>SJYQ01000193.1:217091-287240 GCA_006410935.1 Redunca redunca | reverse complement strand
TATGTTTTCACTAAGCTGGATATGGGAATGGATATTTTGAAAAGAAAAAAAAAACTGATAAATTATTGTGACTTTTTAGTGCAAGCTAAGGATCCTTAGGGCTTTGTGTGAAAATATCAGGGAGGTTCCATTTTTGACCATGTGATGGGTGAGACTTTCTGCTATGAGCTTACTCTGCCCACTTTGGGATCTTTACAGCAACAATTAAGAATGGATACTGTTGCTGAGGCTCTACCCTAACTTGCAGACCAAAAACAGGAGACAGATTAAGTTAATTGGCATGTCACATGAGAAAAGTCTAATATAGAACCTGATGCAACTTCAGTTCAGTTCAGTTCAGTTGCTGTCGTGTCCAACTCTTTGTGACCTCATGAATCGCAGCATGCCAGGCCTCCCTGTCCATCACCAAATCCCGGAGTTCACTCAGACTCACGTTCATCGACTTAGTGATGCCATCCAGCCATCTCATCCTCTGTTGTCCCCTTTTCCTCCTGCCCCCAATCCCTCCCAGCATCAGAGTCTTCCAATGAGTCAACTCTTCACATAAGGTGGCCAAAGTACTGGAGTTTCAGCTTCAGCATCATTCCCTCCAAAGAAATCCCAGGGCTGATCTCCTTCAGAATGGACTGGTTGGATCTCTTTGCAGTCCAAGGCACTCGCAAGAGTCTTCTCCAACACCACAGTTCAAAAGCATCAATTCTTCGGCGCTCAGCTATCTACACACTCCAACTCTCACATCCATACATGACCACTGGAAAAACCATAGCCTTGACTAGATGGACCTTTGTTGGCAAAGTAATGTCTCTGCTTTTTAATATGCTGTCTAGGTTGGTCATAACTTTTCTTCCAAGGAGTAAGCGTCTTTTAATTTCATGGCTGCAGTCACCATCTGCAGTGATTTTGGAGCCCAACAAAATAAAGTCTGACACTGTTTCCACTGTTTCCCCATCTATTTGCCATGAAGTGATGGGACCAGATGCCATGATCTTCATTTTCTGAATGTTGAGCTTTAAGCCAACTTTTTCACTCTCCTCTTTCACTTTCATCAAGAGGCTTTTGAGTTCCTCTTCACTTTCTGCCATAAGGGTGGTGTCATCTGATACAACTTAGGTCATTGCAAAGAACTGGTGAGGATGTGAGGCAAGGTGGTGGCAGCTTGGGGCTTACTTTAGGATTTAACTTCAAGAATAATCACCAAAAAAGTTTTTAAAAATTTAAAGCTTTTTATACTTTTTAAGTGGTTAAAATTTGTTTGAAGACATCAAAAACCTTGACTGGGGATATTAGCCAAAGATTAATATCTAATTACAAAACTAAGGAAAGCAGGGTTGATGGATGTGCTCCTTATTCCTTCATTCTAGAAAAGCAGGTCAGATATGATCCTAAAATGAACTCCTTCCGAAAAACACCCTTCTTCATCCCAAAACCTTAGTTGAGTGTCTTTATCCCCATTGCTAGTCCAGACCAGTACCTGCTATTAGTAATGTGGTTCCAGCAACAAAGCTGATGCGGACTTTGATGTATGGCTCATCAGGGAGGAATTTCACGCAGTCAAGTCCAAGGAGCAGGGTAATAAATCCAAATCCAGCTAGAATATCTGCAGTAATCATCAGCGCCCGAGTTACCACCAGCTTCACTAGAAGATCAGAGCATGTGGTTTCAGCATAATCAGAGGAAGGAGACATGTTAATACATAGAGGTGCACCAAAGAAAAAAAGACAACTGCATACATCAACACATGCCCAGTGAATACAATCACACTTTAAACGTGAAAATAAATAATCTTATTTAATTTTTTCATAAAATTCAAAAGTATCATAAGACTACTGACATTAATTGTTTAAACAAACATTATTTGTTTAAGCACTGCTTATTATGATCCTGTTGGCCTCTTAGCAAAATGCCTGGCATATGGCAGAGACTAAATAACTATTTCTCTTTTTGCCTCCTGTTTTGGAATGAGTCTTATTCACAAGTATTAGCTGAAAGCTATATTGAAAGTAGAGTATTTCTTCTTCCAAAGATACCCAATAAATATTCAGTAAATAATTATTCACTATATTTGTTTGAATTTCTATTGAAAAAGTGTAAATAATTGGTTAAAATTTAATATAGAGGAGAAGAATAAAATACTTCCAGATGTCTCATGCCAATTCAGGTGGGAGCCATCAGCAGATCTTTAGAAGAAAGAACTTCTGTTATTAAATAGACTATTTCTGGAAGCCAGAATCATATTTTCTTTTAATTCCTTTATGTTGTGACCCCTCTTGGCCAACACTCTGCATTAATCTATCCACCTTGCATTTTCAACTGCACATATTTTAAAGCCATCACCAATGAGAATATTTGGCAGAAAGTCAAGGAAGGAGAAGATCAGGTAAGTAGAAGTGGAATAGTAGCAGTCATCTGTAATGGGAACATCAACTGTGAAAGTTTCCTCAATTGTGAGTCCCAGTGATACTAAATTAAAACTAGGATAACGTTTCCACTAACGGAGGATTAATTATCTGAAGTCAGAACTATTGGTACTTTAGCTGGCTAGTGGAGAGGAGTAATAAAGTTTATTGCTTTGATGTTACAGTAATTATTTTATTTTCATAGTGATTTGGGGTTTCATTTTATTGAAATAATTTTTTCCCCAATAATGAGACCACTTTAGGACCTACTTAGTTATAGACTGCCTGTAAAAATGTGGCCAATCTTCCTCATTTCAAACATAAAATATTTTCATAATCCTTCTAAGAGAGGAAATCAAGGCATAAAAATCAATCTATACCTTAAAAGGTGAATATTTAAAATATCAAAAATTGTTAATATTTTTAANATCAATCTATATCTTAAAAGGTGAATATTTAAGATATCAAAAATTGTTAAGATTTTTAAAAATTTGACTCAAATTTAGGCCAAATCTGAGGTTCATTTTTTTTTCAAAATTGAAGAAAGAGAAAAATATGTAACTTGTTAGGTTGATATTTTATATTTCGACAGATCTCCTTGATTCGCAAATGGGTATATACAAATAAGCCTCCTGTTCAGCACTCCACACCAAGTGGTCCCACACTCTGGAGTATTTCCCTTGAAGTTTTGTAAGTCCCCTTTGAAACTTAGGTCAACAGGGCCAGGATTGTCATCTGGATAGAGTGCCCTGAAATCACTGTGGGCCCTGGTCTTCCCCTGTCTGACCTAAACTCCTATACAAAGTATGATTCAGACGCTCTGTGGAACTTGAGGACTCACTCCTGTGGTGTCATCCAATGACCATATAGCTAGTCCAGTTTCAAGAAGGCACCTCTGCAAGTAGGTTGCTAATGCTGGCCAGTCAGGAATCTCCTTTTGGAGATTGTCTGGGATTGGGCTACCAGAATATTGAAGGGGTGAGATGGACTCAGACTAACAGTATCAACAGAGTCCTAAAAAATGCATCTGAGTCTAAATATCCTAAGTAGACAAGAGCAATGAGAAAGGTGATCTAATTGTGATTGTATAAAAGATATCAAAGACTAAAATAAAATCCTACTCTCTTATAGGTAACATCATTAACTTAGAGGATACAGCTCATTAGTTTCTTAGAACACATTTTTATCTCTTTTGTCTTTAAGCATATGGTAGAATTTTTAAAGAATATTATGAGATTTTTTTAGGATATTTTAAAAAAGTAATAGATAAAAATATATCAAGAGGAAAATGTGAAGCAGTATAGGCAAAAGACACAGGACCATTTTAAAGTACAAACAGTGGCTTTCTCTGTGTAGTAGGCTTATGAATGATTTTATTTTCTTCTTGCATAAATATACATAACAATATTTTAAAAGTTGGAAATATTGTATCTTTCTATGTTCTTCTCAGCTCTAAATGTAGTCCTGAATTTCTAGAATAACCTGGTGTTCACACGAACACAAATGTCCATTCCTATTGACCAAATCATGCTTCTTTCTATGTAGAACTAGGTTAGTGCAAGGAAAAAGAGAAAACATAAAAGGTTTTTNAGAACTAGGTTAGTGCAAGGAAAAAGAGAAAACATAAAAGGGTTGTTTTTTTTTTTTACCAAAAAAAGTGAAATAAAAGCCTTATGAATTATGTTAAAAAATATTCCAGGCACTCAAATCCTAAATGGCAGAGAATGCTGTTTTTAGAGTGCAACTCCTTTTAAGTGCTTTTTCCTGGACTGAAATAGCTGTCCAGGGGAAAAGTCACATTCTAAGGGTTTACTTTTCATTTATCTTAAGAAAAGAAGTTGCCATGTTGTACCACCACCCATCATTTTATTTGAAAGAGGCTAAAACAAATTTAATTTAATGACTACACCAGTACTTAGCACAATTTGATGTTCTAAATAAATAAATAAATAGTATGGAGAAGAGTGGAGAGAAATCAGTAATTAGGCTTTTCAGTCTGTGAAGTCTCTATTCATAGAAACAAGGGCCTTGTTAACACCTAATTATAATTTAAAGCTAAAGGTAGAGAAGATGAAGGAATTGGCTTTTTGTATCTGCTAATAATGTGTCACATATCTGAATTTTTTTCATTCCCTGATCCCACAGTCTGTGTCTCTTTGCCTATCTCTTTGTCTCCCTATCCTTCTGTCTCTGTCTCTGCCCCTCTGCCTCCACCTTCTCTCTTTCTTAGCAAATCATTCACTGAAATATTGTAAACTTTCGATCTGACCTAAGTCATTGCTAAAAGACTTCTCTGAAATCTTTTCATCTAACCTATCAACTCTAATCATAAAAATCACTGCCCTTAAAGGATTAATTTCATTTTTTTAATTGTTTACTATGAACCTACTGTGTATAAGGCACTATAACAGACTGTTTGTGAGATAGCAGAGCTGAATAAGGTAACAATTTTACCCTAAAAGAATTTATAAATAGATGGGAAAAGATTAAATATGCTAAAAATGCTTCAATTCACATTTCAGAAATAATAAACTTAAATTTTAATCGAAACATTTAGAACTGAACAGAACCTTACTATAGTATAGTAGAAGACAAAAACACATCATGGAAACCTGAGTTCAATTTCCTTTGGTCTCCCTGCCCTGACAAGGAGGGATGTGTAAGGCATACGTACAGGAGTGCTCAGCAAGTATAGAATCATACTCATCACAGGTGCGAATTCCATCAAAAGCATTTGTGACACACTCCCACCAGAGGCCTCGACATTTTGTGCTCACCTAGATGTTGGAGAAGACAATATGTGAAACAGCCAGGCAGACACACTTCAGTTTACCTTGATCAAAGGAAGAACTTGGCTGTTATGAGACTAATAGCAAAGTACAGTGCTTACAAGCACTTTAAGCATTTCATCGACAACAAACACCATACATTCTAGAGTATTTTCTCTTAAGCACTAACAATAAAGACTTTTCTCAACAGAAAGTAAACTTATTTCCTGATTTGGGAGTGGAGGGGGAATAAGTCATGCTGAAGACGGATAAAATCAGAATTAAACACATTCAGATGCCTATGGTCGGCTCCATCATCAAGTCGATCTAATCTGGCAGCACTTCATTTCGCTATGCTGACATTTACTCACCACAAAAAAAAAATCAATATAACAATAGATGATCACTGTTGACATCTTGAATCTATTAGGAATGTACATTAATTTTTCTTCATCATGAAGATGAATCCCATGAAGAAACATATTATTATACATGAAATTCATAGATTTAAAATAATGGTCAAAGAAAGTTATACATGAAGACAACAATAAATGAAATATAAAGACTACATGTGTTTGCCCTTGCTCCACTGACAGACTACAAATGCTTAAGCTATGATGTGGATGTAAACAAACTGAACATTAATTTCATAAACCTGACAGTTGTAAACCACTGCTACTTAGAAATGTTGTATAGATGATTCTAAATATCCACTTTAAAGCTAAAAGGTAGCAGTGTCCTGAAACTTCTCATACTTTATAAGCTGTAAGTCAAAATAGATTTCCTAGAATTATAAACATGCCAACAGGAAATGTTTTCAAGTATTCTTGACAGAACTGTTGCATATGGAACAGAGCTAATATGATTGCTTACTCTGATTCAATTACAGATTCACATTATTTTGGCAATCTGGGAATAGTTTAGTAAGATTTAACCAAAAATTATCTTGGAAAATGAAAGCTTAAAGTTTTCCTTAAAGAAAGAAGCAGAGTGGGAAGAGAAATGAAAGGCAGGGAGATTATAACTGATGTGGAGAAGAAAGGAATATAGAACATTTTTATTTGCAAAATAAAATTATATCAGAGGATAACTGTGCTATGAAACTCCCTGCCCCGTGTTCTGCTTTGAAGTTGTTTGTGCAGCAAATAAGACTTTACTACTGGCTGAAAGTGAAGTCCCTCAGTCGTGTCTGACTGTTTGTGACCCAATGGACTATAACCTGCTAGTCTCCTCCATCTGTGGGATTCTTCAGGCAAGAATACTGCAGTGGGTTGCCATTTCCTTCTCCAGGGGATCTTCCTGAGACAGGGATCAAACCCGGATCTCCCACACTGCAGGCAGACTCTTTACTGAAGTGACTTAGTACACACATCTGATCTGAGACACCACAGAGACTAATAATTTAATACAGAAAATTCATCTTATGAAATCTAATATATGTTTCTGAAGGAAGATTTGAACATACAAAGTTATATGAAAAATGAAAGTGTTAGTTGCTAAGTTGTCTGACTCTGTGACTCCATGGACTGTAGCCCACCAGGCTCCTCTGTCCATGGAATCCTCTAGGCAAGAATACTGAAGTGGGTTGCCATTCCCTTCTCCAGGACATATTCCCAACCCAGGGATCAAACCTGGGTCTTCGGGGTTTCAGGCGGACTCTTTACTGTTTGAGCCACCAGGGAAGCCCGAAGTTACATTCACATAAAATGTACACTATAACTGATAAAACAGACTTTAAATCGACACTCATTACTTGTGTTGTTTCTTTGAGCAAGATTTTACCTTTTTGAACCTCAAACTCCTTGTCTTTATATAGGAACTAATGTTAAAGTGACTATAAGAATTAAAAATTCCAAAACATACATAGTACAAGTGATTTGCTCAATAAATGATAAAATTTGTAAAGTACTTAAACATCATAATAACCTGAGCAGTGACTAAGTTCAGCATTACTAATGAACCATATGAAAGTTGAGAAAAGTAGATGTAATTGGTTGAATGGCAACACCTGCCCCCAAATGTGTTCTAATCACCGAAACCTGTGAATGGGACCTTATTTGGAAAAAGGAACTTTGCATATGTAGTTAAATTAAGAGTTTTGAGGTAAGAAAATCATCTTCAATTACCAGGATGGCCCTAAATCTAGTGACAAGTGTCCTTATAAGAGACACACACATGTACATGCGGCTATATTCAAAATGAGTAACCAACAAGGACCTATTGTATAGCATATGGAACTCTACTCAGTTATGTGCCAGCCTGGATGGGAGGAGGGTTTGGGGGAAAAAGGATACATGTATATGTATGGCTGAGTACCTTCCCTCTTCACCTCAAACTACCAAATATTGTTAATTGGCTATATTCCAATACAAAATAAAAAGTTTAAATTCTGAAAAAAAAGAAGAAGAAGAGAAACGCAGAGGAGAGACAGAAAGAAGAGAAGGTGGTCATGTGACCACTGAGGCGGACTTCAGAGTGACTCAGCCGCACGTCACTGAATGCCTAGGTCATCGGAAGCTGGAAGAGGTGAGGAATGCATTCATTCTCTTCTAAGAGCCTTCAGAGGCAGTGCAGCCCTCCCAGCACTTTGACTTCAAACTTCTGGCCTCCAGAACTGCAAAAGAGTAAATTTCTCTTGTGTTGAGTCAACAGATTGTGGTGATGTGCTATGGCGGCCTGGGGAAATGGATATAGTAGAGATGATTTGTACTAAACTATTATAATACAATAGAAAAAAAAGCCTTCTCATAGCCTTTTACTCTTTGGAGTCTCAATGAACAGAAACACACTGGATCTAGTTCATTCCAACTTGAAGTAGGTGATGTGGACCTGAAGTCACTATTCTAATAATCAGAGATTGACTAATAATCTCCAATTTCCTGCTAACTCAGCTACTAAAATGATCTAATGAAATCTAATTGAGTCATTCTATGTGAGGTTATTTAGAAAATGAGATGAGATATATATTGGAGGATATTTATTTTAAGCTAAAAAGTATTTTTTTTCTTGCCAAAATAATCCAGTAGTACTGTCATTTTTCAAGGCTATTGATCATTTACCTGCAATAACCGTATTTAGAAAAGCAATGAGCTCATTACGGGAAACAAGGAATCCAATTTCATTAGGTATTAATGCTTTAGGGCACAATATTAGATTGTTTGGTATTCACACTCAGTCAAGGTACGTGAGAATAGTGGCTGTAATTAACTAAACTTCTGTGTTAATATAGCACTTACGGGAGACACTCTTAAAGGTGCCTTTGTGCACAAAAAACAAGGTTAAAAGACTGTAGGTTATTTATCACATTTAGGAAAGCCCTCCTTGCCTAAAATTTAGAGTCTTCACTTATCCTTCTGTTGTATAATGGCTTATTAAGAACTCTCTAAAAGGCACAAAGATAAGTGAAAGTGAGTCATTCAGGTGTATCTGACTCCTTGTGACCCCATGGACTGTAACCTGCAAGGCTCCTCTGTCCATAAAATTCTCCAGGCAAGAATATTGGAGTGGGTTGCCATTCCATTCTCCAGGGGCTCTTACCAACCCAGGGATCAACCCTGGGTCTCCTGCATTGCAGGTAGATTCTTTACCCTCTGAGGAAGGCAAGCAACTCTATAATCCTTAAAGTCTTAAGAAAAGGTTCTTGCAAAGCAGACTGATGCTTAAAATATTATGGTTAATATTTCTTAAAGGGAAAAACTGTGGTGTTGGAGAAGGCTCTTGAGAGTCCCTTGAACTTCAAGGAGATCCAACCAGTCCATTCTAAAGGGGATCAGTCCTGGGTGTTCTTTGGAAGGAATGATGCTAAAGCTGAAACTCCAGTACTTTGGCCACCTCATGCAAAGAGGTGACGCATTGGAAAAGACTCTGATACTGGGAGGGATTGAGGGCAGGAGGAGAAGGGGATGACAGAGGATAAGATGGCTGGATGGCATCACCGACTCGATGGACATGAGTTTGAGTGAACTCCAGGAGTTGGTGATGGATAGGAAGGCCTGGTGTGCTGCAGTTCATGGGGTCGCAAAGAGTCGGACATGACTGAGTGACTGAACTGAATGGAACTGAACCGAAACGGCTAAAACAACATTAACTATAATTTTATCTCACAGTGTTGTCCAAAATGGACAATTCCAAATTTAAGCTTTGTCCTCTTAACATGTGATCCATAGATAACATATAAAATAAAACTTCAGTAATTTTTATTTATATCAATTTTTATTTTTTAAATTATAAAAGTATGATAACACATTTACAGAAGACTTGGAAAATACAGAACAAGATTACATGTAGTTCCAGTATATACTACCATTATCTTTTAATTAGATAAATTAAGATTTTTAGTTTCAATTTCAATATCAAATTCAAAAATTAACAGAATGAATCTACAGAGAAGTAGAAGGATACAGTGCTGAAAAGCACTGTAAACCAATTCAACATAATTAAGATTTATACAATTTCCACACAACAGTAGGATACAAACTCTATTCAAGTTCCCATAGACTGCAAGCTAGGAGACACTGGAACACATCTGAGGATGTAAAACAAGGTGCAAAAATTTCATGGTCTAACGGCATTGAAATCATAACAGAGCCTGTTCTCTTATTACTTTGGAATTATGATAGAAATCAATATCAAAGATACTTAAAAATAACCCACATATTTTCAAGTGTAATGTGACATTTACCAAGAGAGATCTTTGACTTAGCCATTGAAAGCTTCCATAAAGTTAAACTGATAAACAACATAGAGGATGACTGCAAAAAGAAAGCATTTACTTTTCTGTGAATAATGTTTTCCCTGGTTTGTTTTTCACTTTTTAATTTTATTTTTAAAGGGTTTTTATTTTCTTATATATTTATTTGGCTGTGACACATCTTTGATCTTTGTTACAGCATGTGGGGTCTAGGTCCTTGGTCAAGGACCAAACCCATGACCTCTTGTTAGGAGCACAGAGCCTTATCCACAGGACCACTAGGGCAGTCTTGATACTTAATGAATTTTTATATCATTTAAATGAATATCTGTTGATCCTGAAGTGAGGAGAAGTCAGTTTACCCAAGGTGTGACAGTAAAAGTACAAGACACAAATATGAATCCGGCATAAATTTCTTAATATTTATTATTTGCAAACAGTAAAACATAAAGATTTTATAAGAGTACAGATTTCTGGCCAATCTGGCCACCTGGAATTCCTAGTTCCATGTAGCAACAATTAGCAAGAACTCAGTGGCTCTTCAAATTTCTGCCTATCATTGAAACTTTGCCTCAAAAGTATGTCTTCTTCCATGAGATTCTCCCAGTCTCTCCAGCTGGAGTTAATGTCTTCTTGGATCCCACAGCAACCTTTCCATATTTCTATAGCATTTATAATGTTCCATTATCTTTTCATATGCATTTATGTGCATCAGTCTCCCAAGTCTGTCTTTCAGACTATGTTCATTCATTCAATGTCTGTCCCATGTCAGTCAACCAGCTAATGCTGAAGATACAGCAATGACCAAGATAGGCATGCCAGCTTGCTTCAAGGAGCTTACCACCCCTGCTTCTCAGTGTATAATAGGTGCTCAATAGATGTTTACTGAGAGAAAATATTTGTCAATTTATTTCTAATCCATGCACATTAACTCTTATTTCAAATTTGCCATGGAAAATGGTTACTGATACACTAGATGTACAATTGATGCTTAATATGTCCTTTCAGCTTGACTGGATAGAGTACAATAGTCAAATCCAGGAGTGAAGAATTGATGGTTTTGAACTGTGGTGTTGGAGAAGACTCTTGAGAGTCCCTTGGACTGCAAGGAGATCCAACCAGTCCATTCTGAAGGAGATCAGCCCTGGGATTTCTTTGGAAGGAATGATGCTAAAGCTGAAGCTCCAGTACTTTGGCCACCTCATGTGAAGAGTTGACTCATTGGAAAAGACTCTGATGCTGGGAGGGATTGGGGGCAGGAGGAGAAGGGGACGACAGAGGATGAGATGGCTGGATGGCATCACTGACTCGATGGATGTGAGTTTAAGTGAACTCCGGGAGATGGTGATGAACAGGGAGGCCTGGTGTGCTGTGATTCATGGGGTCACAGAGAGTCGACACGACTAAGCGACTGAACTGAACTGAAGAACTATTACTGAGACTAGGAGTTTATGCTGATTGGATGTCAGCCTGGACCCTATCTATTCAATTGACTCTGGAAAGTATTTACCACGGTGGTAAGGATGAACAGGCTACCACATAGACAAGACTTAAGGAAACTAGATTGATAATCTCTCTTCCAGTTGAGTATGAAAGTGAAAGTGAAGTCTCTCAGTCATGTCCGACTCTTTGTGACCCCATGGACTGTAGCCTACCAGGCTCCTCTGTCCATGGGATTTTCCAGGCAATAGTACTGGAGTGGATTGCCATTTCCTTCTCCAGGGGATCTTCCTGACCCAGGGATCGAACCCAGGTCTCCTGCATGTAGACAGACGCTTTACCGTCTGAGCCACCAGGTAAGTTGAGTATGTAATGGCAAAAATTAATTCTTTAATCCTGGGATTTCTTATTCTAAACTCTTTAGCAGTTTCCCATTAAGGCATCTCTATCCTAGTCTTTGCCAATTTCTCTTTTCTCATCACTCTGTGTTACAAGCAGCAACACACGATTTTGCCTACATTGTCTTTTCACTACAGTTTTGCATGTGTGTCTTGCCTCTATATATTTTATACATCTTTTGAGAAGAGAGAAACTTAAAATACTTTAATTCACATTTTTCACATGTAGTAATTATACACAGCAAGTTAGTAGTAAATATTTATTCTTGGCTGACCACTATCAAACAAGTTTTTCTTTTTCACTGTGCATTATGTTATAAGTGCATATGCATTGGGATTTATGTGTAAATATAAAATGTAGGAAGAATAATGCACTAACCAAAAGAAAACTGGGATAAGTCATGAAGATATATTCTTTTAAAAACCACCATAAAAGAGAAACTTACAGTTTCACACCCCTTTGCCAATCTCATGCTAGTATACTGCAGTTTTGAAGATGCAACTTACTGGTTTCCAGTACTTGAATACATTTATTAAAATGCAAAAGTTTTAATAATACTATAGTAAATGATGTTTTCTAAAACATGAAACATTTTCACTTTGAACAAACATGGCTTTTGAATTTTTTTATGCTAGAGTTCTGAACTTTTAATTTATATATTTTACTTTCTTTTTATTACTATTCTAGGGCCTAAAAGAAAACAAGACAGGTATTTATAAGGATGAGGAAGCAAGATTAAAATAAACTTAATAAACGTCATCTTTCTCTTCTACTCCATTTACATACCATGAATTTGCTAAAATACGTTTGGTTAACTCTGCTTACTTAGCTGTGGAGCACTGGCTAAAGGTATAAATGGCAAGAATGGGGCAATGCAAACTTAGTAGGTAAAATATAATGTCTGTGGTCTTCATGATNCCTGGGATTTCTTTGGAAGGAATGATGCTAAAGTTGAAACTCCAGTACTTTGGCCACCTCATGCGATGAGTTGACTCATTGGAAAAGACTCTGATGCTGGGAGGGATTTGGGGCAGGAGGAGAAGGGGACGACCGAGGATGAGATGGCTGGATGGCATCACTGACTCGATGGACAGGAGTCTGAGTGAACTCCAGGAGTTGCTGATAGACAGGGAGGCCTGGTGTGCTGCGATTCATGGGGTCGCAAAGAGTCGGACACGACTGAGTGACTGAACTGAACTGAACTGATGGATAACGAAGAATTACACATAATATAATAACATATTAATAATGTTATTAATTCACAATTTATTTTCTTTTAAAATGCATTTAATAGAATATTTATGCTATTTTGTCTTTATTCTCTGCCTTATTCTCCTAGTTAGACAAAAAAGGGAACAATCATAGAAACTAAAATGGAAAAACCAACAGCTCAGAGAAATAAACAGAATTTGTCCAGGAGAATCAATAGAGAAAATAGGAACAGAACTTAAATCTCATATTTTTCCCTCCAGTGAACATTCTACAAAATGTCATCTCCTCCTCCAGAACAAAAACAAAGCAATAAACTGCAGATAGACGATAATATATCTAACATTTATTGACTGATTTATATTTGCCTGGTACTGTGGTAAATACTTTAGATACATAGGCTCATTTAACCCTCACAAGACACTTATGATGTGCATATCATTATTCTTCCTTTATAGGAGAAGAAATGTGGTTTTACAAAAACTTAAACATTTGTCTAAATTCACACAGTTATTGCCTGGCAGGTTGAGATTTCATCTCAGGTCCTTCTAACATCAGGTACAACCTGTAAACATCCACGCTACAAAGCATGACCTCTCTGGCCCTCACAAGGTGCTGTGCAACAATCTAACTGAAAAAGAAATGGCATGGTGTAGGAACATTTCTGCTTAATAACTTTTGCATAAAGATTAATTTTCCTCCATTTAAACTCTAGGTGAATGATTCCATCCTTCCTTCCATTGCCCCAAAACAGGAAAGTGGATTTCAAATTTTACTTCTCCTTGTGCATCAGCCTTGCAATCAGTTATCAATCCCACCAATTTAAGTTCTTTAGCTTCCCGTATCTTCACAACTTTTAATGCCTGGTGCTGCCCTAGTTTAGATAATCAATGTTGTCCTCCTGGTCTATGGCAAAAGCTTCCTAACTGGTCTCCCTGTAATTCATTTTACCCTTTCTAATCCCTACATTAGCCAGAATAATGGATTTCTCTAAAACATATATATATGTTTGCTTAGAGTGAACCACTTTTGTCTATGACATAAGATCTATGGTAGTGGTTTAGATTAGTCGTGTCTGACTCTTGCAACCCCGTGGACTGTAGCCTGCAAGCCTCCTCTGTCCATGGGATTTCCCAGGCAAGAATACTGGAAAGGGTTGCCATTTCCTTCTCCAGGGGATCTTCCCAACCCAGAAATCAAACCTGGGTTTCCTGCATTGCAGGTGGATTCTTTACCAACTGAGATAAAGAAAAGCCTCATATAAGAATTATATTTTACATGAACACAAATCCCTTGATGATCCAGTACCTATATTCTTTCCTTACACTGGAAACTCTTTCCATGCTGAAATATGAAACCATTAACATACAGCATTTTCATACCTAGATCCTTGCCTATATCATATCCTGTGCTCGCAATACTCTCTTCTTTTTCTGGCCCTTTCACCTGTTCCTCTAGTCTGGATTGGATACTTCTGGGTAGCCTTCACTGATTACTCATGACTGAGTGAGGTGGCCACTCAGAGGCACCTGTAATCACAGCATTCACTGGCTATAGCATACTGTGTCTATCAGCTCACCTTCCTGTCTCACCCAATACGCTGGGAGAAATGTAAGGAAGATCCAAGACTCATCCTCTTTCATAATGTGTACCCACTACAGTATCAGGTAGACAATAGGTATCAAAGAGCATTTGTGGAATGATAGATGATAGAAAAGAAAAGCAGGAAGCACAAATAGAGGGATAAAGAGACAAAGTAGAAGAGTAGGGGAGGAAAAAAAAGAAGAAAAGGGAAGTAGAGCATAAAAGATTTTTTAAAAGAGAGGAAAAAAGAGAAGGGGAGAATGAAATGAGAGGAGGAAGAAAGAGAAAGAAAGGAGGGAGGGAGGAAGAATAGAAAGGAGAAAAAATAAGGATGGAAGGAGAGTGGAAAACAAGAAGAAAGAACATATGAAGCTACAGAAAAAAGAAGACTATTAACATTAGATTTCCTAGTGGAAATTTCTGGGGAGGCTGTAGATGCCCTTGGTCCTCCTGTGTTGGCTGGCCATCTCTCTGGAAGACACAGTCATGTCTCTAGACAGAGTCATAGCCAAGGAGTTCTGAGGTTGAAGAATATAAAACTGAAAAAGACCTTAAAACTGAATTCGACTTCATTTTTATAATTGAGGAAACTGGGCCAAAGACACGAGCTGTGACTTGCTCAGTAGAAGACAGTTAAGTAGCAAACACAGGCTTCAATAATCTCAAAACCCAAGTTCTTGTCACACAGCGGTGTTTCCAGGACACATGTGACCCAAGAATGAAGGAGGAGAAGCATTATGGCCCAGGACCCCTGCTGCCTGACTTGGGGCTGTGCACGACACAATCCGATGTGTTTTTTTCCTAATGTTTTTATTTATTTATTTTTTATATTGGAATACCGTTGGTTAACAGTGTTATGCTGGCTTCAGGAATATAGCACAGTGATTCAGTTATACGTACATATGCATCTATTCTTTTTCTTAACTCAAAGAACTTTTCTCTTCAGGGCAGGTGTCAATAAGACAAAATACTATTTTGTTGAATTTTGAGCATTCTCTAGTAAGGCAAAGGGGTATCTGCGCTTTATCTGCCTCCTGCTCCCTGTTACTCACATTTGTTCTGTATTTTTGCTGTTTGTCCTCTCTCAGAAGACCTCTGCTGCCATGTCTACTTTTTGAAATCCTTTGCATCTTTTTGAGGCTTTGTTCAATGGCTTTTGCTCCCTAAGGCTTGCTTCAAAGTCCCTGACAGGAAATAATCGCCTATCTTCTTTGTTCCCTTGGTAGTTCATTTCTTTCTCAATATGAATTGGCCTCTGCCCTTTATTACAGTTTCACGGTATCTTTGTTCCAGTCTAAGTGTATACTCATGAAAGGCAGGACCTACTCTTGTTTTATCTTTGCCTCCCCTAGTAGGGTTAGCAGAGCACCTTTTACATGCGTACATTTCATGTTTGTTATGTTATCCTAAACTATAGAATCCATTTTCCCACTCTGATGTCTTCATCACAATAAAAGTTAACAAAGTTAAAAATTCATTATATCCCTTTTTGTTCAAATTTTCTATGGCTATGCTTTTTTTTCAAAAAAAGCACTTTTATTGTGTCAACTTTTTTTTTTCAAATAGTTGTTTAAAGTGAGTTGTTAATATGGACCAATTATATATGTATATATATCCATGAGAAGGAAGCAAAGAGGGAGAACAGTATAATTGTGTCAGTGAGTATCATATCTTGACATTTATGGAAAATATTATGACTTTACATGTTGCCAAATGAAGGAGCAATTATTATGAGAGATCCACAAAATATTGACAAATAAAGAGACTGTTGGAGAGAAATTTTAAAGGTTCTTATAATGAGAAGTCTTCTTGGGGAGTGTTTATTATGATACATTTCAGGTACAGGATATATGAAAAAAGCTAGGAACTACTAACTATAGTCCAAAGTTCGCAAGGATTTACTGGAGGTGAGTAAACTGGACTGCTCATTGCATTCATTTTCACTGGAAGTGTTCTTGCACAGAGCAGATGGCAAATTGTTTGTATGTACTGAGATGAAGTCAAGGAGACACTTTAAGTGCTAGGACTTCCAATCTATCTCAGCAAGGTCTGACTGTTTTAAAATTTTTATTTCTTATCAAGTGAAGTTAGCAGTTCCATCAGTATAAGGGGAAAGATTTTCAAGTTGATTTAGAAAATATTTTAAGAATGTTTTTAGATGTGATTTTGCGTATTTTTTAAAAAGTAATTTTAAACGTGCTCAAGTCCAGCATATTTCTGTATTCATCACCTAGTACTGACAATCCATATTCTAGCAAGCTAATGGTAGCAGAATGTTTCTATCTGCACTTTCTGAGTACTGTTAAAAGGACAGTTTTTTATTTCATTCACCAGTTATGTGCATGGTCAGATAATGCACCCTGGACTAACATATAACAGACATCCTTTATAAAGTTTCAATTCTATTACAATTTTCAGAAATATAATTTTCAAGTGCTAGCCAAAGAAATACTTAAAACTCTATTGGCTTTGAAGTGCCATGTAGGAGTCAGAGGGAAATTTAAAAGAAAGAAAAAAAAATAAAACAGAAACATAATAATACACAGAAAAACAGAAAGATTATTACTTTCCATCTGAAACTCCAACAGGAGAGTTTAACAAATAAAATTAGTAGAAAAATAAAAAAACTTGCCCTCTTTCTTAAACTTTATCATAAACTTATAGCATTTGTTAGAGTAAATTGTTCTCTTCAGGATATACACAAGAGAACATAGTGGGTTGCTATATATTCTTTATTTGAGTTCCTGATACAGCTTCTTTTTTTACCTACACTTTTTGAGGCCTTGCTAATGAATAGTTGCTGATTCTGAAGAAATGATTTTTACCTCTTTCAGATTCTTATAGCCACTGAAAAAATTCTAAATTTCAAAATTACTTCACTTCTCTAGTGACAACAATAAAATTTTCAGATATGAACCGCTCACTCATCTCTTGGACAAACATTAGGTTCCCAAGAGCAACTCATTTTTAAAAGAGGGTTTCTTGAATCCATATCTGTCCCCTGCACTTTGGGACACACTGGAAAGATTTGGTTTCACATGGAATTTTTTATCCTATTTGGAAACTCCTTAAAAGGACATTTTTCCATTACACAGTAATTGGGTAGGTTTTATATGACTTGAGTTTAATCACTTGATCAACTTTTAGGTGTTCATTTCTTAAGAAAGTCTATCACATTACCCTTAAATCTATATTCAAGATTAGCAAATTTCTATTTGTGAGGAAGGATGTTACTGGAATGTTATTCAATTGGGTATACACAGCAGTGGAAGAGGTGTTTCTGGAAAGCTTATATAATTATGCTTGTATGATTTACCTTAATGAAGAAAGGGGGATTATCTAGTTACCTCATCTGTAAAATGGGATAACAATACCTACCTCCATAGATGAGCTGTGTGTATTAAATAAGTTAATAATATAAAGACTCAGTAAGTAGCAAGTAAGGAATAAGTCTATCCACTTTGGCTAGCACTACGATCACTAGTCCTAGAATGTAATGCGACAGGGGGCTTAGAGAAAAGTTGGACGGGCTTGGGTCAGTAAAGGAATCTACTGACTTCTTACCTCCAGGGAGTCATCTGCATTCACCATCCAACAATCTGTCCAGGTGGCCACAACCAAGAACCCAGCAGAGGAAAACGCAAAGAAGCAGGCAACATACTGAAGAAGATCCCTCATCTTAGCGAGCAGACTGTCTGGAAAGGACACATGGGAGGCTGCCTGCCCTGGGCCCATGCAGGTAGCTGGAATGTGCTTCTGGTTCCCGGCGATGTTGAAAATACTGCTCTTTTCCTTTTCCTTGCTCCCCGCTGCAGGTGTCTTAACAAAGAGGCTGTAACCCACAGAGGGGTCTTGGAGGTCATTATCTGCAGCAACCAGCCTCCAATCAGAAGCCAGGTCAGTGAAAGGACTGAGTGTGTTTTGGGTGGGGGAGAAAAGAGCCCTGTTCATGGTTTCTGCCCAGACCGTGGGCTAACGGGAGATGATGGTCACAAGAAGCATGTGCTGGCGTCAAGATGGAGAGAAGGAAGAAGGGTTACACCCCATGCTGACGCTTGTAAACTGATCTTTCTCAGGCCCTCCAGGGAAAGTGAGCTATTCTCCTCCTCCCCTCAGTAAGGGGGCTACACGGTTGACCAAGCGCTACTTTATTATTAGGACTATTTTAATATTCGCTAACTACCTAAGACAGGCTACTGGTGAAACTATGCCAACAAGGGCTTGCTCAAGGGAGTTTGCATTCCAAAGTGCTGGGCAGAACAGCCCATAAAGGGTTCCCAAGCACCTGGGCCCCAGGTAGAGCCATGGCTCCTAACCTTTTGACATCATTCAGTGGGAAAGAGTATGCATTTTAATCCAGACAGCTCAGGGTATAAATCCTTGTTCTGAAGTTTATAGGCTGAAGGTGCTTGGGCTCCAGTTTCTGTAAAATGAGGATATTAATACAAGCAAACATCATGACGTGCTTGGGAAAATAAAACAATATTGTGTCTGTAAATCATTTAGAATACTATCAGAAAAAATAGCTAAATGGTAAATATTAACATGACCAAGAATTCCCTATATGATTACTTTTTCCCCATGAATCAATGTTTGAAAAGATGCCTGAAAAAGAAACTGTGTGTGCTAGAATAAAAGAATTTATTTTAAGTCTGCAATATAGCATGGGCAACTTGAATTTCATAGCCTTATTGAGTATAAATGCTCAAAGAAGCAAAGGGAATGCATTCAGTATGTCTGACTCTTTGTGATGCCATGGACTGTAACCTGCCAGGTTCGTCTATCCAAGGGAATTTTCCAGGCAAGAATACAGGTGTGGGTACCCACTCCCTTCTCCAGCAGATCTTCCAGACACCCAGGGATTGAAACTGGGTCTCCCGCAGAGTTGTAGGCAGATTCTTTACCTTCTGAGTCCTAGGAAAGCTGATAAATATGCCATAACCAGTGGTATTTTTTAAAATACTTAACATTCAATCATCATCAGACAGATCTTTCTACACTAAAATACAGATTTGTAAATGAAAATTTAAAACAATTTATGTGGTTCTTAATGCAAGGGAAGGAAGGACAAAGATAGGGAGAGAGAGACTGAGAGAGGAAAAGAAAGAGGAGCAAGAGAAAAAGATTAGAAACAGGTCATTACTCTGGGAAGAATCAGCTACCAAGATAGTTATTTTAGTGACAGCTGAGGAAGGGATTACTTTTTCCACTTAATGATTCAGTTATAATATTTAGGGTAAAAGGCTAAAATCAGTATTGATAAAACATCCTTCAAGTATATATTAAAATGATATATGTTTGTGACTAAAGTTTTTTGTTTTCTAAATTTAATTTATTTGTGTTCAAAAGTCGAGAATGTAAATATAAATGTGAGAGCTTTTGTAAAGCCATATGTGGAATATGTTTATTTATTTCCATAAACAAGGCTATGTGTATGTATATATATATATGTATACATACATATATATCAGTAGTTGTCATTAGTTGGTGCATTACAAATTCTTTTAATTTTATTCACTTTATTTGTCTTATTTTACTTAATAATATATATCAGTAGTTGTCATTAGTTGGTGCATTACAAATTCTTTTAATTTTATTCACTTTATTTGTCTTATTTTACTTAATAATTGGAGAAAAGAATACTTATTTTTAAAGTGCTCTCTCAAAGAATGGAATTTCCTATAGTGTAAGGCAGCTACAACACATACATGCTGCTTCGTGAGTCATAAGTGAGTCTGTCCCTGTGCCCTAAAATCTAAAATGCTCATGCTCTGTTGATCTGGGCAAGGAAACCAATTCCAGAAACACATGCCCATTACAGGAAAAGTCCTGGACTTGGCTGCTAGCTTGCCACCCAGGGACCTTTCACAATGTACTTTTCCTGCTAACAATGCACCCCAGGGCAATGGTTCTTAAACTTGAGTACACCCTGGAATCTCCAAAGCCACTTGTTATAAATGCAGACCTCGGAGCTCCAGCCTTAGAGATTTGGATTGGGGAAATCTGGAATGAAAGCCAAGAGTTCACATTTTGTAAATGTTTTATACAAAATTCTGATTCTAAGCCAGCCAACCATGTTTAGAAGGATTAAGAAAGAGAAGAAAAATCAGCATTAAAACCAGCATGGTACTTTACAGAGTCATATACTATAGTTCCATGGACAGAGGAGCCTGGAAGGCCACAGTCCTCAAGGTTGCAGGACTGAGTGACTAATACTTTCACACTATCTTATAGCTCACAGACAAAGCTGTGGAAAGGGGGATACCAGAATCACATCTTTAGTACCAACTCTTCCTTAATTACTGCAATATTAGGTCCCAAATTCAAATATCAGAACTGAATAGAGAAGATGAAATGAAAAAAAAACTGAGCACCGTGCACACACTATGTATGCAAACATATATACATGTACACACACACACATACACACACATATATATTTGGAAATCAGAGATTCTTTCACAAGAAAAATGTAGGCTGTACCTTATTTCATTCCCCAAGTTGTACTGGATGTTGTATGTGGTTAAGGATTGGGCGACTACTAATATTACCATAGCATTATTCCTGAATCAAAGTATAGTACTTTTAGAGGGTAACATAGGACAAGCATGTTTAAAGGTTAATTTCTATGGGTGAGTTCCTCTTATGACAGGAGATCCAAGAAAGGAGAGCCATGCAGACTAACCAATGAGTAAGAAGGATATCACAGGGTTGGTCTGAGGGCACCTCAAAGGAGAAGACAGATGTGCTGGGAGCCATGAGGATGGAGGCGCAGGTGCGGAATAAACCATTCATGGGTACAGAAGACAAACTGATGGCTACCAGAGGGCATAGCAGAGGGGAAGGGGCTAAACAGGAGCTTGGGATTAACATATACACACTCCTATATATAAAGTAAGTAAACAAGGACCTAATATATAGCACAGGGAACTATATTCAGTATCTTATAATAGGTATGATGGGGAAAAAAAATCTGAAAAAAGGGTATACAAAATATGTGCTAAGTTGCTTCAGTCATGTCCAACTCTTTGCGACCCCATGGACTGTAGCCCACTGGGCTCCTCTGTCCATGGGATTCTCCAGGCAAAAATACTGGAGTGGATTGCCATGACCTTCTTCAGGGGATCTTCCTGACCTAGGGATCAAACCTGCATTTCTTACGTCTCCTGCGTTGGCAGGCAAGTTCTTTACCACTAGTACCACCTGGGAAGCGATGTGTGTGTGTGTGTGTGTGAAGTGTGAAAGTGTTAGTCACTCAGTCATGTCCGACTCTTTGCAACCCTGTGGACTGTAGCCTGCCAGGCTGCTCTGTCTATGGAATTCTCCAGGTTGTACTCAGAGTTGGCTGAATGGAACACTTAACTGCCTCTTGTGTTCCAGGGTTTGGGCCACTCACCGGGCCACTCACTGCAGCTTCTCAAGGACAGGGATGAGGGCAAGAATACTGGAGTGGATTACTACTCACTTCCCAAACCAGGGATCAAACCCAGGTCTCCTGCAATGCAAGGAGTTTCTTTACCTTGAAACTAACACAACATTGTAAATTAATTACACTTCAATAAGACAAAAACAAAAGCAAAAAACCATTTGTGAGTCTGTATAATTAAATCCATTCATTTTCCCCATGCTCTAGATTCTAATACTTAGCTTTATCAACTCAATCCTAGGTTAGGTCCATTCCATTCAGCACATATACAACCTACTCTGAGCAGTACTATGCTAGATCCTAGAGACAGAGAAAACAGAGTACAGAAGCTCTGGTTCCTATCCTTGAGAAGGTGCAGTGAGTGGCCCGAAACCTGGCACACAAGAGGAAGTGAAGAGTTCCGTTCAGCCACCTGAGTGACAGTACCGCTTCCAAGTGTAATACAGAGGCACGTTGCTTAGAAACATGCAGGGTTTCCCAGTGTAGTATAAACATGAAGGACAGCCATCACTCTGCAAGGGACCCAGCAGTGTTTACAAACTATTTTCAAAACCCATGGTCTCATCTAAGCTCCATGAAGACAGACAGTTTTGTTTTGTTGACCAATCTACCCTCAAGTGCTTAAAAGTCTGCCCCCCACCCCCCATAGCAAGCTCTCAGCAACTAGATGATACATTCTATTTTCTTCTCACAGCTCTCACATTTGACAGAAGAGATAGGAATAGTGGACTTGGTCCTTCAGAATCAACCAGCATTCCCCAGGATAAATACTGGGCCAACAAGGGTGGCTCCGTTACACTTGCAGCTCCATAGCTGTTTTTATTCCTCAGGATCCCTAAGACATTGTGGTTGATTCCTGTGGGCCATGTTCCCACTGGCCCAGCATTTGAATGACTCCTGGTTGAAGATTTAGAGCCACCTGGTGATGAAGTGATTGGTGTCCTCAGCCTCGCACCCTGACTCCGCATCTCGGCTCAGATGGAAATCCTGCAATTGTTCCTTTGGCCTGCAGGTGGAAGCAGCTCTGCGTTTTCAGCTGGGAAAAACAGCAAGTTGTTTTTGTGTTCTTGTTTCTGTTAGTGTCACACACTGTTCCTTCTATGTTCATTATATGTTCTTAGGAAAAATAAGCTGATTTATACCACATCTTATGAATAATCCTTTCACTATTTTTTAATTGCCCAATGCTCACTGGAAAAATCTACATAATAAAATCAGTTGCTGCTGTCAAACACCATACTGCCTACATCTAACAGCAAAATAAATCCATGGTAAAAGAATTTGGTCCTCAGAGTCAGCAGACTCAAGTTCAGGCTAAGCCACTTAACATATGTGAGCTCATGGGCACACTATTTGCTAGTTAATTAATAGCTGGCTCAATAAAATGAAAATGACAAATTCTAAGTTGACTATGAAAAATAAACAATATTTATAAAGGTCTTCAGACAGGTCCTGAAACATAATAATCAATAAACTATAGCTACAATTTTTTTACATTACAATCTTGCTCTTCTTCAGATGTGCCATATATATGGATATGCATGTATGTACAAGTATGTATCTGTGTATGCCTATGCATATCTATGCACGTACACATAGACGTGATACATACATAGATAGATACATAGAGAGGTAAAACAACTTAGTCAACTGAACTCAGAGGAAACAAAAGATGTAATCATGAAGCAATCTCATTTTTCTCTCCTACAGTCCTTTCAAATACATTCATTTTGAGCCAATTCTTCGCCTGCCTCTTGGATGAAATCTAGGGTAAGTCCCATGATATCGCTGTCATTATTGGGTAATATAAATTCTAGCAGTCATTTCAAGACACAAAGACACAGTGTCATTCCAGTTATATAAACATCTGTACTCTGCACAATGGCCAAACCTTTTGCAGCCAATCCTCCTTCGTGCAGGCCTCTTAGCAATGTGCCTACCACAGTCTCCACCTTTAGGCTTCTTGGACCCAAAGAGGGACAGCAGTCCACTATGTCTCTCCAGGTTCAGGGAACAAACACCAGGCTCTCAGTGTAGACGAGCTGAAATTCCTTTCTCTGGGCTTAAACTAAGGTGTGAGAACGCTCCTCCTTGGAGGCAGGGCGGTGGGACTCAATACATATCAAGAACTTTGTGAAAATCTCTCCTAATATTCATTTCTTTTCTTGGAGATAACTGTCTTTTTTTTTGTATGTGTGTGGTGAGATTGAGAAGGGTAAGCAGGGTGGAGATAGTTAGCCCACTAAGAGTTGCAAAACTGGTTCAAAGACAACTCTTTTGCAACTCCTGCATGGGGTCCCTCATCTCATTTTGGAATGTGGTATTTACTGTCTAGTGACTTCAGTCGAAACTGGAACTAAAACAGTTCCAATTGAAAAACCTAGTACACAGGCTTTCTTTGTGTTAAACTGAAACTCCGGTATTCATCTTAGCTAGACCCCATCTGGATTTACTGTGTTTGCTCATGAGTCTGCTCATGAGTCTCATCATTTAAGATGGACCTAAGCCCCCCTAGAGGAGAAGGTTCCAGTTAGTGAAGTAAGTGAGGAGATTGACAACCATCTTATAGTAAGTATAACTGAAGGAAGTTAGGAAGAAGAGGATATTTAAAATCTTAATAAAGGGGAGAGCAAACATGAGGGTCGGTTTTAAATAGTAGAAGGGTTGTCAAATGGAAAATGAATAATAATCTTTCCAGGAGGCTTCAGAGGACATAACAAAACATTGTAAATGCACAGAAACGAAGAGCTATGCTCAATTCAGGAAGAATTGCCAACAATCAGAACTGACTGAAAGGAAAGTGGTCTGGTCTGATGGGTTCCTTAATACTGGAGATGTTCAAACAGAAAGGATTACCATTGGCAAGGGTTCCTGTGTCAGTTCATGGTGGGATAATTGAACTCTGGTTTGGAGAATGCTTGGAGAGCATGGGGTCCTAGAAAATTTGTATTCCTAATTTATCTCTTACCTTACATGGAATATGAGACCTACTTAGGCCAAACCTCAGAGATGACTCAGTGAATCATTCATCAATAACCACACCTCAAATTCAGCAGCCATGCGTATGTCTTATTCATTCTGTAACTTATTTCCCCTTAAAACCAAAATTTTCATTATGGTACAGTACAATTAAGATATCAACGGTGCTTTGGGTGAACCGCAATGTAATAAACCCAGTGTCAAATGGCAGTGTTTTACTCCCTATGGGTTAACTGGTAGCTCAGGAAGCCATTCTAACATAAACTGTTCTCTTGAATGGCTTCTATCCTTCCACATATATCCTTATTTTCATTATTAAAGTGGTTTCAAATAAATATATCAAAATCAGTTATCTTACAATTTGAACATCTTTTAATTGACTCAAGCGCATTCAACTACTACAATTTTTTTCTCATCATTTTGTACTTCCTTCTTATTTTCTTTCCACATATTTAAACATTCACCTGTGAGTCAGTTTCACCTCTTTTTAAATTACAAAGCCTATATTAATGATGAATATATTTACAGTGGAAGTTCACTGTATACTTAGTCCACATTGAGTAGGAAAACACTGAAACTGTAGCTGATGCCCTTATATACTGTTGAGTTGTATCCTTATCATTGTCCTTGTGCTCAGCTTTATAATCCAGTTGAATTAATTGATGTATTCTTAGCTCACTTGGAATGAAAATTGCACAAAGCCCTTATCTAAGACAGTAGATGTCAAATTTGGGGTTTCATTCAATATGCTGGTGAGAGATGATATCAGTGATAAGAATAACATTATCAAGGGTCTAGAGGCAGAAGGACAAAGTACAAGATGAAGAAGCACTGAGTGCTCTGCTATGCCGACTTATGTGTATGTTTAGGACAGTAGAGGAAAAGAGAGCTGGAGTGGCAGCATCACAGAAGATCCTCAATCCTAGGTTAAGGAGCATGGATAAACATACAATTTATTGACAGCCACTGAAGGTTTAGACAAGGGGGCAAGAGTGGTCAAGTAGCAAGCAGCTCAGGTAGCATCTCTTTTTTACTACTATCTATAAAATTAATTCCTATCTGCCCTCATCTTTAGCCTTTAAACCAGAGTGATCTGCTGCCAGGTGTGAAGAAACTAATAGCAACAAGTTCTAGTCAATTAATTATATTTTAGAAAACTATTTTGGGTCCTCCCTCTTCACTCTGTCTCTAGTACTTTGCCCCACAGCATCCTGTGCCGCTGCCCTGTCTTCCTGGATTCAAAGTCTTTGGAGTTTATCTGTCATTGAAATCCCACCATGGACCTTTCAGACTTAGAAGTTGACTGTATTCCCTAGCTTTAGTACTCCCTAGGACACAGCTCCTGCCCACCCTCCTTGCCAATCTGAATAACTTCCATTGTATTCTACTCAGCTCTGGCCCCAGGGAGCCTACCTTGTATCAGTTAATCTGCAGACTTGTTTCTAAATTAGTAGAATTTTAGCTCACCTGCCAAAGAATCAGAGAGACGACAAAGGCCTGGAGGTGGGAGGTACCAAAGGCCTCTGTGGGAGGTACCTCCAGGCCTTTGTTGTCTCTCTGATTCTTTGGCAGGTGAGCTAAAATTCTACTAATTTAGAAACAAATTTACAGTCCTACATTTTTTAATCTTCATAATTTTTCCAAAAGTATTTTCATGGTCAAATTTGATCAGGAAAAGCAGGAGAGAGTGAGAAGAAAACAGAAATTCAAAGGTCTTGATTGTTCAGGGGAGAGGAGGTAAGGTTGGGTCAATCTGCCACTCCCTCTCTGTATCTTAAGTGATGTTCCATGTAGGTGACTATTGCCAGAACCACAAATATCCTCTCCTTTCCTGAATTATACCTTTGTTCATGCTGCTTTGTCATCAGGAATGACCCCTACTAAAATCCAAAATCTACTTATCTCAAATTTACATATCCTTCAAGATATCTTTTTCATAAAACCTTTTATCAATAATGCTGGATGAAATTATCTTTCTACTATTTCCTCTACACATCTTTTAATAGTTAACTTTCTCTATCAAAATGATTGAGCCATAGAGTGACCAGACATTTGGTAAAAATATCCAAATGTGAGGGTGTTTGGGGTGAGATTGACATTTAAATCAGTGCATTAATTCAAGAAGATTTATGTTAGACATGGGGCTAACATGAGTGAGCCTTTATTAATCCATTGAAGGCCTGAGTAGAACAAAAAAGGCTGGCCATCCCCCAAAAAAGAGAGAATTCTTCCTGCCAGACTGCGACAGAATTGGAACGTTGGCTTTCCTCAATTGTTAGACTTGACTGAAGCTAAACTTGGGTCTAGACACTTCCAACAGTAAAATGAAAAATATACCAGTGGCTTTCCTGGTTTTTAGAGCTTTGGACATTGGACCTAGGATTTTCCAGGGTCTCCAGCTTGCCTACTCATCAAGCAGATCTTGGAATTTGACTTGCCCACTTCCAAAATCCAGTATGTGTGTGTGTGTGTGTGTGTGTGTTTCTCTGGAGAACCCTAATAGATATCTCATAACGTGAAATCAAGTGGGCCTTAGAAAGCATCACTACAAACAAAGCTGGTGGAGGTGATGGAACTCCAGTTGAGCTCTTTCAAATCCTAATAGATGATGTTGTGAAAGTGCTGCACTCAATATGCCAGCAAATTTGGAAAACTCAGCAGTGGCCACAGGTCTGGAAAAGGTCAGTTTTCATTTCAATCCCTAAGAAAAGCAATGCCAAAAAATGTTCAAACTACCGCACAATTGTGCTCATCTCACACACTAGTAAAGAAGTACTCAAAATTCTCTAAGCCAGGCTTCAGCAATATGTGAACCATGAGCTTCCAAATGTTCAAGCTGGTTTTAGAAAAGGCAGAGGAACCAGAGATCAAATTGCCAACATCCACTGGATCTTTGAAAAAGCAAGAGAGTTCCAGAAAAACATCTATTTCTGCTTGATTGACTATGCCAAAGCCTTTGACTGTGTGGATCACAATAAACTGTGGAAAATTCTGAAAGAGANTGAAAAGAAGAGAAGAGAAAAGCAAGGAGAAAAGGAAAAATATAAGCATCTGAATGCAGAGTTCCGAAGAACAGCAAGAAGAGATAAGAAACCCTTCTTGAGCAAACAATGCAAAGAAATAGAGGAAAACAACAGAATGGGGAAGACTAGAGATCTCTTCAAGAAAATTAGAGACACCAAGGGAACATTTCATGCAAAGATGGGCTCGATAAAGGACAGAAATGGTATGGACCTAACAGAAGCAGAAGATACGAAGAAGAGGTGGCAAGAATACACAGAAGAACTATACAAAGAAGGTCTTCACGACCTAGATAATCACGATGGTTTGACCACTCACCTAGAGCCAGACATCCTGGAATGTGAAGTCAAGTGGGCCTTAGAAAGCATCACTACGAACAAAGCTAGTGGAGGTGATGGAATTCCAGTTGAGCTCTTTCAAATCCTGAAAGATGATGCTGTGAAAGTGCTGCACTCAATATGCTGGCAAGTTTGGAAAACTCAGCAGTGGCCACAGGACTGGAAAAGGTCAGTTTTCATTCCAATCCCAAAGAAAGGCAATGCAAAAGAATGCTCAAACTACCACACAATTGCACCCATCTCACATGCTAATAAAGTAATCCTCAAAATTCTCCAAGCCAGGCTTCAGCAATACATGAACCGCAAACTTCCAAATGTTCAAGCTAGTTTTAGAAAAGGCAGAGGAACCAAAGATCAAATTGCCAACATCTGCTGGATCACAGAAAAAGCAAGAGAGTTCCAGAAAAAAATATCTATTTCTGCTTTATAGACTATGCCAAAGCCTTTGACTGTGTGGGTCACNTGACTGTGTGGATCACAATAAACTGTGGAAAATTCTGAAAGAGATGGGAATACCAGACCACCTGACCTGCCTCTTGAGAAATCTGTATGCAGGCCAGGAAGCAACAGTTAGAACTGGACATGGAACAACAGACTGGCTCCAAATATGAAAAGGAGTATGTCAAGGCTGTATATTGTCACCTTGCTTACTTAACTTATATGCAGAGCACATCATGAGAAACGCTGGGCTGGATGAAGCACAAGCTGGAATCAAGATTGCCGGGAGAAATATCAATAACCTCAGATATGCAGATGATACCACCCTTACAGCAGAAAGTGAAGAGGAACTAAAAAGCCTCTTGATGAAAGTGAAGGAGGAGAGTGAAAAAGTTGGCTTAAAGTTCAACATTCAGAAAACGAAGATCATGGCATCCGGTCCCATCACTTCACCGGAAATAGATGGGGAAACAGTGGAAAGAGTGTCAGACTTTATTTTTTTGGGCTCCAAAATCATGGCAGTTGGTGACTGCAGCCATGAAATTCGAAGACGCTTACTCCTTGGAAGGAAAGTTATGACCAATCTAGACAGCATATTAAAAAGCAGAGAAATTACTTGGCCAACAAAGGTCCATCTAGTCAAGGCTATGGTTTTTCCAGTTAGTCATGTATGGATGTGAGAGTTGGACTGTGAAGAAAGCTGAGTGCCAAAGAATTGATGCTTTTGAACTGTGGTGTTGGGGAAGACTCTTGAGAATCCCTTGGACTGCAAGGAGATCCAATCAGTCCATTCTAAAGGAAACCAGTCCTGGGTGTTCACTGGAAGGACTGATGCTAAAGCTGAAACTCCAATACTTTGGCCACGTCATGCAAAGAGTTGACTCACTGGAAAAGACCATGATGCTGGGAGGGATTGGGGGCAGGAGGAGAGGGGATGACAGAGGATGAGATGGCTGGATGGCATCACTGACTCTATGGACATGAGCTTAAGTAAACTCCAGGAGCTGGTGATGGACAGGGAGACCTAGCGTGCTGCGATTCATGGGTTGCAAAGAGTCAGACACAACTGAGCGACTGAATTGAATGGAACTGAAGAAGATTATATATCACTCCTCTTTGTTCACTCAATCCTTCTCAATAGAGTTTCATTCTAGACATTATGCAATTTTTTCTTAACTTCTGGTCACTTCTGTCTCTGAACATATGTTTGTGCTATTTCTTCTGGATGGAATGCTTTTTATTTTTCTGGCCATATATTATAACCCTAATAAAGCTGAAACTCCAATACTT
Organism: Redunca redunca; assembly: GCA_006410935.1. Classification (NCBI taxonomy): domain Eukaryota; kingdom Metazoa; phylum Chordata; class Mammalia; order Artiodactyla; family Bovidae; genus Redunca; species Redunca redunca. Next base: position 257,262 of record SJYQ01000193.1, on the reverse strand, counting down.
TGGCCACCTGATGTGAAGAGCTGACTCATTTGAAAAGACCCTGATGCTGGGAAAGATTGAGGGTGGGAGGAGAAGGGGACAACAGAGGATGAGATAGTTGGATGGCATCGCTAACTCAATGGACATGTGTTTAGGTAAACTCTGGGAGTTGGTGATGGACAGGGAAGCCTGGCGTGCTGTGGTTCATGGGATCGCAAAGAGTCAGACGCGACTGAGCGACTGAACTGAACTGAATAATCAATCAAGGGATGAATATTAACTTTACAAAGTCTGATTTGATATTTTTAGCTCACTCTCCTCTGTTTGATATGTAATCAATAACCACATAGTTTGCTGCTGCTGCTAAGTCACTTCAGTCGTGTCTGACTCTATGCGACCCCATAGACGGCAGCCCACCAGCGCTCCCTCATCCCTGGGATTCTCCAGGCAAGAACACTGGAGTGGGTTGCCAGTTTAGCATGCCATTATTTCAAGGTTTCTATATATTAGCTTAATGTCTCCAGATGATGCTTAATAAACACATACAAAAAATTACCAAGTAGAAAATGTCAGGCACACATTAAGTACTTCATATCCAAACATTAATAAAGCACCATTCATGAAGTTTGCAATTGTTTGGGTGAAGAGATAGATAGATACATAAATACAGAAAGGAAGACCAATCCTTTGTTGAAATATCTGTTTTTGAAAAATGTTTTAGGAGTATAAATGATGGAATGATTGGTATCTCTAGGCAATTACAAAATGCTTCATGAAAGAGAAGATGGCTGATTTGGTTCTAAAATGATGATAATTCATTACACATAAAAGAAGAGAGCAGACAAATTAAACATCTTGAAAAAAAAGAGGGAGGGTGAATGTGAATCACATTATTGAGAAATAAGTTTGAGGCAAACACCAATAAGCAAGCAGGAATCCTTGTTTTTTCATTGTTTGTTTTTTGTTTTTGCCTGTGTTTCAAATGTTCCACAATATCCAGTGCAATGATGGCATCATTGTAGAAGCTCACTTGCTGGGGATGTTTATCTGTTTATTTAAGAATTTATGCCCCCTTGGAAATAGGAACTGTGTTGACTAGCTTTATTGAATGATAGGTTTCAATAAATACATGTTGAATGAAAAAATGAATTAGTTGCATGTGTCAGACAACATGTTAGTTTTAAGACAACATCTCAAGTATATTTCTTTACCTATGCCTCAAATGAGCAAAAAGGTCTATATACGAGTGCTTAAAGAAATAATGAAAAAAAAGTATCAACATTCCTAATTTTAGTCATATTTAATTGCAGTTTTAAAATATTTTCATTTATATTATTTCATTTTGTATTAAAGACACAATTGGAGGGGCATCATATCACCATTTTACAGATGAGGAACGTAAGGGCTATCTGATTAGTGACTTATCCAACTTGATAGAGCTAGAAAGTGGCAGAATCAGAGCTAGGATCCAAGAGCATCAAAGTGGAGCACAGGCAAGCATCCAGTGGAAACGATAAGAGTCAATGGAGATGAGTCAGGGAAATGGAAGTCCTCCCTAGGAGAACAGGCCTACACAAACCTGGCAAGTGTTCAGGGACAGTCCAACTCTATCTGGCACCTGTCCAACATCCTGACTCCTTAATCGTCAAGCACGAGTCAGATGTAAGATCCATCATAACCACCGCTGAATAGGCAAGAATCAGGACCTGGCAGTCATGGTATTTGTATTATCATACTGGTACATTGAAAGCTCTCTACTGAAACTATGAAGCAAGCCATTTTACTCATTTGAATTTATCAGTGACATAGTTTCAACCAATCCGCCCTCAGGGAGGCAGTGATATCACTCATGAAGGATGGGCAGTTCTGATATGTACTTTATGTCCTGTTTTATGCACGTGTATAAATGCTGTGAAGTTCTACCCTCCTTCAGAAAAATCTTCTCCTCCCACTCTTGTCTCTTCTCTCTCTTGTCTCCCAAACCTATCCACTGAGATCTTCCATCTTCCAGGATCTTCTCAAATGTTCTCATCATTTGAGTGTATTGTGAGGCTCATTTGTATGTAATCTCTCTTTGAATCAATATTAATTAACTCTTAGTTTGTAAAACACTTATTGGGGGCTTATTATATGCTATGGACTAAGCTGGTTGATTTTTGAGTGTTATGTTTTTACATTCTCCCAACAAGTGCAAGAGGTAGTTCTATTATACATTTATGGATAAAGAAACACATGATTAGAATGAGAACCTCATCCTCTTATCACCTGCAGTATTGCACAGACATCTTGCTTATAGCAAGTGCATAAGAATTTAATTTTATTGGATTGTTTTGTGATCAGAGATCACTAATTAGAATACACATATTTTAACATATTGGGATTCCCTTGTGGCTCAGAGGGTAAAAAGTCTGCCCACAATGCGGGACACCTGAGTTAGATTCCTGGGCTGGGAAAATCCCCTGGAGAAGAAAATGGCAACCCACTCCAGTATTCTTGCCTGGAAAATCCCATGGATTGAGGAGCCTGGCAGGTTACAGTCCATAGGGTTGGAAAGAGTCAGACATGACTGAGTGACTTCAATTTCACTTAGCATATCATGATTATTAATTACATATGTAGATACAAACTAATAACGATAATTTACTTGCATATCTAAGGAGGCTTTAAACAGAAGAGCAAAACATTGGTATTAGGTGTGATTTTATTTACTTAACCATGGACCAGCTGAAGTCTGCTTAGCTAAACTGACACACAGAGATGAAACTAACTAAAAGTGATAAAGCCCAAAGTGGAGCCCAAGAATGGAAATTCTTACGACAGGAGATCAATCATGTGACTCCTCCATTTTTGTTAAAACTACAAAATTCAAACATTAGTAAAAAAAAAAAAAAGCTTTCAGAATCAAATACATTAGCAGTAATTCCTTGTGCCTCCTCTACCACATTGCTCTCCACTACCCTTTTAAAGATTCTCATCACTCTGTGGATAAAATACAAAGTGTTTAGAATGGCATGCAAGAGCTCTCTCAATTTGACACTTCTCTGCTTCTCTAGGTTCACCTGTTATGACTTCTTACATGCAGGCATGTTCTTTTGAACCAATAACCATCTCTCCAAGATCTGGAAAATACTCTTCCCTCTACCTGGAAGATCCTTGTGCTTCCCCTCTCCTCACCACTTAACTAATTCCCTCTGCCTCCTTCTAGACTCAAGTTTCATTATTTCGTAGCTGGTTGACTCCAAAACTGTGCTCGTCTGAATCACCTGCATAGTTGTTACCAGAAAGCAGACACCCAGAGAGATTGTGATTTACAGGAATCATAATTTCTTAAAATATCTCCTGGAGTTTCTGGGAAGTCACTGTCATAGATAACTTGCCTTTTAATCTCTCCTCCATACCAGGTCAAGAGCTCCTTATCAGCAAAGACATTCCTTCCACCTCTCTGATGCCAGCTAGCATTAGACCAGTAATAAGCACTGGAGGAATAAATGAATAAAAGAAGTTGGCAAATCATCCATTTCTTTGCTTAAATTGTTTTCTCTGCCTACACATGAGCATTTATATGCCTTTATTTTCTGATAACCTTTTGAGATCCTCTTGGTTAATCTTTTCCTGCGGTATAATACTATGGCAGATATTTTTCTTTTTCTGACACTTTATGTGGTTTAGTCGCTAAGTTGTGTCCAACTCTTGCGACCCCATGAACTGTAGCCCACCAGGCTCCACTGTCCATGGAATTTTCTAGGCAAGAATGCTGGAGTAGATTGGCATTTCCTTCTCCAGGGAATCTTCCTGACCCAGGAATTGAACCCCGTCTCCTGCATTGCAGGCAGATTCTTTACTGACTGAGCTATGAGGGAAGCCCTGTAACACTTTTTAGCCTGACTTATATTTATGTATTTGTGTATCTCTCCCACTGAGTTCTGAGCCCTCAATGTTAGAGACTAAGTCTTTTTCAATTTTGGGATCAGTTTACCCTACCTATACTTTTTGAATTAAACCAAAATTTTATTTAATTTTCTAATCTTTCACATTCCTAAAATAAATAAAAGCCTTATGACTACATAACATATAACAGGCAGAAATATATCCAATAATCTTAAAGTTGATCTCACATGCAGAGCTTTGATTCCCAAACTTTCTGAGGACCACACTCATATCAATATGTAAGATACACACAGACACACACACACACACACACACACACACACATATATACACACACACATCTCCAACAGGAAGAGAGATGAGGTTTCAGACCTTTGGAGTAGAACGTAATCAGTGCAATAGAACAGGGAGACAAATTCTTAGTAATAAGTAAATCTGTAATAGATGATTTCAGTAAAATTTATTCTGAAGGCAGTGATGTGGATTAGTTTGCAAACTGTGCCTCAATCAGCCAAACTTAACATCTCCTCAGTTCCAAACTATGTCAAGCAGGCCCTGTCAGTAAAAACAGTAAGTGAGAATAGCTGTGAGACTTGGTAAAGTGAAGGAAGTGTTACTGGGTTTACTGCTGCAGATATGAAACCTGACACAAAATACTGAGACAACAGAGACATAAATTTGTAACTAGGTAACCAATCAGGGATTTTGTAAAAGGAATAGCTAATCTCCAGCAAGAGTGAATAATGGACAAGGTTTAGAGAACAAACATAACCAGAAGAAGGTAACATTTAAGTTGAAGAAGGTGAATCGACTAAAAATAGAAAACATATGGGGCATTTGTTTTTGGATTAACTCACAAATACCTTGTTAGGTAGAGAGTAGATGCTTGAAGGGAATCAACTAAATGCTGAATAAAGAGATAAATAATTAATTAATAAATCTGTGAAAGATCCTTTGGCTCAATTAATGTCCATAATTTTAAGTAGTACCATTACACTCTGTTCTTTTCTGTCATCCTCTTTAAATAGAAAAGTCTAAATCTCTTAAATGTAACCAGGCCACAACACAAAACAAACTGGATTCTTCCTTTATAAGTCACATTTGTATCTGAAGCATTTTCTCTTCCTTGCTTCATGTGGGTCTCCCTTTCCTAAGCTCCTGCATGGCCAAGGGTTTTTTCCAGTATGACCTAACTCAGATATCTAATGAGGCTATACTCATAATCCTGACATTCCAAAGAATGCGGGGGTTGAAACAAAATTAAATGCTAAGTCTTCAAAACAGAATAACACAGCCTAAATCCCCTTAGTCAGTTAACATTTGCAAAAATGCTGTCAGTTAAGTTTTCAAGCAAACACCATTTATTTGACCTTAGAGAATTATATGTGAAAGGAAAAGGTAGGACTACTTACCATTTACCTTAAAGTGTGTTTCACTGAACTGAAATTTGAACACTCATTCTGAATATATAAAAACGATAGGGGGAGGCACAGGAAGGAGAAAAACAGAAATAGAGTAATTCACAATAACATACAAGAGATCTTTGAAAGTTTTGTAAACATACACCCCTTTTAATAAAAAAAAAAAATCATGGCTTAGATATAATCTGTAATGCCACTTAAACTTATTTAACTGTTCCCTATTCTGCTACTTTTAATCTGAAAATACCACATACAATGTTAACTCTAATTAATCTTTGGTTATATTCTTATTAAAAATGCTTAAATTATAGCAAATCTAGTATTAAAATGCAGAATATAGTGTGTATCAACTTTTTACAATCTTCTTTTAGGTATTGTAGCCTTCAGTCTTTTAAAAAAGACAGCAACAAAAAACTCTTTTCTAACTCTTTTCTGGTATTGCTGAATTTTTTAAAAATAGTGTCAACTGAAAAATGAAGTCTAACAAGTGATGTACCTGGATCTAGGAAGATAGGTTGGTGTCTAGATATGGGTGAGAGCTCAAGAATCTTACATGCTGACCTCCATGTGCTGCACGTATTATGTTCAACCACGAGAGGATTTTTTTTCAAATAGATGGCCAACAGCAAGTCCAGTCCTACAGAGAGATAGGAAATAGAGTGCTTCATGATATTAGAAAAACCAGGAGAAGAAGAAAGTAAGCAGTCAACATTCCATTCCTTCCAGTGGCCTCCTTCAGAGCTATGAACTTTTTCAGCTTTAAAGCAATTCATGGAACTTGCTGAGAACTTACAAGTTTGGCCCTATAGGCATTAAGGATCTGATTCCACCTCAGGGGAAACTACTACACACACACACACACACACACACACACAGGCTATTTTCAGTGTTAGAAAGAAAATGGAGAAATTCATTGTTGCTTCCAGGGATGGATGGTCCCACCTATCACATGGTAGATCAATATGGAGTCTCTGTATCTGGAGGTTTTTACCTGCATTTTTAACTCGATAGAACTTTTCTGTGTCTGAGTTCTATGATTACAAAAGATACAAACTAACAAGCTCAAACTCTCCTGCCTAAAATCCCTTCTCTTACTGCCATCACCCATAAGAGAGAAGAAACATCCAAGGTGACCGGTGACCCTTGGGAAGTTTCTCCTTAACAAAAGTGGAAGAAAAGGGGAGTCAGGAGTTCCTTAATAAGTAAGATAAGATTTTTTAATTACAGGGTAACTATGTATATGGATTTCTTAGGTCCCTAACTAAAGTATGAAAACAATACTCTGATTGCCTAATATTTATAAAAGTATGGGTGTATTCTGAACTGTCTTATATTTTCTTTGTCACTGATTGGTTCTGAAGAACTAGTCATAGATTTTCTACGTCATTGACCTGTTCTGAGAAATTTATTCATAAAGAAAAAAATGTTGCCTGAGCGTTGTGTGAGTTATCGAATAACAAACAGATGACTAAGTGAATGTTTTCTAGGAGCTCACAATCTACTTTGAACATAATAGCATTACTTGGGGCAATGTACATTAAATACCATGAGTTACAACTATATTTGATACTTATATACTCCTCATACTTAAGAAGTTTCAAAACAGAAGAGTCTCTTAAGGCTTCCGTTAAAAACATAACTAAAAGTCAAAGTTTCTCCACTTAAGCTTGCCAAGCAGACTAGGAATCACAGGACATATTTCTTTTTCATAAATGAGTCACTCCTGAAAATACAATATGTTCTTTGCCTGTATGGTTTATGGAATCATTAATAAAGTGTTTCTGCTGTCATAGGTATGAAGTAAGAATTTGCTAGCTAATAGTCTCAGTGACACCCTTGAGATGGAGCTAAGTTATGAATGAGGAACAGGGAGCAAAGTGAATCACTCAATGGACAAGGCTCTGGGGGACTCAAGTTTCAGCACCAATTCAGATGTATATTCATTATTTTAAACTATTTCATTACCTTCAGGCTCATTTTCAATGCAAGGAGAGGAAAGGAAGGGAGTTCTCAGCTACATAAATGTCTTATTTTAAATTTAATTTCCTAAACCAGACAAGGGAACAGAGAGAGTCGGGCTGGTGATGTCAGGGACTGGAGGCAGACAAAACAAAAGGGCTGCATTTTGAGAAATGGACAGATATTCAGCATATACAATAAGGAATTAGAGGCAGACAGAAATACCAGAGGTGAGCAGTCAAAGGCTAATGCCAATATTTAGGGAATAGAATCCTGAGAAGCAGGCTCTGGCAAGCATCATATGCACAGACAAGTCAGCTACATTTGGAAGACCTTAATACCTAAGGCTGGGCTTTGCCAAATCCCAAACCTTCATCATGTTTCTAATTAAGAAAAGGAGTAGAGAGACTTCCCTGGTGGTCCAGCGGTTAAGACTTCACCTTCCAATGAAGAGGGTGGGGGTTATGATTCCTGGTTGGGAAGCTAAGATCCCACACGTTTCTTGGCCAAAAGACCAAAACATAAACAACAGAGGAAGTATTGTAATAAATTCAACAGAAATTTTAAAAATGGTCCACATCAAAAAAAAAAAATCTTTTAAGAAAAGTTAAAAAAAAAAACGAATAGAGAGTAATTTGCATGTAATTGTTAGGTGTCAAAGGTCATGTTATGCCGTTTCACAAATGTAGGCTCTTTAATTCCACTTGCTTTTGAGGAAACTGAGGTTTAGAGAATGTTACCAGCTGGCCCAAGGTTCAGGGAACATGAAAGAGCTGGATGTCCATTCTGAAAAGATGTGGTGATAAGCCCTTTGGCTGAAAGTAAACTCTATTTCTTTTTGTAATGTTTCCCTGGTGGCTCCGACCGGAAAGCAGCTGACTTCAACGGGGGAGACCTGGGTTTGATCCCTGGGTCGGGAAGATCCCCTGGAGAAGGAAATGGCAACCCACTCCAGTACTCTTGCCTGGAAAGTCCCATGGACAGAGGAGCCTGGTAGGCTACAGTCCATGGAGCCGCAAAGAATTGGACATGACTGAGTGACTTCACTCAATTCTTTAAGTTGGGGGGAGGACATGGAAACAACTTCAAATGCTGTCAAAATTAAAATCTAACAATAATCAGACTTCAAGTATAGTAAGTCCTGCCAAGGTACGAGCTAAGTAGGAAATGAGGAAGGCTGGGAAGAATTGAGGAGGCCTAGGACCCAGAGATGAGACATGCTTTACGTTACAGTAGGTGCTCAGGGCCAGACTAAGCCCTCAGAGATAACAAGGTAAACAGCTCGGAAGGCATAAGACAGAAAAAAAAAAAAAATCATGTTGGCCATGGACAGGGAGCAGTTTAGTAGGCTCCACTGTCAGAGTCTGGGGTCTAGAAACATGCAGAACCAAGAAGAATGGCAGAAGGCGTGAGGGCAGATGTCTGGGTCCCTGACTTAGAACTCAGGTTTAGGAGTGGGCAAAATCCCTGCTGCCAGTTGACCTGAACAGGATAATCCAGGGTTCTATCCATTAATTAGGGGCTTCCCTGATAGCTTAGCAGTAAAGAATCTGCCTGCCATGCGGGAGATGCAGGATATGTGGGTTCGATCTCTGAGTCAGGAAGATCCCTTGCAGAAGGAGATGGCAACCCATTCCAGTATTCTTGAAAAATCCCATGAACAGAGGAGCCTGGTGGGCTCCGGTCCACGAGGTTACAAAAAATCAGACAGGACTAAGCACACATGCGTGCATCCAGTAATTAAAATCAATAATTTATTTTGTATGTACTGACTTCAAACTCTTGTTCTAGCCTGCAATAATCTGAGTGAACAAAGCAGACGAAAACGCCCACCTTCATAGAACTTACCTTTCACTGGAAGAAAGAAAGTAGCAAGTAATTCAGGTCCCAAGGAACAAAGCAAGAATGTAAGTAGAAGAGCAGGCTTTATTGGGCAAATTGAGAACATCAGAGAGCCTGAGTCTATTCTCTTAGCCTGAAATATTATCCTAAGACTTAAAATGTTTCTTCCTAACAGGAACATGTGCTGCACTGTGCCTACTCAGTCATGTATGAGTCTTTGCAACCCCATAGACTGTAGCCCACCAAGATCCTCTGTCCCTTGGATTCTCCAGGCAAGAATACTGGAGTGGGTTGCCATGCCCTCCTCCAGGGGATCTTCCCAACTCAGGGACCGAACCCAGGTCTGCAGCATTGCAGGCAGATTCTTTACCAGGCAAGTCACCAAGGCAGCCAAAGAATACTGGAGTGGGTAGCCTATCCCTTCTCCAGGGGATCTTTCTGACCCAGGAATTGAACCGGCGTCTCCTGCACTGCAGATGGATTCTTTACCAGCTGGGCTACCAGGGAAGCCATACTTGCTCTTAAATCCTAGGATGATATTGAACCTGTAAAGTGTAGAGTTTGGAGGGCTAGAACAGCAGGAAAGTCATTACTGGTGTCAGAGTATATATTTTAAAAATTATTATGAATAATCTAGACAGCATATTAAAGAGCAGAGACATCACTTTGCCAACAAAGGTCTATATAGTCAAAGCTATAATTTTTCCAGTTGTCAAGTACACATGAGAGAGTTGAACCATAAAAAAGCTAAGCACCAAAGTATTGATGCTTTTGAATAGTGATACTGGAGAAGACTCTTGAGAATCCCTTGGACTGCAAGGAGGTCAAGCCAACCAATCCTAAAAATCATACCTGGATATTCATTGGAAGGACTGATGCTGAAGCTGAAGCTCCAATACTTTAGCCAACTGATGCAAAGAACTGACTCACTGGAAAAGACCTAGATGTTGGAAAGATTAAAGGCAAAAGGAGAAGGGGGTGGCAGAAGATGAGATGGTTAGATAGCATCACCAACTCAACACACAGGAGTTTGAGCAAACGACGGGAGACAGTAAAGGACAGGGGAGCCTGGAGTGCTACAGTCCATGGGGTTGCAAAGAGCCAGACACAACTTAGTGACTGAGCAGCAACAAACAACATCGTGAATAAATGTAACCCTCACATACATATGACCTATTCATATCTACCTGGTTGCCTATATTAGAAGTTCAGTGATCATGAGAACATCCATAGACACACTAGAAATTTAGGCAGGTTGCACATTACACAAGTCTAGTTCATCATTCAGATCATAGTCTCTGTGAATTACATCCTTACTTACAGATATGCAGCTCACAGCTTGAACAGCCATGTACAGCAGTCTTAAACTTTTCTAAGAGATAATTAAGTTCATTTGTATAATTTTTTTAGATTCCACATATAAATGGTATCATTTGTTGTTTGTCTTTCTCAGTCTGAACATATTTATAAAACAGAATAAGACTCACAGATATTGAAAACAAGGTTTCCAAAGGGAAAAGATGAGGAGGGGTAAATTGGGAATTTTGGATTAGCAGATACAAACTATGACATGTAAAACAGATAAAAAGAAGGTCCTACTTTATAGCATAGGGAATTATACTTAATATCTTATAATAAGATATAATAACTAAAATTGAAAAGTAGTCTGCTAAAAATAAAGCATAAATTGAGGAAGTTTCATATTTCTTCTGTCTTTTTGCAAGTGAAAGGAGGAACTTGCAAATTAAATAAAAATACTTGAAGAAGCAAAATTTGACTTTCCACATGTTTTTAAAAGAAAAAAAATCCACATCTTTTAAACAAACCTTAAAGATTCATAAACTAGCAGAGCTAGAACACCTCTAACAGACATGGGAAATGAAAAGAGACTCTTCCAACGTTATAGAAGTGCAAGTGACAGCCCCAGATTCAGAAACCAGATTCCTGAAGGCCTGTTTGGTCCTCTGTCCACTATGTTACCATGACCTTCATACAGAGAATGTCACCATTTAGGGTGGAAGGTTCAGCACGCCATCTCTATGCTTCAGGTTTTCTCAGAGTATAAAAGTTGTCTTGAAACTTTGTGCTAATTCTGACTCAGTTCACAGAAGCTTCACAGGTTTCACTTACCCACACCTACTTTTATTTGAGCAAGGAAAAATAGTATTAGTACTTCCTTCTAGCAAGTCTTGACAAAGCCAAAGCTGGTTTAGTCATTTTTCCATCCATTCGGTCATAAGATTTTGTTTATCATAAGGAGGGTGAGTCACTGTTTTTCCTAAAGATAGAAGAAATAAATAACAATGATTTTTATTACATTGAACTCAGTAAACAAATTAACATATTTATATTCTTTTGACATGGAAAGATATTCAAGATATATTTTAAATGACAAAAAGACAATTAATGAATAGTAAAGGCTCATTTTTGTAAAGTAAATATACAGTCTTGTTAAAAAAAAGGCTAGGATAATTTACTCCAAAATTGAAACAGCAAGAGTACCCTTTTAGTATAAAACTATCGAGGTCTACCACTCTTGACACCAATGGTAAAATTTCATTCTTTTTATGGTTGAGATAGGTTTTGAAAAGACAGAGAAACCTGATATTAAACTCCCAACATTTGCTGGATATGGAGTTCCAGAAAAACATCTACTTCTGCTTCACTGACTACGTCAAAGCCTTTGACTCTGTGGACCACAACAAACTGTGGAAAATACTTAAAGAGATGGGAATATCAGACTACTTTACCTACCTCCTGAGAAATCTGTATGCAGGTCAAGAAGTAACAGTTAAAACTGGACATGGAACAACAGACTGGTCGCAAATAGGGTGTATTGTCACCCTGCTTATTTAAATTATATGCAGAGTACATCATGCAAAATGCTGAGCTGGATGAAGCACAAGTTGGAATCAAGATCACTGGGAGAAATATCAGTAACCTCAGATACTCAGATGACACCACTCTTATGGGAGAAAGCAAAGAACTAAAGAGCCTCTTGATGAAAGTGAGAGAGGAGAGTGAAAAAGTTGGTTTAAAACTCAAAATTAAAAAAACTAAGATCATGGCATCTGGTCCCACAACTTCATGGAATATAGATGAAGAAACAATGGAAACAATGAGCAACTTTATTTTCTTGGGCTTCAAAATCATTGCAGATGGTGACCACAGCCATGAAATTAAAAGATGCTTGCTCCTAGGAAGAAAAGCTATGACCAACCTAGACAGCATATTAAAAGCGGACACATTACTTTGCCAACAAAGTCAAAGCTATGGTTTTTCAAATCTAATCTTTGCTGTCTAGTCAAAGCTATGGTTTTTCCAGTAGTCATGTATGGCTATAGAGAAAGTTGAGCACCAACGAATTAATACTTTTGAACTGTGGTGTTGGAGAAGACTCTTGAGAGTCCCTTGGACTGCAAGGAGGTCCAACCAGTCCATCCTAAAGGAAATCGGTCTTGAATTTTCATTGGAAGGACTGATGCTGAAATTGAAACTCCTATACTTTGGCCACCTGATGCGAAGAGTTGACTTATGGGAAAAAACCCAGATTCTGGGAAAGACTGAAGGTGAGAGAAGAAGGGGATGACAGAGGATGAGATGGTTGGATGGAATCACCAACTCGATGGACATGAGTTTGAGTAAGCTCCAGGAGTTGGTGATGGACAGGGAAGTCTGGTGTACTGCAGTCCGTGGGGCTGCAAAGAGTTGGACATGACTGAGTGACTGTACTGAACTGATACTGGGAGATAGTGAAGGACAGAGGAGCCTGGTATGCTGCAGTCCTTGGGCTCGCAATGAATTGGACATGACCTGGCCACTGAACAGCAAATATTCAAAACACACACACACACATATACATATAAATACAATTGTGCCTGCAGATGAGACTGCACCCCTGACCAATCCTGAATCAGAACCATCCAACTAAGCTGACTCAATGTTCCTGATCCACGGACACAAAAGTTTACTGTTTTAAGCTGCTTAAGTTCAGTTGCTCACTCATATCTGATTCTTTGTGACCCCCATGAACTGCACCATGCCAGACCTCCCTGTCCATCACCAACTCCTGGAGCTTGCTCAAACTCAGGTCCATAGTCAGTGATGCCATCCAATCATCTCATCCTCTGTTGCCTCCTTCTCTTTTTGCCTTCAATCTTTCCCAGAATCAGGGTCTTTTCTAATGAGTCAGCTCTTTGCATCAGGTGGCCAGTTTTGGAGTTTCAGCTTCAACCTCACTCCTGCCAATGAATATTCAGGACTGATTTCTTTTAGGATTGATTTGTTTGATCTCCTTACAGTCCAAGGGACTCTCAAGAGTCTTTTCTAACACCGCAGTTTGAAAGCATCAAGTTCTTTGACACTCAGCTTTCTTTGTGGTCCAACTCTCACATCCACACATGACTACTGGAAAAACCATAGCTTTGGCTAGATGGATCTTTGTCGGCAGAGTGATGTTGCTGCTTTTTAATATGCTGTCTTTATTGGTCATAGCTTTTCTTCCAAGGAGCAAGTGTCTTAATTTCATGGCTGCAGTCACCAACTGCAGTGATTTTCAAGCCCAAGAAAATAAAGTCTCTCACTGTTTCCATTGTTTCCCCATCTATTTGCCATGAAGTGATGGGACCTGATGCCATGATCTTAGTTTTTTGAATATTGAGTTTTAAGCTGCTTAATTTGAGAATAATTTGTTACAAAATATTAGATACCTAATGCAATATTTTAAGCTAATCTAATCTGTGAAGTGCATTCTTCTGCGATAGTGATAAAATTAGAAGTGGGAACTGATCTAAGTTGGTGCATTCAGGGTGATTTTCAGAACTCCTAGTGGGGATTCCAGTACATGGAGAGTCTCCTGTGTCCCAGATGGTAAAATATGCAGGTGTAAATGTTGGAGCAATTCTGTCAGGATGAGGAATCCACCTGGAGGACAAAGCTGTCATTCTTAAGAAGGTAGAACAGGAAGAATCCTGGAGAGGCACACAGAAGCATAATTTTCTTTTTTAAAGAAAGCTTGCATTAACTCTATATCTTTTCATTTATGCAAGCCAACCAAATCCTTTTGTTGTTTAAACTGATTTGGGATTTCTGTCAACTTGATAACAACAACAACAACAACAAAAATCTCAGTGTCTACACAAGCAAAGACAAGACCATGTCTCTAAACCTTAGCAAGCATCTTAGCTTATAACTTATTATTACAGCACAAAGAGTAGTCTTGTAAAACATCCTGAGTCTCTGGATCTCAAACATCTGGTCAGAGGGTTTGACAACCTGATTAGCTCACCTTTCCCTTCCTCTGGATTACACGGTCCTGAGGCTTGCTTCTTGACAGAAGAATCCCTTTCAATGAAACACTGTTGTTCACTCCCATTTAAGTTGTGTCCTGAGTAGAAAATCTTGCTTCTGCATTCCACTCTCTAATTCAGACAGCATGTCTAGATCGTAACTTCCTTTGAGGGGCCAAGTCTGAAGTCAGGTCTATTGTACAGGTCCATTCACCCTGACAATCCCTTTTCTTTTCTCTGTGGTGATTGCCACTAAAGTTCCAGGTCCAGTATATCTTTTCACTGGCTCACACACACACACACACACACACACACACACACATATATATATTTCCAGTTTTACTGAGCTACAAATGACATACAGCTCTCTATAAATTTTAAGTATAGCATAATGATCTGACTTTCATACATCATGAAACAGTTACAAAGTTTAGAGATCTGCTTCCACTCCACTATTTTTGGCAGGCCCTAGTTCTGATCACTTCAGGTCTTCATGATATGAGCCTATCCATTGGCTTCCTAGTGTCTTCAAGACACAGCAGCTGACTGCCTACAGATGAGTGGTCAAGGAGGAGAAAAAGAGACAGTGTGCTTTCAAGAAAGAAGTGGCAACCATTTTTTAACCTAATCTCAAAAATACCATCAATTCTGCCAAATTTTACCAGTCACACATATGTGTAAAAATTAAGAGGAAACTACACAGGATATAAATACCAGGAGCAAGGAGAAAATTGGGGGCTTATTGGAGTCTGGCTACCACAATCATAATCAGCACTCTGCAGCCAGGAGCAGCATCAGCTTCTATAACACCATGCAGGAATCTAAGATAATCAAATCTCACTGTGTTCCCATGAAACCCTAATTCTAATGGATTGTAAGTTCCACAATAAACTGGTGTCTGTGAACAGAAGGGTTCAAGCAACAAAATTAGCATGTTTCTTTGGGGATATTAAAATTCTTTTTAAACGAAACATTCTGTAGGCCCTGTTTTCTACGATATTCTCTTTGGCAAAATTTAATTGGACATTTGGAGAACATTTTCACTTTGATTTCCCCTTTAATCCTAATATATTATATACTCCTTGATTAGTCAACAAGTGTGACTTGAATGTTCTCAGTGGAGAAATTCACGCCAGAATAGTAGTTTTGAGTCTCTAGTTCACATGCCAAGTTTCGCTATTTGATAGGTTTCAGCTGATGTGTGAGTAAATTCTTAAAGGAAGATAATTTATGCCTATAATTTAAAATCCTAGGCATCATCAATTTTCCAAAAGGTCACAGGATGGAAAGATTGTTGCATGGAAGTAATAATGATACATATTATCTTGCTTTCTATCACACTCTAAGTTTCACTATGCACTTTTATATCCATTGTCAAATACAAACATTTGTAGTTATAGGACAGAATGTATTACCCCATCATAAAACAAAGAAGAAAAGGAACTTTTCTTTCAGAATGAAAAATTCATCTTCCTACTCAAAAGGAAGCAGGATATGAAAGATAGTCTTCACTTAAATAAGAAGATTAAAAAATAACTCAGGATTTCAAATCTTGTGTTGAACATTTTGTATGTTTTCATTTATCTTGTTCCTTGAACACTCCCACATCCTGCCCTAGAGCAATTTTAAGGTTTTTGCAATCCTCAAACATTCTTATTTTTAGAGGCCCCAGCTCATGTCATATCAAATGTAATGGAAGCTGTGGTATGTTGCCCAAACCTTCTTAAAAAATAAAGCATTCACTCCCTTAAGATTCTGGGAGTGCTGGACACTGGTGAATCATAGCTAACTAATCCCCTCTTTCAGTATTTCTCTCAGTTATGGGGAGCTCCTAACCAAACACATACTCCTTTCAGGGAAGCAGCTCACATCTTGGGATGTAGGGAAACAAATTAATGGGCCCTTTCCCTAGTTTGGGACAATGCAGGCATCCAAAGTCAAGAGTTCCCTATAGGATTAGCCAAATCCTTGCTGCAACTACATCACAGTTCAACTTCTTCCTCTGTCCAATCTTCTCTCCTCACTGCTTACAGAGATGTTCCAGTGAGTATTTCTTAGTAAACTGATTTCTAGTCTCCATCTTGGAACCATTGTTCGTGGGGAACTTAAGACTGTTAGTATTCAGAGTGGGACTAAGAAAGATTTTGACAATGGACTTTAGAAGCCAGATTGCCTACTGATGGACTAAGTATAGTCTTTGGTATACTACATTAGTGAAATGGTTAAAACTTTCACTGGTGATTAATTTGGATGGCATAACCCTGGAATGGAATACCCTGATGGTACAATTTATCATACATTTTGAGAAAGACAACTAAAAGCCAAAGGTCATTATTTATTTAAATGATCAACTTAAAGTATAAAGCAGCTGCAATATATAAAGAGATTCTTATCTCTTATAGCTGGAAGTTTGATACAGTAAGAGCAATCCAGTACTCAAGAGCTCCAAAGGGTGAACTGCTGACTAGTGAGTGTTCTACGCCAAGATTAAGGCCCTCATTGGGATGGAGTATGAGCCTTAGACTTGAAATGGAAATAACTAAGTTGGTGTACTTGAAAAACTCAACTCTCCAACCTGAATCCTCTGGACCTGTAAGAGTAGCCACTCCTCCAAGTTAAAAGCCCAGTGTACCCCCTATTTAAGAACTATGTAGAGATTTTTGGCTTGCAAAGCAACGTATACCCTCTCTACCTTTGAATATTGTCAAGGTTTCTCCTCTAGACCAATAATGCCAACATAATTTGGTTGGGAAGAATTGGGTCTCAAAAGGGAGAAATTAGACCTCCTGAAAAATGCTGAAAAAAATTGCTAGATTTATCCAAAGTACAGTGATGGGAGCTGGAGGTGAAAGAGTAGGTAGAGGATAAAGCCCTAAGGCACAAAATGAAAGAGGGTGGGCAGAACTCAATGCTTGATTGATATGGGATCACTGTTCTTTGATACAAGATTTAATTCTTAATTCTTTAATTCTTTGTCAGGTTTTCTAGAAAACAATACTAATAAGCTTCTAGGATGGCTCTAGGAAGCTTGAGGAAAGAAATGGCTCTTTATTAGATGAAGTGAAAATATGAGAACTCTCACGAAGGATGGTGGCAGGAGATATCAAACAGTTCAAAGACGTGAGCATGCCAGAATAGTTATACTACTTCAGGCTATTTTCTATGGAAAAGCCCAAAAGATGCTCCATTTACCAATATACTAAGGAATGAGTGAGGCATCAGCATGGTTGAAAAGATCAGTCACGGCTGTCATTAGCAGATCAAAACTGATGGCAGGAGAGGCAGTTACAGAATAATGAGGATTCCCAAAAGAACGCAGGCCAGTGGTGGCAACTGACCATATGAAGCAAAGTGATCATTGTTGCAAAGGTCCAAGTGGCAGCCAGAGGAAATGAGAGATGTGCACACCTACAAACATGATTAACAGGCCATAGTGTTCTCAGGAGCAAGATAGTTGGGTCATCAAAAGAGTGCTGCTTAATTTATACAATCAAACAAACTAAGGATGAAGAAATAGGGGCTGGGGGCAACTGTCCAATAAAAGTCTTAGTTTCCAGATCTGAGCCAGTTCTCAAGACCAAAAACCACTGGCTAAAGGAAAGAAATGAGAGACAAGGCCCCAGTGAGAACATCTACAAAACATCCAGGGGAGTCTTGAAGGACTCTCTGGTGCATGCCATTCTAAGCTAAAGTGTCAGTCACTCTGTCGTGTCTAACTCTTTGCGACCCCATGGACTGTAGCCCATCAAGTTCCTCTGTCCATGGAAGTATACTGGAGAAGGTAGCCATTCCTGTCTCCAGGAGATCTTCCCAATCCAGGAACTGAACTTGGTTCACCTGCCTTGCAGGTGGATTCTTTACTGTCTGAGCCACTAGGGAAGCCCATAACTTTCTAAGACTTCTCTGAAATAAACAAACAAACAAAAAACACTGAGCAGCCTTCTTTGAGGGCAACATACTTCCTCATTTACCAAATGATTTGCAAGGCTGCCAGCTTTGAATGGGCCCAGATTGTAAAAGATTCTGCTTTTTAGACGGCAGTGAAAGTAATCTTATCACCTGAGTCATATGAACAAGCAAACTCTAGTGTTATTAGAAGTATGACAAGTTCCAAAAAGAGAATAACATAAATGCCTAGATTCATGAAGCAAGTTCTGGTAAAAGGCCATGCAAGTAAACACCTTTTGGAGAATAGTCCTTATGTGCTGCTGGGGCCTGGGAGAGAAGGACAACAAAAAGACAACTGACCAGAGCAACCCATCGTGAACTATGTCTTATCAGAACCGCAGAGTCATAATATCAGTAATATGCACAGTAATTTTACTGTTAGACTGAAGAGGCCCATCCAAGGTGGCATGAACAGGGTCAGAGCTAGGTGGCCTAGACTCCCAAGCCATACTTTTCTAGAGTCCTGGCACCTGTCTTTGAGTCAAAACTGTGCTCACATGGAGGCTTCTTACATCTGGCTGGATTAAATAAGAGGAAACAGGACAAACTTCAGTCACAGATAGTCTGGCTCAACATGTGGTAAGAATGAAAATGGGCCACTTCACATTGTAGCCTTATTCAGGGCAATGCTAAAACCAGCACTGAGGAGAAATCCTCCTATAGGCAGAACTTCAGGTAGTTCAAGTAATCATTCATTACGTGTGATAAGAGAAATATTTCTTAGTAAGAATATACCTAGACTCAAGAACAATAGCAAATAGTTGGCCAGGAGACTGGAAGAAAGTTAGATTGGGGAAAAAGAGGTCTAGGGACAGGTCTTTGGGGCTGGGCACAAAGTGTGGTTCTTGGATCGTCTGCTACTGTGCCCCAGAAAACATCTATCATGAAAGAGGCAATGAAAAAACCAGATAGGCAGTTGACATCAGTTAGGAAGTAGAACTTGTTTGCAGCAATAGCCTCAACTCCAGACGTGGAGAAATCTGACCAGCATATCACTCTAATTTCCAGTCAGAGGAGAGAAACACAACAAAGCAAAATTATACTTCAGTCTGCATTTTTCTTCACAATATCTGAAGTATAGATAAAAACATAATTAAAAAGTATGAGACAGTCAATGAAGTAGAAACTTGTGACTAGTAATAGAAAGAAAATATAGACTATAGGCACAGTCTAACAGATGACTCAAACCTATTTATTGGAAGTAGAAAGGACTTTAAAATAATAATTATAAATATGATAAAGCATTTATAGGTAAAGATAGATACAGTCAGAGAGAAAGAAATGGAAACTCTAAAAAGAACCAAAAGGAAAGTTTATAACTGAGAAATTCAATATTTGAAATTATAATGCTGAGTGGGCTCACATGCTGGAAAGTAAAAGAAAAAAAAATAGCAAACTTGAAGATAAGCCAATAAAAATCACCTAAACTGAAACAGAAAAAATGCTAAGGGTTGAGGTATTAGTAACTTGTGAATAAATGATCAGTGTGTAACATGCTTGTAAGTGTTTACATAGAATGAAAGGAAAAATAAATTGCAAACAAAAATATATTGTTATTGCTCAACATTTTTTTTAATTTGATGAAGAAATATCAATGTACAAATCCAAAAAATTCAATAAACCTAAATAGGAAAAATACAAAAAGAACTACATCTAGGCAAGTTTTTCATGAAAACCAAAAATAAAGAGAAAATCTTGAAAGAAGCCACAAGGAAAGAAAAAAGAAACATAAAGAAAAAAAATATATATATAATGTATAGGGAAATAGAATGACTATTTTGATGACTGATTTCTCAGTCAAACAATGCAAGTAAAAAAAAATGGACACATTAAGAGTTGAAACAAAGCAAGTCAAAACAAGAAGTCAAATTATAATTTTAATCCAATTAAAGTAGTCATCTAACATGAAGTTAAAATAAGAACTAAGTGAGAGAGTTCAGTTCAGTTGCTCAGTCATGCCCGACTCTTTGCAACCCCCTGAACCACAGCACGCCAGGCCTCCCTGTCCACCACCAACTCCCAGAATTCACCCAAACCTATGTCCACTGAGTCAGTGGTACCATCCAACCATCTCATCCTCTGTCGTCCCCTTCTCCTCCTGCCCTCAATCTTTCCCAGCATCAGGGTCTTTTCAAATGAGTCAGTTCTTTGCATCAGGTGGCCAAAGTATTGGAACTTTAGTTTCAACATCAGTCCTTCCAATGAACACTCAGGACTGATCTCCTTTAGGATGGACTGGCTGGATCTCCTTGCAGTCCAAGGGACTCTCAAGAGTCTCCTCCAACACCACAGTTCAAAAGCATCAATTCTTCAGCGCTCAGCTTTCTTTATAGTCCAACTCTCACATCCATACATGACAACNATAGGAAATGGCAACCTACTTCTTGCCTGGAAAAGTCTGTGAACAGAAAAGCCTGGCAGGCTACAGTCCATGGGATTGTAGAGACTCGCACACAGCTAAACACACCCACACAGGGTCGGATATAGCTGAATACACACACGCAGAGTTGGACCCACCTGAACACACACACAGACACACACACGAAAAGATGTGTGACTTGCAGAAGACCAGCCCACTGACTGGAGCCGGAGAGACCTGCCTTTTCCTTTTTCTCCGGCCTCCAGCTGATTCCTCTCCCGCTGCTGCTTCCCCCTCATTTGTTTTTTTATTTCCCCACACCTTTGCCAAACATGAGTCCTGCCTTCAGGGAGTTTACCATCCAGCATGAGAAGAAGCTGTGGGGGCTCTTTTTAAGCAGAACAGAGTAGTTACTAAGTGGAGGAAAGCGCTATTGATGCGTGTGAAAGAGAAAGTTAATTCTGACTCTAAAAATGAGTTTGGAAACTTCATGAAAAGGTGGTGTTTAAAGTGTATAAAACTAATAAATTGTGTAAGATTGGGTAATTTGAGGTAATAAGTAGAGCAATGTGATGGATGATGCAATACAAGGTAAACCCAGAATTATAGTTAGAGTCCCAGTTGTGAGGCGTGTGGAGTTCAAAGTTTGGTTTCTTATTTTAATTTAAACTTTTTTCTTTTTCTTTTTTTTTAAGCAGAGGGCAGCTATTGAAGGTTTCTGTTGATGTGTTTGGGGAAAGGGATGATGACCTATAAGATTCATTCATTTTTGGGGGGAAGACAACTGCCAGCAATTAGCCAGCAGCAAGGCATTCTCTGCAATAATATCAATAATAATTAAAATTGCAAAACAATCCAGAAGTGCAACTCTGGGAGAACCGTTGTTAAAATATACTACATCAGCACATTGAGATATTATTTATGTAGTCATTGAAGTGATTACTTTGAAGATCATGGAACCTTAAGATCAATGTGAAATAGTACGTGTCCCATGGTTGCAACTGCATCAGGTTTGTCTGCTTAGACTGTGTGAATGAAAGAAAATGAACTTTCCAGCCAATTGTACTTTATTGACATCCTGACTCCCCCATCACAAACCTGGTGACCTTGGTTCTTCATCTGTGAACTGAGGATGAAATTACTTGCCTCTTACATCTTAGAAGATGTAATGATTAGATGAGAAAGTAACCAGGAATTTTTTGACTTCCTGTGATGGGGTTGTGGATAATTTATTTTTACAAATAGTTCTCTTTAGGATTGTCCTTTTCCTCCCACGCTCAGCAATTGTGAGTTCTTTTCTTTCCTCTTTCTTTCTCACCTCTCTGTTCCTTCCTTCCTTCCTCCCTCCCACCCTCTCCATCTTTCTCTCTTTTCCTCTTTCTTCCCTCCCTACCTCCCTCCCTCCCTGGAAGCACAGGCGTCTCTTTATCTACCATAAAGTGCTGGAGAAGGAAATGACAACTCACTCCAGTATTCTTGCCTGGAGACTCCCATGGACAGAGGGGCCTGGCAGGCTGCAGTCCATGGGGTCGCAGAGTCAGACACGACTGAGTGACCAAACCACCGCCATAAAGTGCAGACAGTCACATCAGGGAATGGAACACTGGCAGCACCCCCAGTGAGCTTCATGTGTTTACTTTTTAATGCATTTTTAAAGGAGATTATTGGTGATCTTAGAAGTGATGGTTTCACTTGACGGTAAAGGCAAAAGTGAGAGTTCAGGGAGCTAGCTAGTGAATGGAAATAGCTGGTGAGGAAGCGGAAAGCTAGACCGCCTCTGGTTACTTCCTTTATTGTTTAGAAGGTAACCTTTGAATCTGTACCCATAAAATGTTAATCTTCCCATAAACTTCACATGGTCTTGTTGACCCAGGTTCGAGTGTGAATGGGCCCTGTATAGAGTAAGTCACTCTCGAGTGCAGGAGACTGAGAAGAGCAGGAAGGAGCAGCCGTCTTCTCCTGAAAATGTTCCCTTGCGGTACTTGTTCTTTGTAATTGATTAGTCTCCCTATTGGTGATACTTCCCATTTTCTTTTAAGTTTCTCAAAATACTTTGCCTAGTTGTGCATCAAAAACTTTTAAGTTAATTAGCAGTTTCTTATAATCCTATCCTTTGTATTGCTGTTATAATCAGGAAAACTTTAAAAAGTAGAATTGTTTTTCAGATGATTACTTGAAGCCCTGACTTTATTATAGACTTTTATTATCAGTGTACTCATTGAAAGTTGCCCCAAAATTGATGAATGTGCAATCCAAGGCAGGAAAATCACCATCACAGTCCATACCATATAATGAGTTAACTAGTTAATGACGTCACTAATTATATTAGATCGCATGTCACTTAAGCCAGGCTACAACTCATTTGGTGTTTCTAGCTGGATCAACATGAATTCAGTGTTCACTACAATTGTTTCTTGTTTTTGTTATTACAAAGTTGGGTTTGTTTAAGCATATTCGTTCACCTTGCTAAATAGGGTGTGGGTAATCTGATTGAAATTAATGTGGTATTATTAGGATTTCCATATTCTATTTTTGTACATATGTAGTTATAAATTAGGTAGAAATATCATTACTCATTTTTGCAATGTTACCACCAGTTTCATGACATCTAGCAACTATTATCAAATGTAAACTAATATAACTGTTATTTTCCTGACTTTGATTTGTATATAATTAATATCTTCATGCATGCATGCTTGCTTGCTCAGTTGAGTCCAACTCTTTGCGACCCCATGGGACTCTAGCCCACCAGGCTTCTCTGTTCATGGGATTTTCCAGGCAAGAATACTGGAGTGGGTTGCTATTTCCTTCTTCAGGGAATCTTCTAGACCTAGGGATCAAACCTGTGTCTCCTGCCTTATAAGGTGGGTTCTTTACCACTGAACCACCAGAGAATCCTATTTAATAACTTAAGAGTATTAAAAAAAAAAAGTTTAGGATTTAGAACTTACCAGTTGTGATGGTATTTTAAGATTTTTTTTCTTTCTGTTTAAGATTCCAGTTCTTCAGACAAACAATGGTCCGAGTCTGACGGGACTGACCACCATAGCAGCTTACCTAGTCAAGCAGGCCAACAAGGAACACTTGCTGGGGAGCACGGCAGAGGAGAAAGCCGTGGTTCAGCAGTGGCTAGAGTACAGGGTGACCCGAGTGGACGGACGCTCCAGCAAAGACGACATCCACACTGTCCTGAAGGTATGGCGAGATTTGTTTTCATGGGCTGACGTGTGTGCACTATGAATAGCCGGAATCTGTTCTCCCTGAGATGCAGTAACGGAAGCTCTTGGTCTCTTTCCCGTTTCCTCTACCTCGGGATACTTTATACCTGTTACTGTCTTTCCCTATTTGTGGCTGTTGCTGTCTTTCCCTGGAACAGCCTCTGCCCGCCCCTCAGCTCCGGCCTCAGCTCAGATCCCCTTCCTCAGGCCCATCCTTGGCTACTAACACTCTCTCACACAGATGCACTCTCTTGTTTAAAGGCTTTTCTTTACTGACATCCTGTGCTTTTCCTTTGTAGCACTCATCACAGTCAATAATTACAGCTTTTTATGACTTTTTCTTTTATATGATTGCTTGATACTTACTTCCCCCGGTCAGTAGTTCTAATTCTCTAAGCAGCAAAGTACTTTCTTAAAGGAAAGAAGGAATCAGAGTTTGAGGGGGTTGTAGTTTGAGAAAAGCCTGTCCGATTGATGTGAGAATTCCCATTTCCCTCCCTTGAGACTTAATGCTTTAGGATTTGTATTCTTTCTAAAGAAATCAAATTAGAATTAAAGAATCTATTGTTATAAAGTAGAAACCAAATATGGCTCTAGAATTACCAAGAAAGAAAGTTTCTAAATAAAATTATTTTTGTTACCTATATAAAAATAAAGCAGTTTTTTTTAAAAAAAGGTTAACATTTGAAGGAACTTTAGACATCACCCAGTCAACCACATCATTGTAGGAATCCTTTCTGTTTCCTAATTTTATGCCAATTATAAATTGGTAATGTAGGTTGTACAAGAAGAACTCATAACACTGAAAGCTTTTCATTTATCATTCTGGGGGAAATGATTTAAATTCTGTTCCTGACAGGTACCATCAATAGAACTGGTAGAAAATAAATTCCAGATCTTTTTTCCTTTATAGGTCTATCATGATCAACTATCCTTTTTTTTTTAAGTGTTTTTGTTTGTTGTTGTTTTAATATTATTATTTATTTTTTTATGGTGGGGCTGGATATTTGTTGCTACACCAGCTTTCTCTGGTTGCATCGAGCAGGAGCGTCACTCTGGTTTCGGTGAGCAGGCTTCTCGTTGCAATCGTTTCTCTTGTTGTGGAGCACAGGCCTGGCGGCTCAGGAGTTGCGGCTTCCGGGCTCTAGAGCACAAGCTCAACTGGGGTGGTGCACGGGCTCAGTTGCTCCAAGGCATGTGGGATCTTTCCAGATCAGGGATCGAACCCATGTCCCCTGCGCTGGCAAGCAGGTTCTTTACCACTCTGCCACCAGGGGAGCCCTCTCAAGTCCGTAAATACTCACTCACATTCTCTCTGGTGGCCCTGTTAGTATTCCGTCATACAGTTGTGCCGGCATTTAGTCTGTACCCGTGTAATTACCAGTCTGTGGCTGAATATTTTAACGCATTCCGTTTATTTCCTTAGGCTAAACTCCTGCAAGGGAAATTGTTGGACCAAAGCTATATACATTTCTAAGGCTTTGTTGCTCACTTGCCTTCCAGGAAAGTGTTTTATTGTAGTTTGGCAGTATATGATGACCGTGGCCTCTTCCACAAAACCCCTGCTGACATAGATGTTACCCCTTTTCCTCCTATACCACCCCAATTTCATGACAAAGCCAAAAAGTGATCTCTTTGTTTACTTTGCTTTTGTGTTTGTGTGACATTATTAATGCTCTGGCATTTTTTTTCATAACACGAGCATTTTCATCTTTTTTTTTTTTAATTTGCTTACATATCTTCTTTGCCTTTTTTTATACTGGGCTGTTTCTGTTTTTATTACTTTTTTAAAAAATCTTGCTATATGGATATTGTAAAAGGATTTAATTTACTCGCTAAAGTTCCATTTTAAAGTTAAAACCACAGTGGCTCAGAGCTAAGGTAATATGTAATTAAAAAACAGGCATTGGGCTTCCTCCGTGGCTCAGTGGTGAAGAATCCACCTGCCAATGCAGGAGAAACAGGTTGGATCCCTGGTCCAGGAAGATCCCTGGAGTAGGAAATGGAAACCCACTCCAGTACTGTTGCCTGGAAAATCCCATGAACAGAGGAGCCTGGTGGGCTACAGTCCACAGGGTCGCAAACAATTGGACACGACTAAGCACGCCCAGGAAGATCCTTCATGCTGAGCAGCAGCTAAGCCCATGCTCCAGAGCTGCTGAGCCCACATGCCACAGCTGCTGAAGACTGCATGCCCTAGAGCCATGTGCCACACCTAGAGAGGAGCCCCCACTCTCTGTAACTAGAGGAGAGCCTGCATAGCACAGCCAAAAATAAATAAAATTATTTTTTTTAAAAAAAGCAGGCATTATGATACACTAACATTTGGATCCAGATGAAGGATGTGTGAAAGCCACTCAGTTTTGCCTGAAACTTTGCAACCTCATGGACTGTACAGTCCATGGAATTCTCCAGGCCAGGATAATGCAGTGGGTAGTCTTTCCCTTCTCCAGGGGATCTTCCCAAAGAATTGTCACTATTAATCTGTTTGGCAGCCCTTTGAGAGCAATGTCTAACCAAATAAAGAATATCAATGAAGTGAAGTGAAGAAGTGAAAGTCCCTCAGTCGTGTCTGACTCCTTGCAACCCCACGGACTATACAGTCCATGGAATTCCCTAGGCCAGAATACTGGAGTAAGTTTAATAGTAGTTCAGTAACCTCAGATATGCAGATGACACCACCCTTATGGCAGAAAGTGAAGAGGAGCTAAAAAGCCTCTTGATGAAAGTGAAAGAGGAAAGCGAAAAAGTTGGCTTAAAGCTCAACATTCAGAAAACTAAGATCATGGCATCTGGTCCCATCACTTCATGGGAAATAGATGGGGAAACAGTAGAAACAGTGTCAGACTTTATTTTTTTGGGCTCCAAAATCACTGCAGATGGTGACTGCAGCCATGAAATTAAAAGACGCTTACTCCTTGGAAGAAAAGTTATGACCAACCTAGATAGTATATTCAAAAGTAGAGACGTTACTTTGCCAACTAAGGTCCGTCTAGTCAAGGCTATGGTTTTTCCTTTGGTCATGTATGGATGTGAGAGTTGGACTGTGAAGAAGGCTGAGCGCCGAAGAATTGATGCATTTGAACTATGGTGTTGGAGAAGACTCTTGAGGGTCCCTTGGACTGCAAGGAGATCCAACCAGTCCATTCTGAAGGAGATCAACCCTGGGATTTCTTTGGAAGGAATGATGCTAAAGCTGAAGCTCCAGTACTTTGGCCACCTCATGCGAAGAGTTGACTCATTGGAAAAGACTCTGATGCTGGGAAGGATTGGGGGCAGGAGGAGAAGGGGACGACCGAGGATGAGATGTCTGGATGGCATCACGGACTCGATGGACATGAGTCTGAGTGAACTCCAGGAGATGATGATGGACAGGGAGGCCTGGCGTGCTGCGATTCATGGGGTCACAAAGAGTTGGACACGACTGAGCGACTGAACTGAACTGAACTGAAACAGAAAAATCAGATAGAACTCTAATGCCAGTTTGGCAGTGGTATCAGAAATACTTGTTTAAAAATATATATATATAATGAACATCAGACTTTAGTTCTTTTCCACAAATATTTTGAGTGTGAAATTCTGTGTTTTAAATTTCAGAATTCAATTTCTGAAAATCATAATTTAATTTCTGAAAATTTTGATTTATATCACTAATCAGAAAAATATTAACTCTTGATAGTTTTTGAAACTCCATTGTAAAGTTTTTATAACTAAAGAGTATCACCTTAAAAGAGTCTTTATAACGAAAACATGCTGTGCTGTGCTTGGTCACTTAGTTGTGTCTTTGTGACTTTTGACCCCATGGACTGGAGCCCGCCAGGCTCAGCTCCTCTGTGCTTGGGATTCTCCAGGCAAGAATACTGGAGTGGGTTGCCATGCCCTCCTCCAGGGGATCTTCCCAACCCAGGGATCGAACCTAGGTCTCCCGCATTGCTGAGGGATTCTGAGCCACCAGGGAAGCCCTAACTAAAACATAGGTATGGAATATTTTAAGAATATATACACTGTACAAAGCAGTGTTAAATTATTTCAGATTCTTTTAGAGATGGTTCTTAAAATTAATTGTAGATTATTCTTACGCTGTATCAAACTTGTTTCATATGAAGACATTTGGAGGAAAAAACATTCCATCCAACAGATTGCTAGGGGGTTAGTGATAGCCTGTACATACTTTTGTTTTACCTTCTCTGCCCAGTTTTATTTTGATTCTTATGCATTTGTTTCTTTGTCTATGTACATGTTTTTTTAATGTCATCATCTGTACCACCCCTTACAATCCCATATTCATATACAGTTTTGAAAATTACTATCTTTAAATGAAGGCTTGGGCAAATTCAAAGAGTTCAGATTCAGTTCAGCTAACATTTACTGATTACTGAACCACTGTGTGCCAAGCATATGGCATATGATTTGAGAATGAAAACAAACTGCTCTCTCTGCAGCTTAAGAAGTTTTTCTAGAATGATTACATAGGAATGTTAATCAGCCTTAACAAAGAAGGAAATTCTGACACAGGCTGCATCATGGGTAAATCTTAAGAATATTATGCTAAGTGAAATAAGCCAGTCACAAAAAGACAAATAATAGTACATGATTCTGCTTATATACAGCATATACAAAATTCTGTGAATGAAATTCATAGAAACAGAAAGCAAAATAGTGACTGCCAGGGCCTTGGGGATGAGAGAAAGGGGAAGTTGTTTTAAAAAGTACAGAGTGTTAGTTTTCTGAGTTGAAAAAGTTCTGAACATTGATTGTACCACAGTGTGGATACCCTTAATAGTAAGTGAATTATGCACCTACAAATGGTTGTGGTGGTAATAAAAATTGGATTATTTTAACATGTTACATGTATTTGTTCTCAATTAAGAAGTTTAAAATATACATATATAAAAAAATCTAACAAACCAATACATTATAATTCTCTTAAGATGTAGGAATTGTTGAGGAGCTTTTTATATTTCAATGGAGAAAATAAATCTAACATGAGCATGATTTACAAAATGTCCCCCCATCTCCCGAAAGAAACAGTTGGAGTCTTTGAAATTACCATAGATGGCACTGTGAATATCATTTTCTAATGTTTTCTTATTGCTTTAAAATAAAATAAATAATAATTATCCTGTTTTTCAAAATGAGTTGATGTATGATTTGTGATTTCAAATAAATTTCTGTTATTGTTAAAGATTGAATTTATTCAGTGTCAGTGTTTTGCTTTCTAATAGCTTTCTAAATGTTGCAAACCAAGTGTATAATTAAGTTTATTGTTATTGTTTTTTAAATTAATACTTGTTACTTGTCTTTCTAGGATCTTAATTCATATCTTGAAGATAAAGTCTACCTTACAGGATATAGCCTCACTCTAGCAGACATCCTGTTATATTACGGGCTTCATCGCTTTGTTGTGAGTATTCAGATAGTTATTGGCTCTTTTTGTCTGCAGTGTTCAGAATGCCTTTTTTTCATTTGTCTTGAATTTAAATCAAATTTGCATTTTCACCTTATCAAATGAAAGGGATTATTTTTATGTAAGATACCTTAAGCAAATATTCCTTCCTTCCACGGATCCATCACACAGAGGAGCTTCCTTTTGACATGCTTGGTTTTGTTCCTGTTCTTGGTCTCGCTTTTCTTTGTGGCTCCTTCTCTTGGCACCCTTTGGACTTGGTTGACATCCTCACCTGGACCCCGCCATCACCTGTCCACCCTGCTTTTATACCCCACCTTCTGTGCGACCTCCTCTCTTACTCCAGTCTTACTCCCTGGTCCCATTGGTACCTGAAGTAACTCAGTTTCTACCCTTTTTTCAAGCCTGTGCACTTTCTTCCCCATCCAGCCTAGATTGCTGGATGTATAACTTGAATCCTCAGCTCTTAGTCCAGATACACGCGTTCAGTCCTGTCTCCATGCTGAACTGTGTCAGAGAAATCACACACAAGCTGTCATTAAGAAGATGAGCATTTCTCCCCTTTAATTAAAAAAGTAAAAGACTATAAGGAAGGGTGACTCTTGCAAACCAGTGCTTATTTGCCATTCTTCCCACTGTGCCTTATACGGGCCATGCAGTAGGGAAAGCAGGTACTCAGGAGGAGGGAGCGTGTGTGGAAATCTCTGCCAGCAGAGTGAAGAAGGTCCTAACTCCCTGATGCACCAGCTGCCAGGCTGCTTCACTGACTCTAGGTGCCCACAGGGCCTGTGGTTCTCAAGCAGGTCGGAAGTGTTTCGTTCAATGCCGTGTGTGAAAACGAGGCTTCTGGGAGTTCCCTGGTGGCCCAACAGTTACTATTCTGGGCTCTCACTCCTGTGACCTGGGTTCAGTCGCTGGCCGGGGAAACTGAGATGCCACAAGCCATGTAGCTCAGCCAAAAATAAGTAAATGGAATAAAGCTTCAAAAAAAACCCAAAAACCTAGTGTTCCATTGACA
Organism: Redunca redunca; assembly: GCA_006410935.1. Classification (NCBI taxonomy): domain Eukaryota; kingdom Metazoa; phylum Chordata; class Mammalia; order Artiodactyla; family Bovidae; genus Redunca; species Redunca redunca. Next base: position 226,935 of record SJYQ01000193.1, on the reverse strand, counting down.
GTATTCGGTGATCCCTGCCTATTTATATCTCTGTTTTGAGATGTATGTCCTCTTTATATGATTACAATGTTATGATTAAGGATCTCATGCGCATTTTTTCTGAAACGAAATTGACTGGAATAATATGTAAATCACTTCACCGTCCCTTTGGGTTCATCAAATGAGTCCACAACTGAAGCCTCCACTTTGCTGCACACGCAGGCAGGCTACATCGGAGCAGGAAACACCTTCTCAAGGAACAGGCCTCACAGACGGAGCCTGTGCTGTGGCCGTGTTGCCCTGTGGTGTTGAATGACACCCCTGCTGAGTTGGGTGTAAACGTACCCAGGTGAGAAGAAAGTGATTTCCAGGTATTAATTTCAGGCAGGGTCGATGGGAGGTTCANAGTTTTAAAACATCTTATATCATAGGCCAGCCTCAGGCAGTTGGATCGAGTCTCGGATAAGCAAGCTACAGGCTAGGGCTCAGACCCCAGCCTTTGAGTTCACACTCCCAGGGCTATTCCCTCTCTTTCATGGACATAAAGTTGGAACACTTTTTCTGGGTCTGGCAACCTCAAGGCAGGTGCCTGAGTTAAGGCCTGTTTTAGTGTAGCCTCTGCCTTCTTTTGAGGAGTTCCCCACATCAGTGGGATTGAATCATCTCGTCCCTTTAAGCTTTCATATAAGGGCTGGGCAATTAGACCATAGTTGGGTATCCAGATTCTACAATACCCATTTCGCTCCAGGAAAGCTCACAATTGTTTTTGAGTCGTGGGGGAGGGTAACTGGAGGATTCCTTGTACCTGATCAGAGGACAACCTCCTGGACCCGTGTGTAATCTGAACTCCCAGATAAGTGACCTTTGTCTCGACCATTTGTGCCTTAGCACAGGAGACTTTATATCTCCTTTCTGCCAAAAAGTTTAGAAATTGAATTGCATGTTTTGGGGCATTTTTTTCATCTGGAGAGCAGATGCAATACATCATCTACTTATTGTAATATTTTCCCACTAGGTCCCAGGTCCAGATCTAGGAGATCCCAGCTAAGGGCCTTTCCAAACAGGTGGGCACTTATCTCTGAAGCCCTGAGGTAATACTGTCCAAGTCATCTGTTGGTGTTTTTCTCCTGGGGCCTCCCATTCAAAGGCAAAAAGATATTGGGATTCTTTAGCCAGTGGTATGTAAAAAAATGCATCTTTGAGATCCAAGACTGTAAACCACTTAGCACTGGGTGGGATTTCTCCCAAGATTACATAGGGATTGGGTACTGTGGGATGGAGTGGGACTACAGCTTCATTTATGATCCAGAGATCTTGAACCATTCACCAAGTTACATCCTTTTTCTTTACTGAGAGGATTGGGGTGTTACATGATGAACTGGTGGGAACCAATAGCCCACAAACAAGGAATTTATTTATTAAAGGCTGTAGTCCCTCCCGAGCCTCTCTTTTAAGGGGATAGTTTCCAGTTGGGAAACCGGGTAGGATCTTGGACGACAGTGATGACCAGTTCAGCTTGGTGGGCTCGTCCAAGAATTCCCTGGTCCCACACCTGGGGGTTAATTTTGTCCTCCCATAGTTTTTGGTTCCTCTCTATTGGAGAAGGTGTAGTGGGTTCTTCAGTAGTAACTAGGAGCTGTACGGCTCTAGGGGCTGAAAAGCTTCCCATCACAAGGGTGGTCCCCAATTTAGTGAGTATATCTCTTCCCAATAAGAGAGTGGGACACTCAGGGACCACCAGAAACTGTGTGGGAAAATATTTGCCCATCCCAGCAACAAAGAAGTGCTTGGGTGAATCTTTTAGTAGTTGTTTTTCCTGTAACACCCAAAATGGTACAGATTTGGGAGAAGGCTCCGGAGTAGGAGATCAAGACAGAGTAGGTAGCCCCCGAGTCAACCAAGAAATTCTCGGACCTACCTGCCACATCCAGTTGCACCCTTGGCTCCAGCCCCATGATGGTTTTCTATGACGGGTGGGCTGGTTGGAGCGGGCCGCTTCAGTCCTTTTGAACCATTGTGAGGGAAGGCTTGGCACTTGACCTTGAGGCTCTTGGGTCCCAAGGGCAGAGTGCTGCCCAGTGTCCCAGTTGATGGCATTTGTAGCAAGCTGTTTTAGGAGACTTGTCATGGTTTGGACACTCTGGCTCAATGTCCCACCTGTCTTCAGATTAGGCATTTGCCTCCTGCCTTGCCCTTCAAGGACTCGGGGTTTACCATAGGGCTTCCCTGGAGGGCAGCCAGCATCTGGGCATGCCTTGTCTCTTTCCTTCTCTCCCAATCCTGGGCTTTGGCCTCCTCCTGTTCTCTGTTATCAAAGGTATTAGTGGCTATTTGGATCATCTCATCTAAAGAGATAGCAGGGTCCTGCTGCTGTAGCTGTTGTAACTTAATTCTGATATCTGATGCACAAAGGGACAGGAATTTGTCCTTTAAAATCACCTGTCCCTCGTAGGACTCTAAATCCAGACTGTTAAACTTTTGGAAGGCCTCTTTTAGCCTTTCCAGAAAGGCAATGGTGTTCTTGTTGGGCTCTTGAGTTATTGTTGAGACTGGGCACGTTCCCATAAGTAATAGGATTCCTTCTGTTTCCATGGGTGGACTTTCTTAGGGCTGAGTCTTTCTGAAGCTTATCCTACCCAGTACTGTTGCAACCTGAGAGCCAGGCATCCCCGGGTCAGGGTGCAGATTGCCAGGCAGGCTGAGGCATGACAGCCTCCTAGAGATCGAATCCCTGAGCAGCTTGAGGCATGACGGCCTCCTGAGATTTGGGTCCCTGGGCAGGTCGAGGCGTGACGACCTCCTGGGGCCCCTGGACTGGCAGATCCCCGAGCAGGTTGAGGTGTGACAACCTTTCGAGGACCAGATCCCTAGGCAGGTCAAGGCAGGTTGACCTCCTGAGACCCCCGGACTGGAGTTGGGCATCCCCAAAGTCTCCTGCAAGGCCAGTGCAGGGTAGGATTAAGGGGTTGGCTATTATACAGTATTTCCCTCCCAAGGCCAGCTATTTTCTGGTTGTCCCTCCAGAAGATTGTAGAGGCAACATTGTGGGCCCAGAGGGGCTAAGGAAAGTAGCATGAAACAAGAGGGAAGGAGGCAGAGCACAACCTTTGAAAGAATGACATAGCACAAAGGCATAACTAAACCAATTAAAATCAATTGGGTCTAACATGGCAAGTCAAATTCAAGTAAAACTTAATCCCCAATCTATAAACCAACAGACACACCCAGAGGTGGCAGGACAGCTCTAAGGCACTGTCAAAAGAGGGAGGAGTGGGTGGTTCCCCAGTGGCTGGGATGATCCTCCTACTCTTTAGCATAAGAATTCACCCCACTAGCAAAACCTAACCAGACTACATTCCATCACCCAAGCTCTTGCCCTCAGCAATGACCCACACCCTGAAGAGTGGCTTCTCTCTGAATCCTAACAAATCCACCTCTTACTAATGGCTTTGTCTCTCAATGAATTTTTGCAATGAGACATCAGAGCCTGAGCTTCATTAGGTGCTGAAGCCAGGCATCCTGGGTTTGGCCGAGCTAGAGTCAGGAGAGAGCTGAAGGACAGGAGGAAAAAGCAGTTGGAAAAACGTGCCAAAGAATCCCCTCCATAGTCTGCTAAAAAATCTGTTAAATTCCTGACCTGTGCTCACAGTTTTCATTGGCCTGATTCTTGGCACAGAGAAGAGTAAGGACAGAAGAACCCCACCGGCTTGGGTAACAGCTACTGGGGCTCAGCAGATAGTGCCTTTGGGACATACCAAAGAGTAGACTCTCCAGAGTCCATCAGTTGCACCCACTGCTGCCTGCTTGTTCATGGTGCGGGGGGTGGGGGGTAGTGGGTGTTCAAGGAAACAAGAAACCAGATATTGTAAAGGAATTAAGATTTTGTTAGGCATGTCCCTCCAGCCATAGGAGCAAGGACCTCCTTACCTTAACTGGAAGCCTCCTGGAATCTGAGACTGAGCCTTGTAAGCTTTCTGCTGAGTTCATTTTTCACTGTCCTGGTCTCCTGCACGATGGGCCTCTTGTCAGTTCCCTTCCGCTGGGTTTTCTTCACGTTTTGCTTCTACCACGGAGCTTTCGCTGAGTTGGGCTCCTGCTGTGCTTGGCCTCCTCCTTGCAGGGGCTGCGCTGAGGTCGTTTCAGCCAGGTTAAATCTGAGTCATAGCATGTCAGGCAAGTGTATGCTCCTCTGTTCTGTCTCGTCACAATTTGGATGAGATTTGGAGTGACGGACATCAAAGCCTTCGGCGCATCACAGCTCTTGGGTCTTGGACAAACCATGTTATAGCTCTTAGACAAATCAGTGTTACAGCTCTGTTTTATTTAGAAGATAGCAGGAGAATCCATTTTCAAAGCGTGAGGTCATGCCAACCCAAAGACACAAAGAGCAGAGAGTGGAGGAGCGTGCCAGTGTGCGGGAGAGAGACAGAGAGAAAGAGAAAGAGTGCACACAAGTGGGGGAGAGAGAGAGAGAGCCCTTTGGCTCCTCTTTTTATATGTTTTTCCCTCCCCCTGGACCTGCCCTATGCAAATTGGGCTAGCTAGGAGTGCTGTTTGTTCTACCTGAAGTCCTCACTCCGGTCCTGGGACCTTTCTTTGTTCTATTTTAGCGGGCTTTTCCCTTCCTTATCTTTTAGCCACCGCCATTTTGGACTCCTGTTTCCTATTCTAACTACCTAACAGGAACCTGGAGTGTTAGGTCTATGAATAAAGGTAAATTGGAAGTGGTCAAACAGGGGATGGCAAGAGTGAACATTGACATTTTAGGAATCAGTGAACTAAAATGGACCAAAATGGGCAAATTTAACCAGATGACCATTATGTCTACTATTGTGGGCAGGAATCCCATAGAAGAAATGGAGTAACTCTCACAGTGAACAAGAGTCCAAAGTGCAGTACCTAGGTGCAATTTCAAAAATGACAGAATGATCTCTGTTCATTTCCAAGTCAAATCATTCAATATCACAGTAATAAAATCTATGCCCCAACCAATAATAATGAAGATGAAGTTGAATGGTTCTACCATGACCTACAAGACCTTCTAGAACTAACACCAAAAAAAGATATCTTTTTCATCATAGGGAACTGGCATGTAAAAGGAGGAAGTCAAGAGATACCTGGAGTAACAGGCAAGTTTGCTCTTGGAGTACAAAACGAGGCAGAGCAAAGGCTAACAGAGTTTTGCCAAGAGAACGCACTGGTCATAGCAAACCCCCTCTCCCAACAACACAAGATATGACTCTACACATAAACATCACCAGATGGTCAATACTGAAATCAGATTAATTATATTCTTTGCAGCTGGAGAAGTCCTCTACAGTCAGCAAAATCAAGATTGGGAACTGACTGTAGCTCAGATCATGAACTTCATACTGCAAAATTCAGACTTAAATTGAAGAAAGCAGGGAAAACCACTAAGCTATTCAGGTATGACCTAAATCAAATCCCTTACAATTATACAGTGGAAGAGACAAATAGATTCAAGGAATTAGATTTGATAGATAGAGTGCCTGAAAACTATGGACGGAGGTTTGTGACATTATACAGGGGGCGGTGATCAAAACCATCCCCAAGAAAAAGAAATACAAAAAGGCAAAATGGTTGTCTGAGGAGGCCTTACTAATAGCTGAGGAAAAAAAGAGAAATGAAAGGCAAAGCAGAAAAGGAAAGATATACCCATCTGAATGCAGAGTTCCAAAGAATAGCAAGGAGAGATAAGTAAGCCTTCCTAAGTGATCAGTGCAAAGAAATAGAGGAAATCAATAGAGTGGGAAAGACTAGAGATCTCTTCAAGAAATCTAGAGATACCAAGGGAACATTTCATGCAAAGATGGGCACAATAATGGACAGAAATGGAATGGACCTAACAGAAGCAGAAGATATTAAGAAGAGGTGGCAAGAATACACAGAAGAACCATACAAAATAGATCTTAATGACTCAGATAACCATGATCGTGTGATCACTCACCTAAAGCCAGACATCTTGGAATGCAAAGTCAAGTAGGCCTTACTGAGAGAGTCATTTCCTAGGCAGGTAGATAAGAAGTCTAAGGGTCCCCAAGGAGAGAGGGGTCTGGAATTCTCAAGGAGGAGGGAAGGACAAACTTTTTTTCCTTCTCTACATTCCTTAGGATTATATAACAATAATGTATTCTGCCTGAGGACAGTCTCTGGATTAAAACTTCTGGCTAATTTTGTTATCTTAAAATGTAAATTATGGGAGAAGGTCTGGTGAGGTCTTTACAACCTCCAGATATTCTTTGGATTCATTGGAGAGTATATAACTTCATTGCTAACACTAACAAGGAGGTACTCTTTATGCCCCCTTCTGATGTCTATGTCAGAAGCTTTCTCTATTTCCTTTATACTTTAGTAGAACTTTATTACACAAAAGCTTTGAGCGATCAAGCCTTGTCTCTGGCACCGGATTGAATTCTTCTCCTCCAGGGGCCAAGAATCCTGGTGTTGTGATTCAACAACAACCTTTCATTACAAACTATCACTATGAACAAAGCTAGTGGAGGTGGTGGAATTCCAGGTAAGCTATTTCAATCCTAAAAGATGATGCTGTTAAAGTGCTATATTCAATATGCCAGCAAATTTGGAAAACTCAGCAGTGACCACAGGACTGGAAAATGTCAGTTTTTATTCCAATCCCAAACAAAAACAATGCCAAAGAATGTTTAAACTAACACACAATTGCACTCATTGCACACACTAGGAAAGTAATGCTAAAAATTCTCCAAACTAGGCTTCAACAGTACTGAACCAAGAACTTCCAGATGTTCAAGCTGGATTTAGAAAAGGCAAAGGAATCAGAGATCAAATTGCCAACATCCACTGGATCATAGACAGAGCAAGAGAGTTCCAGAAAACATCAACTTCTGCTTTACTGACTACTGCTTTATTGATTGTATCAGAACAAACTGTGAAAAGTTCTTAAATAGATAGAAATAACACACTACTTAACCTGCCTCCTGTGAAATCTTTTTGCAGGTCAAGAAGCAACAGTTAGAACTTGACTTGGAACAATGGACTGGTTCCAAATTGGGAAAGGAGTACATCTAGTCTGTATTTTGTCACCTTTCTTATTTAAATTATATGCAGAGTACATCATGAGAAATGCTGGCTGGATGAAGCTCAATCTGGAATAAAGATTGCTGGGGAAAATATCAATAACCTCAGATACGCATATGACACCACCCTTAGGGCAGAAAGTGAAGAGGAACTAAAAAGCCTATTGGTGAAAGGGAAAGAGAAGAGTGAAAAATCTGGCTTAAAACTCAACATTCAAAAAGCGAAAATCATGGTTCACAGTCCCATCACTTCATGTCAAATAGATGGGGAAACAATGGAAACAGTGACAGACTTTATTTTGTTGGGCTCCAAAATCACTGTAGATGGTGACTGCAGCCATGAAATTAAAAGAGGCTTGTTCCTTGGAAGAAAAACTATGACCAACCTAGACAACATATTCAAAAGCAGAGACAAAGAAACTTTGCCAACAAAGGGCCATCTAGTAAAAGCCATGGTTTTTCCAGTAGTCATGTATGCAGGTGAGAGTTGGACCATAAAGAAAGCTGAGTGCTACAGCACTGATGCTTTTGAACTGTGGTGTTGGAGAAGATTCTTGAGAGTCCCTTGGACTGCAAGGAGATCAAACCAGTCAACCCTAAAGGAAATCATTCCTGAATATTCATTGGAAGGACTGATGCTAAAGCTGAAGCCCCAATACTCTGACCACCTGTTGTGAAGAACTGACTCTGGCCACCTGTTGTGAAGAACTGACTCAATGGAAAAGACTCTGATGCTGGGAAAGATTGATGGCAGGATGAGAAGGGGATGACAGAAGATAAGCTGCTTGGATGGCATCACCGACTCAATGGACATGAGTTTGAGCAAGCTCTGGAAGTTGGTGATAGACAGGGAACCCTGGCATGTTGCAGTCCATGGGGTCGCAAAGAGTCAGACACAACTGAGCAACTGAACTGAACTGACTGGGAAGCTGCTATATAACACAGGGAACACACTCTGGGGCCCTGTGACAACCTAAAGGCATGGATGGGCAGAAGGAAAGGAAGTTCAAGAGGGAGTGGATATATACATACATAATATACACATATATAATAAATATACATATATATAATTATGACTGATTCATGTTGTACAGCAGAAACCAACACAACATTGTAAAGCAATTTTTCTCCAATTAAAAAAAAAACCACAAATGCTCAGTATGAGGACACAACATGCCTAGTTAGCTTTAGCAGGTTTGGTTCATTCATTCTCCATCAAGTTTGTGCATATCTGGATCAGTTAAAGCCTCCATCAGAAAAGAATGTCATCTTCTGTCAGACTTTGTAGGACCATTTCTTCACTGTTACACCATATGTTGGGGAGAAGAAGAGGCTGATGAATCAGAGACAACTCAGTCTTTCTGGTACAAAAGTTGGATGAAAGTACCCTTCAACCATTTGGAATTGCTAAAGCCCCTTTGGGTTTTCAGGTAATTCAGGAAATGGGGAGAGCCCCTAATAAGAGACCTCTTGCTAATAGGATTATGAGTTCTAGCATAATCATTAATAAAATAATTGTGGTATAACTGAGCCCCTATTTTACGGAGCAATATATATCTGTGATATTAATAATGACAAGTCACTTTGCACTTCCTTTATTAGTGGATCTTCCTCCTTCACTGTCAACAGCAGTAACAGGTGGATGTCTCAAGATGAAAAAGAAGGCAGTGATATTATGAAACTTGACACAACCAAAATGTGTGACAAGAGTGTGTTTGAAAGACCAGGAAGGCAGAGCCAGCACCTTCAGGCGACAGTTCAGTTCAGTTGCTCAGTCGTGTCCAACTCTGCGACTCCATGGACTGCAGCACACCAGGCCTCCCTGTCCATCACCAACTCCTGGAGCTTGCTCAACTCATATCCTTCGAGTCAATGATACCATCCAAACAGCTCATCCTCTGTCATCTGCTTCTCCTCCTGCCTTCACTCTTTCCCAGCATCAGGGTCTCTTCCAATGAGTCAGTTCTCCACATCAGGTGGCCAAAGTATTGGAGTTTCAGCTTCAGCATCGGCCCTTCCAATGAATATTCAGGACTTATTTCCTTTAGGATTGCCTGGTTGGATCTCCTTGCTGTCCAAGGGACTCTCAAGAGTCTTCTTCAACACCACAGTTCAAAAGCATCAATTCTTTGGTGCTCAGCTTTCTTTATGGTTCTACGTTCACATCCATACATGACTACTGGTAAAACCATAGCTTTGACTAGACAGACCTTTGTCAGGCACAGTAATGTCTCTGCTTTTTAATACGCTGTCTATGTTTGTCATAGCTTTTCTTCTAAGGAGTAAGCGTCTTTTAATTTCATGGCTGCAGTCACCATCTGCAGGGATTTTGGAGCCTCCCAAAATAAAGTCTGTCATTGTTTCCCCATCTATTTGTCATGAAGTGATGGGACCAGATGCAATGATCTTAGTTTTCTGAATATTGAGCTTTAAGCCAGCTTTCTCACTTTCCTCTTTCACTGGCATCATTGATGTCCCTCAGGGGACAGCAGACCCCAAACATTGCCAGAGGGGCAGTGCCTCATGTACCGAGCACTTGACAGGCATTCTATCACCCAAGACATAAATGAAATCACTTGCCAGAGACTCACTCAGCAATAGGAAGAGCCAGGACTGTGTCTTGCTTTGCTCACAATCACTATGCCAGGTGATTTGCAGTCCCAAGGCTGCTGGTTTCCTCTGGAAGAGATCTCTGGTCAGGTTTGCCAATCTATTTGTGAACTCCAATTCACCCGGGGGTGTTTTGGTTGTTTGTTTTTTTGGCTTTTTTTTTTTTTTTTTTTTTTTTT
>SJYQ01000193.1:121292-216587 GCA_006410935.1 Redunca redunca | reverse complement strand
GTCTATGGGGTCACACAGAGTGGGACACGACTGAAGTGACTTAGCAGTAGCAGCAGCAGAGTCCTACTGTGGAGAAGGCAATGGCAACCCACTCCAGTACTCTTGCCTGGAAAATCCCATGGGTGGAGGAGCCTGGTAGGCTGCAGTCCATGGAGTCAGGAAGAGTCGGACACGACTGAACGATGTCACTTTCACTTTTCACTTTCATGCATTGGAGAAGGAAATGGCAACCCATTTCAGTGTTCTTTCCTGGGATATCCCAGAGACAGGGGAGCCTGGTGGGCTGCCGTCTATGAGGTCGCACAGAGTTGGACACGACTGAAGCAACTTAACAGCAGCAGCAGAGTCCTACTGAGGTTATTGATATTTCTCCTGGAAATCTTGATTCCAGCTTCTGCTTTATCCAGCCTGGCATTTCACATGATGTACTCTACATATGTTAAATAAACAGGGTGACAATATACAGCCCTAAGATACTCCTTTCCCAATTTGGAACCAGTCCATTGTTCCATGTCCAGTTCTAACTGTTCCTTCTGGACCTGCATACAGATTTCTCAGGAGGCAGGATAGGTGGTCCGGTATTCTCATCCCTTTAAGAATTTTCCACAGTTTGTTGTGATCCACATAGTCAAAGGCTTTAACATAGTCAACGAAGCAGAAGTAGATGTTTTTCTGGAATTCTCTTGCTTTTTCTGTGATTCAGTGGATGTTGGCAATTTCTCCTCTGCCTTTTCTAAATCAAGCTTGAACAACTAACCTCAGATATGCAGATGACAGCACCTTTATGGCAGAAAGCAGAGAGGAACTAAAGAGCTTCTTGATGAAAGTGAAAGAGGAGAGTGAAAAAGCTGGCTTAACACTCAACATTGAAAAAACTAAGATCATGGCATCTGGTCCCATCACTTCATGAGAAATAGATGGGGAAACAGTGGCAGACTTTATTTTCTTGAGCTCCAAAATCACTGCAGATGGTGACGGCAGCCATGAAATTAAAAGACGCTTGCTCCTTGGAGGAAAAGCTATGACCAACCTAGACACTATATTAAAAAGCAGAGACATTACTTTGCCAACAAAGTGCTGTCTAGTCAAAGCAATGATTTTTCCAGTAGTCATGTATGGATATGAGAGTTGGACTATAAAGAAAGCTGAGCACTGAAGAATTGATGTTTTTGAACTGTGGTGTTGGAGAAGACTCCTGAGAGTTCCTTGGACTGCAAGGAGATCAAACCAGTCAATCCTAAAGGAAATCAGTCCTGAATATTCATTGGAAGGACTGACGCTGAAGCTGAAGCTCCAATACTTTAGGCAAGAACTGACTCCTTGGAAAAGACCCTTATGCTGGGAAAGATTGAAGGCAGAAGTAAAAGGGGACAATAGAGGTTGAGCTGGTTGGATGGTATCACAGACTCTACGGACATGAGTTTAGCAAGCTGTGGGAGCTGGTGATGGACAGGGAAGCCTGGTGTGCTGTGGTCCATGGCCTCGCAAAGAGTCAGACACGACTGAGGAACTGAACTGATTGAACTGAAAGTCCTTTTGTGAGCAGCCTGGCAGGCTACAGTGCATGCAGTAACAGTATCAGACATGGCTGAGCAATCGGGCACACAGTGTCTTCCTGCACTCCTCTCCACAAGGAGATGTGGACTTGAAACATGTTTCTACATCATATCCAAAGAGTTCTCAAGAGAGTACACTGTGCTCATCAGCCAAATTTGATTCCTCAGTACAGTTCAATTGCTCAGTCGTGTCCAACTCTTGCAATCCCATGATCTTGCAGCAAGCCAGGCCTCCCTGTCCATCACCAACTCCCGGAGTTCACTCAGACACAGGTCCATTAAGTCAGTGATGCCATCCAGCCATCTCACTTTCTGTCATTCCCTTCTCCTCCTGTACCCAATCCCTCCCAGCATCAGAGTCTTCCAATGATTCAACTCTTTGCATCAGGTGGCCAAAGTACTGGAGTTTCAGCTTTAGCATCATTCCTTCCAAAGAACACCCAGAGCTGATCTCCTTTAGAATGGACTGGTTGGATCTCCTTGCAGTCCAAGGGACTCTCAAGAGTCTTCTCCAACACCACAGTTCAAAAGCATCAATTCTTTGGCGTTCGGCTTTCTTCACAGTCCAACTCTCTCATCCATACATGACCACGGGAGAAACCATAGCCTTGACTAGACAGACCTTTGTTGCCAAAGTAATGTCTCTGCTTTTCAATATGCTATCTAGGTTGGTCTTAACTTTCCTTCCAAAGAGTAAGTGTCTTTTAATTTCATGGGTGCAATCATCATCTGCAGTGATTTTGGAGCCCCCCAAAATAAAGTCTGACACTGTTTCCACTGTTTGCCCATCTATTTGCCATGAAGTGATGGGACCAGATGCCATGATCTTCGTTTTCTGAATGTTGAGTTTTAAGCCAACTTTTCACTCTCCTCTTTCACTTTCATCAAGAGGTTTTTAGTTCCTCTTCACTTTCTTCCATAAGGTTGGTGTCATCTGCATATCTGAGATTATTCATATTTCTCCCAGCAATCTTGATTCCAGCTTGTGCTTCTTCCAGTCCAGCGTTTCTCATGATGTATTCTGCATATAAGTTAAATAAGCAGGGTGACAATATACAGCCTTGATGTACTCCTTTTCCTATTTGGAAACAGTCTGTTGTTGTGTCTCCAGTTCTAACTGTTGCTTCCTGACCTGCGTATAGGTTTCTCAAGAGGCAGGTCAGGTGGTCTGGTATTCCCATCTCTTTCAGACTTTTCTACAGTTTATTGTGATCCACACAGTCAAAGGCTTTGGCATAGTAAATAAAGCAGAAGTAGATGTTTTTCTGGAACTCTCTTGCTTTTTCCATGACCCAGTGGATGTTGCCAATTTGATCTCTGGTTCCTCTGCCTTTTCTAAAACCAGCTGGAACATCTGGAAGTTCACGGTTCACCTATTGCTGAAGCCTAGCTTAGAGAATTTTGAGCATTACTTTACTTATATGCAGAGTACATCATGAGAAACGCTGGACTGAAAGAAACACAAGCTGGAATCAAGATTGCTGGGAGAAATATCAATATCCTCAGATATGCAGATGACACCACCCTTATGGCAGAAAGTGAAGAGGAGCTAAAAAGCCTCTTGATGAAAGTGAAAGCGGAGAGTGAAAAGTTGGCTTAAAGCTCAACATTCAGAAAACGAAGATCATGGCGCCCGGTCCCATCACTTCATGGGAAATAGATGGGAAATAGATGGGGAAACAGTGGAAACAGTGTCAGACTTTATTTTTGGGGGCTCCAAAATCACTGCAGATGATGATTGCAGCCATGAAATTAAAAGACGCTTACTCCTTGGAAGAAAAGTTATGACCAACCTAGAGTGTATATTCAAAAGCAGAGACATTACTTTGCCAAATAAGGTCCGTCTAGTCAAGGCTATGGTTTTTCTTGTGGTCATGTATGGATGTGAGAGTTGGACTGTGAAGAAGGCTGAGCGTGGAAGAATCGATGCTTTTGAACTGTGGTGTTGGAGAAGACTCTTGAGAGTCCCTTGGACTGCAAGGAGATCCTACCGGTCCATTCTGAAGGCGATCAACCCTGCGATTTCCTCAGAAGGAATGATGCTAAAGCTGAAACTCCAGTACTTTGGCCACCTCAAGCGAAGAGTTGACTCATTGGAAAAGGCTCTGATGCTGGGAGGGATTGGGGGCAGGAGGAGAAGGGGAAGACCGAGGATGAGATGGCTGGATGGCATCACGGACTTGATGGACGTGAGTCTCAGTGAAATCCGGGAGATGGTGATGAACAGGGAGGCCTGGCGTGCTGCAATCCATGGAGTCACAAAGAGTTGGAACGACTGAATGACTAAACTGAACTGACCCGAACTGAACTTACTAGCGTGTGAGATGAGTGCAATTGTGTGGTAGTTTGAGCGTTCTTTGGCATTGCCTTTCTTTGGAATTGGAATGAAAACTGACCTTTTCCAGTTCTGTGGCCACTGCTGATTTGTCCAAATTTGCTGGCATATTGAGTGCAGCACTTTCACAGCATCATCTTTCAGGATTTGAAATAGCCCAGCTGGAATTTCATCACCTCCACTAGCTTTGTTCATAGTGATTGATGCTTACTAAGGCCCACTTGACTTCACATTCCAGGATGTCTGGCTCTAGGTGAGTGATCACACCATTGTGATTATCTGGGTCGTGAAGCTCTTTTTTGTACAGTTCTTCTGTGTATTCTTGCCACCTCTTCTTAATATCTGCTTCTGTTAGGTCCATACAATTTCTGTCCTTTGTCGAGCCCCTCTTTGCATGAAATGTTCCCTTGGTATCTCTAATTTTTTCTACTAAGCCAAATACTCCTGCTCTGACATGTCTCACACTTTAGTTATCAGATCAGAGGTCGAGCCCTGGCCCTACGCCTCCTATAGAATGCTCTAAATTGATGGGAGACTAAATAAATGTTGCACACCAGTTGTGTCCAAGTAAAGTCACTATACATAGGCATATCTTTGAGATGTTATGATTTTCATTCCCATCCCCTGTAATAGAGCAAATATCACAATAAAGCAAGTCAGCACACCAGGCAGAATGACCATCATCAAAAAGTCTATAAACAATCAATGCTGGAGAGGATATGGAGAAAAGGGAACCCTCTTGCACTGTTGGTGAGAATGAAAATTGAAATTTCCACTATGGACAACAGTATGGATATTCCTTTAAAAACTAGGAATAAAACTATCATATGACCCAGCAATCCCACTACTAGGCATATACCCTCAGTTCAGTTCAGTTCAGTCGTTCAGTCATGTCCGACTCTTTGCAACTCCATGAATCGCAGCATGCCAGGCCTCCGTGTCCATCACCAACTCCTGGAGTTCACTCAGACTCACGTCCATCGAGTCCGTGATGCCATCCAGCCATCTCATCCTCTGTTGTCCCNAGAGTCTTCTCCAACACCACAGTTCAAAAGCATCAATTCTTCAGCGCTCAGCCTTCTTCACAGTCCAACTTTCATATCCATACATGACCACAGGAAAAACCATAGCCTTGACTAGATGGACCTTAGTCGGCAAGGTAATGTCTCTGCTTTTGAATATGCTATCTAGGTTGGTCATAACTTTTCTTCCAAGAAGTAAGCGTCTTTTAATTTCATGGCTGCAGTCTCCATCTGCAGTGATTTTGGAGCCCCAAAAAATAAAGTCTGACACTGTTGCCACTGTTTCCCCATCTATTTCCCATGAAGTGATGGGACCGGGCGCCATGATCTTCGTTTTCTGAATGTTGAGCTTTAAGCCAACTTTTTCACTCTCCACTTTCACTTTCAAGAGGCCTTTTAGTTCCTCTTCACTTTCTGCCATAAAGGTGGTGTCATCTGCATATCTGAGGATATTGATATTTCTCCCAGCAATCTTGATTCCAGCTTGTGCTTCTTCCAGTCCAGCATTTCTCATGATGTACTCTGCATAGAAGTTAAATAAGCAGGGTCACAATATACAGCCTTGACGTATTCCTTTTCCTCTTTGGAACCAGTCTGTTGTTCCATGTGCAGGCATATACCTTCAGCAAACCATAACTGAAAAAGACACTTGTACCCCAATGTTCACTGCAGCACTATTTACAATATCTAGGACAAGGAAGCACCCTAGATGTCCATCAACAGATGAATGGATAAAGAAATTGCACATATACACAATAGAATATTACTCAGCTATAAAAAGGAACACATTTGAATCAGCTCTAATGAGGTGGATGAATCTAGAGCTTATTATACAGAGTGGAGTAATTCAGAAAGAGAAAGACAAATATCATAATTTAATGCATTTATAAGCAATCTAGAAAGATAGTACAGATAGTCCTATTTGCAGGGCAGCAAAGCAGACATAAACATGAACAGACTTACTGTACTGCAGCGGAGAGAAAGGGTGGGATGACTTGAGAAAGTAACACTGAAACATATACATTACCACATGTAAAATAGATAGCCAGTGGGAACTTGCTGTATGAGTACCAACCTAAAGCTGGTACTCTGTAATCTGACAGCTTAGAGTGGTGGAATGGGAAGGAAGGTAGCAGGGCAGTTCAAGAGGAAGAGTATATATGTAAACCTATGGCTGATTTATGTTGATGTATGGCAGAAACAATCACAATATTGTAAAATAATTATTACTTTAATTACTTGAGTAATTATTACTCAATTATAACTGAGTGATTATTACTCAAATTAGAAATATTTTTAAAAGTCACATGATTTCTTTTTTGGTTTCCTACTGCACATAAAATTTATGAGTATTCTATTAAGTGTGTAATTACTAAATAAGTGTGCAATAGTATTATGTTTAAAAAAGCAATGTATATAGCTGAATTGTAAAACACTGCTAAAAAGTGCTAACCTTTATCCAAGACTTCAACAAGTCATAATCCTTTTGCAGATGGAGAGTCTTGACTGCCAGAGTCCAGCTCCAGCAGCCAGGGACTCAACCTGAAGAGATGAGTGGTGTCGGTGAGAAACTGAGGCAGCCTCTCAGTTTTCTTGGACTGCCTGTTTATTTCAAGCTTATGATTCTCTTCTATACTTTTACAAAAGCATTAGGTAAGAGGTTTGATATTTTCAGTTCCCACTGACCCAGATTTGTTGTCTCCATAAATCATTGTTGCCCCTCAAAGAGAATCTGCCTCAGTGATTCTCTTATCTACTTTTTCTCATGTGTCCTTGTGAATACACTGTAACTCATGCTAATGTCTGGGCTGCATACCACATTCCTCAGTTTATTTCTTATCTTTCTAAGTCCTGTTTGCCCCTAGTATACTAAGCTCACTATCTCTTAAAAAGGCTTCTAGCTAGTGTCTCTAAAAATTCCTTACTTCTATAAGCTATAGTAAAATATGCTAACTTTACAACATTCCTTAAATTTTTAACTTCTAACTATTTTAATTATTTCTATGCCCTAAATTCAGTAAACTCCTTTGCCATAAACATTTTCTGCACAAATAGGCTTCAGATAGCAATCCTTCCCATGGCCTCAAGCTGCGGCCTATGTGCTCATCCTGGAACACTCTTTTGTAAAAGTCCTTAAACAAATGTCAATGATTATGAATTATTCTCTAAGCACAGCTGAAGAAGGCTTTGTGCCTTCTCATGCTCCTCTCAAGAACAATAAGCACCTTAATATTCCTTTTCAGTCAACTCAGCAGAGGAGAAGAAAAAACAAGTCAGAATTACAAGGCCTAATTCCTTCATCCCGGTTCCGTGCCTGTGGAATGAAGAGAGAGGTCTGGGGCCGTGCCTCCATTTTGTCAGTAATGCCTAACGCAGCTCCCAGCACTTGACTATTTAGCGCTGATGGCTGCCAACTGATCAGGGTGGCGTTGGCTGAAAGTCAGGGTAGCTGTGACAGTTTCTTAATATAAGGCAATAATAAGGTTTGCTGCATCAGATGACTCTTACTTTCATGAACAGTTTCTCTACAGTTTGCAATGCTGTTTGATAGCATTTTACTCACAGTAGATCTTGTTTTAAAAAGACCGCTAAAAAGAATCAGCCTGTCCTTTGAAAATTTAAAGTCAGGCAATGACTTCTCCTCTTTAGCTATGAAAGTCCTAGCAGGCATCTTCTTCCAGTAGAAGCCTCTTTCATCTACAATGAAAATCTGTTTCAAGGAACCACAGTATTAATTATCTTAGCTAGATCCTTTGGATAACTGTGCAGCTCTTATATATATCAGCACTTACTGATTCATCTTGCACTTTCATGTTATGGGGATGACTTCTTAGCTTAAACCTCAGGAACAACCTCTGCCAACTTCACACTTTTCTTCTGCAGCTTTCTGACCTGTCTCAGCCTTCATAGAGTCGAAAAGAGTAGTACCTTCCCCTGGACTGGGCTTTGGTTTAAGGGAATGTTGTAACTAGTTTGATCTTCTATCCAGACCACTAAAATTTTCTGCATATCAGCAATAATGCTGTTTCACTTTTTTTTTTTAATCACTCATGTGATCACTGGTGTAGTACTTATAATTTCCTTCAAGAACTTTTCCTTCGCATTCACAACTTAGCTAAATGGCACAAGAATCCTAGTTTTTTCCTGCTTTCAACATGCTTTCCTCACTAAGCTTAATCATGTCTAGCTTTTGATTTAAAGTGAGAGACATGTGACTCTTCCTTTCACTTGAACACTTAGAGGCCACTGCAGAGTTATTAATAGACCAAATTTCAATATCGTATCTCAGGAAATAGTAAGGCTGAGGGAGAGGGAAAAGGGAATGGCTGGTTGGTGAAAGAATCAAAACACTCACAACATTTATCCAATTAAGTTTACTGTCTTATATGGGCACAGCTTGTGGCTCCTGAAAAATTATAATAGTAATATCAAAGATGACTGATCACAGATCACCATGACAAATATATAATAATGAAAAAGTGTAAAATATTGTGAGAATTACCAAAATGTGACACAGTCATGAAGCGAGCAAATGTTGGAGAAAATGGTGCTGATAGACTTCCTCAGGGTTTCCACAAAACTTCAATTTGTAAAAATAGTGATATCAGCAAAACACAACATGGCCAAACACAGTTAAATGAGGCATGTCCATACAACTAGCTGAAGAAAATGAACTTTTACAGGAATGGCTCTAGATATGTCAGGGGTAAGGGTATATTTCCTAAACTGCTGCAATCAATCTTATCAACAACTACAATTTCTGGAAAAATATTAATAAGGTGGGGGTAGGATGGGGAGACAGCGGGGCAGGGGAATACATAGGAGTTGGTAATAGTGATAATAGTGGTGACTGTGGTGTGGTGTGTGTCTGTGCCTTCGTGTAAAGGTGTATGCACTGGACTGTGAATTGTGTGTGAAAATGAAAGTGTCTGACTCTCTGCAACCCTATGGACTGTAGCCTGCCAGGCTCCTCTGTCCATGGAATTCTCCATGCAAGAATATTGGAGTGGTTTTCCATGCCCTTCTCCAGGGTATTTTCCTGACCCAGGGATCAAACCCAGGTCTCCTGCACTTCAGGCAGATTCTTTGCAGTCAGATGCAGTGGTCTGGTCTCCTGCACTGCAGGCAGATGCATTGAACTAGCAGGCTTTTATCAAGACCAAGGTGGGGATAAGGTCCACAAGGCCAAAGTCAGAATATGAATCTGAAAGAATGTGAAACACTCAGGCAAAAATAGAAAAGCACCATCAACAACAGAAAGAAAGCAACTTCTGAGGTCATGGAAAGTGGGACTCCAGAATCCTGTTACTAGCTCTGCAAATCCTCTAAATCTAACTTGGTATATAGAGTCCAGCCTCCTCACTGGGCAAGCAGTGAAGAATAGCTGTGTGAATGATGATTATAGGGGTACGATCTGCATGCTTGTTATAGTAGTTGGAACAAATAATTATTCAAATGGCCTGTTTTTTTATCGGTATCATTTCTCTTCCCAATTTTCTTTTCTAAAGTGTCTGCACTTTAAAATTGCTAAAAGAGAGCAATATTTAAACCAAGAATTAAGTGCATGAATAAACTTTGGGACAAAAACTTCTACAGGTAAAATTTTGCTGCTGCTGCTGCTGCTAAGTCGCTTCAGTCGTGTCCAACTCTGTGCAGCCCACCAGGCTCCCCCATCCCTGGGATTCTCCAGGCAAGAACACTGGAGTGGGTTGCTGTTTCCTTCTCCAATGCATGAAAGTGAAAAGTGAAAGTGAAGTCACTCAGTCGTGTCTGACTCTTCGTGACCCCATGGACTGTGGCCCACCAGGCTCCTCCATCCATGGGATTTTCCAGGCAAGAGTACTGGAGTGGGGTGCCATTGCCTTCTCTAAAGAGGCTTTATTCCTCTGACATACCACATATATATTGCAAGATTTTTCAAAAGACTCTTTATAAAAATACTATTGAAAAACCGCATGTTTAGCATTACCCAATTTCCTCATAAATCTCTTGCCTTTTAATAAGCTAAGTGGCTATCTTGAATTTCTCTGATTTATTGGTCTCTTTTGAGAGCTGAAGATGTGTCCAGATACTAAGTGATTAAATGTGGATGAAAATGGTACATCACCATAGTAATGACAGAAGAAAGAATCGTGACTAGGCATACAGAAGACCTCACAGAAATGCATGTTGACAGCTTCTTAAAAGGGCAGGCTTCAGAGCCACATAGAAAACTGCACCCTCAAGCTAGTTTTTAGAGGAAAATCTTCCTGGTTCCTCCCATTTGAGGTACATTATATTCACTGCTCAGCAGTTCCACAGGGACCACACACAGCCCGCTCAGAATTCAGTTTCAAGTAGTAGGAATTTCAGTGAAACCGAAAGGAATCTTAGATTCTGTTTTCACTTTAGCCACCAAACTATGTGACCCATAAAGGATATTTCAACTTTTCTGAGATGTGCATTCTTCAACTGCGAATCAAAGGCAATTCTTGCTGAGGATAGTCATCAAGATCCTCTCTTTTAAAACACTTTGATTTAACAGAACATGATGGCGGTGCTACAAAAGATTGTTTAATGTCACAGGTCTTTTTTCTAATTGCTAAAGAGCCACCTGTTGGAAATACTGATATTACATTCTAATATTATGAAACACATATCAGAAAAGTAAGAAATGTTAAGTGCTCATCCACAAAAGGGGCTTCCCAGGTGGCTCAGTGGGTAAAGAATCTGCCTGCAGGAAAGCAGGAGAATTGGGTTTGAAACCTGGGTCGGGAAAATCCCCTGGAGAAGGTCATGGCAACCCACTCCAGTATTCTTGCCTGGAGAATCTCATAGACAGAGGAGCCTGGCAGGCTACATACAGTCCACTGGGTTGTAAAGAGTCAGACATGACTGAAGTGACTGAGCACAGCACATCCAAAAAAAGAGAATCTAAATTCAAAAGGCAAATAATGAAAATGGTACCAGCAAAACACTCTTCTGACACTGTTACCACAGTCCAGTTGCACAATTTATTACCTCTATATAACACTAGATAAAGGTCTAGAAACTCTATTACACTATTCAGCATGATTTTTTTAATGACATGAATATTTACAAAAAATATAGAAAAATCAATATTGCTTTAATAGACTGAGAAAGAATTTATAGGAGGTTCTCAACTTAAGAATGTGTTGTGTTTTAAAAGCTTGTGTGTAAGCCAGATATTGAAAACACATCTTCCAGGAAAGTGGCACTATATAAACTAGTTAAACTGACAGTCTTCACAGCTTACTTAAACCAGGATGCACAGCCTTGTGTGTGTGTGAAGTCACTTCGGCCACGTCCAACTCTTTGCGACCCCATGGACTGTAGACCACCAGGCTCCTCTGTCCATGGAATTCTCTAGGCAAGAATACTGGAGTGGGTTGCCATGCCTTCCTCCAGGGGATCCTCCCAATCCAGGGATCAAACCATGTCTCTTGAGGCTCCTGTACTGCAGGCAATTCTTTACCGAAGCCCCTCCTTATATGCACAGCCTTGCAGTATTATTACATAGTTTCTGAATGTCATTCATAGCATTGCTTCTTTGGAACCCTGAATTCTGAATTTTAACGTGAGATGCCTAGACTGGAACTCCTCTGCCCCTTTCCAAAGGGAGCAAGCAAGGAGGAACACCAGGATGAAGGGCAACAGGTAAAAAAAGAGCAGGGTAGGATAATTTACTCCTTATAGACATCAAGAGCCTCTTGATAAGGGTGAAAGAGGAGAGTGAAAAACCTAGCTTAAAACTCAATATTCAAAAAACTAAGATCATGGCATCCAGACACATCATGTCATGGCAA
This sequence comes from Redunca redunca, assembly GCA_006410935.1. Lineage (NCBI taxonomy): Eukaryota > Metazoa > Chordata > Mammalia > Artiodactyla > Bovidae > Redunca > Redunca redunca. The sequence goes on along the minus strand of SJYQ01000193.1, from coordinate 204,868 downwards.
ATAGATGGGGAAAAAGTGAAAACAGTGGCAGATTTTATTTTCTTGGGCTCAAAAATCACTATGGATGGTGACTGCAGCCATGAAATTAAAAGACACTTGCTCCTTGGAAGAAAAGTTATGACAAATGTAAAACAGTGCATTAAAAAACAGAGATACCATTTTGCTGACAAAGGTCCATATAATCAAAGCTATGGTTTTCCAGTAGTTGTGTACGAATATGAGAGTTGGACTATAAAGAAGGCTGAGCACCGAAGAACTGATGCTTTCGAATTATGGTGCTGGAAAAGACTTTCGTCCCTTAGACTGCAAGGAGATCAAACCAGTCAATCCTAAAGGAAATCAACTCGGAATACTCATTGGAAAGACTGATGCTGAAGCTGAAGCTCCAATACTTTGGCCACCTGATGTGAAGAGCTGACTCTTTGGAAAAGATGGGAAAGATTGAGGACAGGAGAAGATGATGTCAACCTCGAATGAGATGGGTGGGTGGTTATCACTGACTCAGTGGACATGAGTTTGAGCAAACTTCGAGAGATATGAAAGGACCAGGAAGCCTGGTGTGCTGCAGTCCATGGGGTCACACAAAGAGTTGGACGCAACTTAGCAATGGAACAACAGACATGTATCTGCATAAAAGGCCTTACTTTAGATCAGACTCTCCTTAAATGTTCTGAACTGGGACCAAAGACAAAGTTCACTAATCTCACTTTACTCAATAAGTGAGATGACCAAAGGACCAGAAAGATGATAAAAAGCTGTTGACATGGAAGAGCCCAACCTGTGGTGAAAAGGGACAAGTAAATGACAAGCACCTCAATTCACTAAGTGTTATAAGGAAGATGTCAATAAGCAAGGGCCCCTGGGAACATAAAGGAGGGGGAGACCCAGCCTAGACAGCCTAAAAAAGGCTTCAGAGTAGCACAGATTCATTTGAGCTCAGACTCAGAATACTGGATACTGATTATCCAGTGGGATACTGTCAACTGAGATTCTCCGTCTGTCTGTCTCTGTCTGTTTACCTGCTCAGTCATGTCCAACTCTTTGCGACCCCATGGACTGTAGCCTGCCACGCTCCTCCATCCATGGGGTTTTCCAGGTAAGAATACTGGAGTGGGTTGACATTTCCTGCTCCAAGGGATCTTCCCAACCCAGGGAGGAACCCAAGCCTCTTGTGTCTCCTGTGTAGCAGGTGGATTCTTTACTGCTTGAGCCATCGGGGCTACTTCACCACTATCCCTATAGATACAGGTTTATTGTTAACCAAGGTTCTTTAAAGAAATAATCAGTGTATTAATCAAACTGGAAGTCTTCTCCAAAGAGTCAAACATTTTAACATAACCTTTTTCCACTCACTGACAGTTGTTAATGGTAAAGAGTGAAAACCAAACATCAGGTTTAACTGGCTGGAGGAAATGAAAGATTATTTCACTTTAAAAAGTTTTCTTTAAAAATTCATTAAGGTAATTCAAAAGTTTTAAATGTTTATCCCAGCAAATAACTTGGGAGCTCGCTCTGATTTCCCCTCCATTCTGACATAGCGCCATATAGATAAGGCTGCCCCACCTTAAGAAGACATGATTCTAAAAAGTTGTATATGAGGAAATCTTAAATATATTGTCAATTAAAATCCACAAGGAGAATTAGGTAATCAAAGAAACCACACAGTAAATATACTTCCATGAAATCAAAATCTTTTAATAATACGAATTTACCCTCAGTTTCATTATTATATTTTTCACCCCAAAAAGGTCACATACAGAGTTTTTACAAAGTGGTATTCTGGCAGTTGATATCATAATGATGCTGCATATTAACACTCTGTATTGAAGAGGTATCATAAAAATCGCATGGCACATTATTTGCTAAGAAGTAGCATGGTAACATTTGGGAGAAGGTTCCTAGGTTTACTGTACTCTACTTGACAGCTTCTATGGTACTCACAGTTGCATCTCAGGATTTCTCAAGTGCTGCCCCTCCCATTTTCCCTTTCCTAAAAGGCCACAAGGCTTGTGGACAATAATTGGCTCAGCAAGACAAAACTCAGATGCCTCCAAATGAGAAAACCTACTCCCAACCACCCTGGGCTGCCCCTTCTCCTGACTACCTAGCCCATCCTGAACAGCCTGAGTCTGGCTCACACCCAAGTATTTGCCCAATCCTGCTTTCCCACTTGTGCTTCTAACAACCCAGGGTGCGCCCCATACCTTGTCTCCCTAACACTAACAGGTATTGGGCCTGAAACATACAGAAACACTATCCTAGCCTCTGCTTCTGCTCTATTTTGGCATTTCCAAATGCCATTTGATGCATTTTTTGATCATTTTGATGCATGATTTTAATATTCCTTTTAAAATCCAACTGGATCAAACCCAATGCTATGGAGTGCTTACTCTGGTAAGTTTTCAAGTGGCCCAAAGCAGTAGGCTCTGCTTTATCCAGGTGACAGCTCCCAGCTCCCCAGGAAACCTTAGGGGGACGTGTTATGCCTTCTTCTCCAGCTACAAGACTGCAGAGTGAGTCTCCTGCAGATTCTCCTCAAGCTTCAGTCCCAGGTTGTCAATTCCAATGCTGATGACTGGTGGTACACTGCTTTCAGCTGGCTCTGCCATGCGTGTCGGGGTGGAGCAGTACAGGATGAACCCTATCATGATGACGGTGAAGGACAGGATGTAGAGTCCTGAAAACTAGGAGGAGAGGATAGGCTAAGACAATGGTCTCTCACATACACATCTTTGTGGCTGCCTTCTGTCCACTGAGTTTTGAGAGTTACCTTCTCATAATATTTTTATCTGAAAGTTGTCCAAGGAGATATTAAGGACCAAAATTGTCCCGTGTGATCTCTGCCAACATTACCCAGCCCATCAGTCAACTGGATAAAAAATCTTAGATATCTAAGAAATGGACTCTTGCCTTTCTCTGCAATAATACAGCAACATCCCACCTCACAACTAGTCCCCACTTACTTAGTGGAGAGACTAAAAGGAAAGACCCAGATTTAGACCCTAGACAACAACATATAACAATGGCATGAAACAATAAGAAAACAGAATGGGTTGGAGAAGGAAAAGAAAAATAAAATGAAAGAGAAGAAAAAGTGAGACACATTCTCAAGGGTAGAAGGAGAAACAAAATAGGTTTTGAAATAAGTATTACATAGATTGCTGGTGCCCTCCAGCTGTGGGCTTCTACGGGTCACCATTGGTTTCAACATGTTAATGTTTCATAGATGCTCAATTACTTCTTAACCTTAAACTTTTAGAACCCTGGAATAGCCAGTTCAGTTCAATTCAGTCGCTCAGTCTTTGCAACCCCATGAATCACAGAACGCCAGGCTTCCCTGTCCATCACCAACTCCCAGAATTCACTAAAACTCATGTCCATTGAGTCGGTGATGCCATCCAGCCATCTCAACCTCGGTCGTCCCTTTCTCCTCCTGCCCCCAATCCCTCCCAGCATCACAGTCTTTTCCAATGAGTCAATTCTTCACATGAGGTGGCCAAAGTATTGGAGTTTCAGCTTCAGCATCAGTCCTTCCAATGAATATTCAGGACTGATCTCCTTTAGCATGGACTGGTTGGATCTCCTAGCAGTCCAAGGGACTCTCAAGAGTCTTCTCCAACACCACAGTTCAAAAGCATCAATTCTTCGGTGCTCAGCTTTCTTCACAGTCCAACTCTCACATCCATGCATGACCACTGGAAAAACCATAGCCTTGACTAGACGGAACTTTGTTGGCAAAGTAATGTCTCTGCTTTTCAATATGCTATCTAGGTTGATCATAACTTTTCTTCCAAAGAGTAAGCGTCTTTTAATTTCATGGCTACGGTCACCAACTGCAGTGATTTTGGAGCCCCCAAAAATAACTGTCTGACACTGTTTCCACTGTTTCCCCATCTAATAGCCAGAGGTCTCCCCAAAGCTAGAAGGCCTCCAATGGATTCAGTGATGATCCAAAGCCAGTGATAATTTCAAGCAGAGCAGTAGCCAAACTAATTTCCTCCATGGGTTTCATTCTTGGATCCAATCTCAGCACAGCACCCAGCACATAGCTAGTATTGAATAAATGTGTTTTTTTTTTTTGGGGGGGGGTGGTTTGGGCGGAGAGAAGTGATTCAGAGAAGATTAAGGGGGAGTTAAAGCTATTTCAGTTCAGTTCAGTCACTCAGTCGTGCCCAACTCTTTGTGACACCATGTATCACAGCACGCCAGACCTCCCTGTCCATCACCATCTCCTGGAGTTCACTCAAACTCACATCTATAGAGTCAGTGATGCTATCCAGCTATCTCATCCTCTGTTGTCCCTTTTTCCTCCTGCCCCCAATCCCTCCCAGCATCACAGTCTTTTCCAATGAGTCAACAGTTTGCATGAGGTATCCAAACTACTGGAGTTTCAGCTTTAGCATCATTCCTTCCAAAGAAATCCCAGGGTTGATCTCCTTTAGAATGGACCGGTTGGATCTCCTTGCAGTCCAAGGGACTCTCAAGAGTCTTCTCCAACACCACAGTTCAAAAGCATCAATTCTTCGGTGCTCAGCCTTCTTCACAGTCCAACTCTCACATCCATACATGACTACTGGAAAAACCAAAGACTTGACTAGACGGAACTTTGTTGGCAAAATAATATCTCTGCTTTTCCATAGGCTACCTAAGTTGGTCATAACTTTTCTTCCAAGGAGTAAGCGTCTTTTAATTTCACGGGTGCAATCACCATCTGCAGTGATTTTGGAGCCCAGAAAAATAAAGTCTGACACTGTTTCCACTGTTTCCCCAACTATTTCCCATGAAGTGATGGGACCAGATGCCATGATCTTCGTTTTCTGAATGTTGAGCTTAAAGCCAACTCTTTCACTCTCCTCTTTTACTTTCATCAAGAGGCTTTTTAGTTCCTCTTCACTTTCTGCCATAAAGTTGGTATCATCTGCATATCTGAGGTTATTGATATTTCTCCTGGCAATCTTGATTCCAGATTGTGCTTCTTCCAGCCCAGCATTTCTCATGATGTATTCTGCATATAAGTTAAATAAGCAGGGTGACAATATACAGCCTTGACATACTCCTTTTCCTATTTGGAACCAGTCTGTTGCTCCATGTCCAGTTCAAACTTTGCTTCCTGACCTGCATACAGGTTTCTCAAGAGGCAAGTCAGGTGGTCTGGTATTCCCATCTCTTTCAGAATTTTCCAGAGTGTATTGTGATCCACACAGTCAAAGGCTTTGGCATAGTCAATAAAGCAGAAATAGATGTTTTTCTGGAACTCTCTTGCTTTTTCCATGATCCAGCAGATGTTGGCAATTTGATCTCTGGTTCCTCTGCCTTTTCTAAAACCAGCTTGAGCATCTGGAAGTTCATGGTTCACGTATTGCTGAAGCCTGGCTTGGAGAATTTTGAACATTACTTTACTAGCATATGAGATGAGTGCAATTGTGCGGTAGTTTGAGTATTCTTTGGCATTGCCTTTCTTTGGGATTGGAATGAAAACTGACCTTTTCCAGTCCAGTGGCCACTGCTGAATTTTCCAAATTTGCTGGCATACTGAGTGCAGCACTTTCACAGCATCATCTCCCAGGATTTGAAATAGCTCAACTGAAATTCCCTCACCTCCACTAGCTTTGTTCATAGTGATGCTTTCTAAGGCCCACTTGACTTCACATTCCAAGATGTCTGTCTCTAGGTGAGTGATCATACCATTGTGATTATCTTGGTGGTGAAGATATTTTTTGTATAGTTCTTCTGTGTATTATTCTTGCCATCTCTTCTTAATATCTTCTGCTTCTGTTAGGTCCATACCATTTCTGTCCTTTATCGAGCCCATCTTTGCATGAAATGTTCCCTTGGTATCTCTGATTTTCTTGAAGAGATCTCTAGTCTTTCCCATTCTGTTCTTTTCCTCTATTTTTTGCATTGATCTCTGAGGAAGGCTTTCCTATTTCTCCTTGCTATTCTTTGGAACTCTGCATTCAGATGCTTATATCTTTCCTTTTCTCCTTTGCTTTTCGCTTGTTTTCTTTTCACAACTATTTGTAAGGCCTCCCAGACAGCCATTTTGCTTTTTTGCATTTCTTTTTCATGGGGATGGCCTTGATCCCTGTCTCCTGTATAATGTCACAAACTTCTGTCCATAGTTCATCAGGTACTCTATCTATCAGATCTAGTCCCTTAAATCTATTTCTCACTTCCACTATATAATCATAAGGGATTTGATTTAGGTTATACCTGAATGGTCTAGTGGTTTTCCCTACTTTCTTCAATTTAAGTCTGAATTTGGCAATAAGGAGCTCATGATCTGAGCCACAGTCAGCTCCCGGTCTTATTTTTGTTGACTGTATAGAGCTTCTCCATCTTTGGCTGCAAAGAATATAATCAATCTGATTTTGGTGTTGACCATCTGGTGATGTCCATGTGTAGAGTCTTCTCTTGTGTTGTTGGAAGAGGGTGTTTGCTATGACCAGTGCATTCTCTTGGCAAAACTCTATTAGCCTTTGCCCTGCTTCATTCCGTATTCCAAGGCCAAATTTGCCTGTTACTCCAGGTGTTTCTTGACTTCCTACTTTTGCATTCCAGTCCCCTATAATGAAAAGGATATCATTTTTTTGGTATTAGTTCTAAAAGGTCTTGTTGGTCTTCATAGACCCGTTCAACTTCAGCTTCTTCAGCGTTACTGGTTGGGGCATAGACTTGGATAACTGTGATACTGAATGGTTTGCCTTGGAAATGAACAGAGATCATTCTGTTGTCGTTTTTGAGATTGCATCCAAGTACTGCATTTCAGACTCTCTTGTTGACCATGATGGCTACTCCATTTCTTCTAAGGGATTCCTGCCTGCAGTAGTAGATATAATAGTCATCTGAGTCAAATTCACCCATTCCGGTCCATTTTAGTTCACTGATTCTACAATGTCTAAAGCTATTTACAGTACCCTAAACTTTTGACGTCGGCATCGTAAAAGTCAATTGTGGTCTCCCATAGAATGTTCATTTTTAACTGTGAAGAAACCTAAGTAACTTATTCAAAACATGTTCTGCTTGATTTGGAGGTTTTACATGTTAATAAGAAAAAAAGTCTTGTTCCTCTTAAGTATTACGTGCCCGGTCATGTCTGACTCTTTGCAACCCCATGGACCATAGCCCACCAGGCTCCTCTGTCCATGGAATTCTCCAGACAAGAATACTAGAGTGGGTAGCCATTCCTTTCTCCAGGGGATTTTCCTGATTCAGGGATCGAACCCAGATCTCCCACACTGCAGGCATATTCTTTACCATCTGGGCCTCCAGGTGATTAAATGGAGTCACCTTTATTGGAAGAGAGAGACTCTGAGGGAGTGAGATAATAAGTCTCCTGAATTAAAGGCTCTTACCTTTTTTCAATTCTACCCTTTGTGTCTGGATCTACACAGGAAGTTTCTGTGGCTACTCTGTTCAGTGAGTATTTACTAAAGATCAATCCGGGGAGGGGGGTGGAGTCTGATACCAATGAAGGTGGAAATTTTTAACATCTTCTTCAACCGTTTCAAAATATTAGAGCCTAGGTTATCTTAGATGCTATACTTTTTTAAATTGGTGATATATTGAGCTATGATTCTTTACTTAAACTTTTCTTCTAAAATCCTAGGTATCTTCTTTTTGTTCTGTATGATTTCCAAGCCCTGTAATTTACGCTGAAGATCACAGCAGACCTCCTCTTTCCTTTACGAGTCTTGGCATAGCCTTTCACCAAAAAGAATAAAATCTGATTGGAGTTAAAAGTGAGCTGCTAGACATGCAGAGACAAACAAACACAAAGCAAAAGAACTGTAAACGAATTTATTGTTTGCATGTTCCATTTTGAAAACAATAGTGTAAATCATTTGGGCAAAAAAATGACACACAAAAAGGCTTTTTCTCATTAAAGTTAATAGCAATTAAAGAGCAAATATCTACATTAGGGAGCTTATAATAGGTAGTGACAAGTGTATTTTCACTTTGAAGCTTTTATTTCTGTAAGCTTACTTCCTCCTTGGACATTATTTTATTTATGAGGGAAAAGTAAATCTTAAACTACTAATGCTATCTCAATATGTTTAGTTTTAAAAAAAAGCACACATGAGCCAGGTCACAAGTTATACTGCAGAGCTTTCAAGCTTTCTCTGGTAGCCATCACCTGGCCTTGAACTGCAGAATAAAATCACCACGGTCCTCTAGTGGTGGCCATGTGAAAAGCAGTAACACCAGCGCGGAACAGCACTTGAAAGGCTTGCTTTGTACCCCTGTGATTGTTATCACAGGAAAGAACCTAAGCCTATCAAGATCACTGTTCTGATTCACTCTGACATCTGTCACTTTTTAATGATGCCACCAAAGAGCTATAAATACTTCTTCAGGCTTGGTTCATGAATACCACAACCAGCAGGTTTTTTGCAAAGATAACAGCTAGTTTCTATGACATAATTTTGAAAAGCAAAAATGGTTTATGCTTCTTAAGCAGATATTTCTGGGAATACACTGAACTAGGCATTCTGAGTTCATGGTCAATTCCTGGGAATAGTGTCAATCAACACCGTGTAATTTCCACCCAGATCTAAAACTTTATAAGGATAAAGAAATACAGTTGCTATACCCAGCTAAAAGTAACATTACCAAGCAACAGCTGACATTCTATTTGTTCAAATGATTGTAATAGCAGGCAGGTTAACAAGCTTTATACTATGGAAAGATAGATTTCTAAGGCAGTAAGAAATTCTTGCTAAGGAGATGAGAAGGTTTTATTTTGGGGTCTAAAATTTTAAAGAAATCCACTACTTCTTTTATACCAAACAAGTGTTCTTTTTTGAACAAGATCTATTTGCTCACCTTATAGCCAAACAGAAAGAGTCCAAAGAAAAGACTGTAGAGGTCAGCTGTCAGGATGCCCAGGTTGACGGAAGTAGCGCTGGTGACTTTCATCACCAGTGGCATGAAGCTATACAGGCAAAACATACAGAGGGCAAATGCTACAAATAGCAGGGCTGCAGGGGGAAAAATGGAATATCTAATGTTAAAGGAAGAAATCAAAAGATAAAGGATAAAGTTTGCCTGATGTAAAATTCCCTGATCCTTTAACATACTGTCCACAAAGTCCCTTGTTAACAGTAAGCATTACAAATGAGACATACAAAGTTCTCATGTGATGTAGATGAAGAACTACAACAGAGTGTTAGATGATCAAGGCCATAGAATCTTGCTTATGGTGTAAGTTAACAGCTCTTTTCACTCCATGCTATCCACACCTGCCCGGTGAGGTGCCAATGATAAAAGGCATCATGGTTGGACACGATTTGTGTGGTTGAATTCAGAATAAAAGGGTATCAAAGACAGTTGTTAGAGTCTTATCTTTTGTTCATCCCATAAGAGAGCTAGTCATGTGGGTGCTGGCTACTTAGTATCTCTGCTTCACAACTACTTCTCCAACCTCACTCAACACATACACAGTACACACACAGGAAATCTAAGTTATTTGCTTGAATGAAATCATCCAAGCGTGGTAAATGAATTTCAATTCAATGACACTTCATGCACTACTTTTTTCCATCCATAAGGTTCAAATCTTTCCTGACTGTCCCACTACTGCTTTCTTCTGTTGTTTATCTGTGCAGATGCTTAAGACTATCAGATGAGAGAAGCAATCAAGTGTAGTGACTACACACCATCAGATTATTTAAGTTAATACTTCACTGATAATATCAAGCAGGCAATCTTTACAAGAAGTCTGAGGACATGAAACACAGATCTAGTTGAAAGCTAGTGTGACCAAAGGTCAGTCTTATTCAGAATTCCTAGTAAAGAAAGGTTATTCTTGAAGGTAAAGATTAAGGATTAACTTTTACGGGGGTTCATTTACAAGTTCTCAGAGAAAACTTGACATAAACCACTACAGTTTTCTGTGTACTAAATTACTCTGTGATTTTATATAAAAATGCCTAAATAGTATTATTAAAATGTTTCTTGGTGTGTGTCAGGGGAAAGACTAAAAATAATTATTATTATATATATATATATACATACCAATTTTCCAGTCCCAGTGAATGCTGGCAATATCCTTATATTCCACAATCAATCTGTGATTAAAACAAGAGGTCACAGAGACATCTTTATATAAATGTTCACTGTTTTATCAAGTAAGTTGCTTCAAGCTTTAAGTACTTCACTTTAAGTGCTTCAGCTTTTAAGGTGATGAATTACGTTGACTTTTGGTTTTCATAAAATATTTAAAAAACTATCTTTAATTAAATGACAAAGAATAAAACTCAAAGGAGTCCATAAACACATGTTTGACACCCCTAGAAGCACTGTTTAGTGGTAGTCAGCTATAGGAGGGAAACATGATATTATGAATAGGAAGTTAATATTTTCTAGGAATAACTGAAAAAGAAAGTCTTCACTGGTAATACAAAGTCTAATGATATTATAAGCAGGAATCTTAAGCATCAAACGTGTAAAAAAAATGAGGCATAATTACTGACATTTCAACAATCTTCTAATAGATATTTAGCAAGTTACTGATTTCAAATATGAATTTAGACCAAATAAACAATGAGTGGTAGTAGCTAGAAACTAATCATCTATGACATATTTGCTGATTTTGTTTTTAAGGATGTGTTTAGAATCTTACAGCTGTATGCCACTGATAATTGTTCCAAATAAGCCCACCATTCCTAAAAACTCCTGTCTGCTCAGCTTCTTCACGATGTATTCTTCACACACATTAGAAACAGCATAGAGGGAAGCTCCAAGAAGGACCAAGATGTCACCAATCAGTACATTATTACCTATAGAGAGATAAGCCATAAAAAGGGATACATTGTCACTAGGGAAAACTCTCCAGCTTGCTTCCAGAAGTATATCTGGCTCATAAGCATGTAAATAAGATTTTACAGAAGAAGAAACTCTGATTTTTAAAAGTTTAAAGACTCTTACTCTTCTCACTTTCTGGCACAATTCTGCTTTCAGTTTTCTTATTTTGGATCTTCAGGAGACTAACAGATTGGAAGATGGAGGTGTATACCATAATGTAAGGCCCCAGAAAATGATTCTATGACATGGGAAATATGGAATTTATTAATGGGAATTCACTGAAAACTACAGGGAAGCAAGGTAATTTTCTCAATCAAAGGAGACACTGAAGTCGCTTGCAGATTGGGGAAATTCATAGACCTTATTTAGATTTTATACTATGAACTATCTCAGCCTTGACATAAAGAATATCAAAATGTTCTCACCTACAGAGTAGCTGAAATAGAGGTCATTTAGTGAACACAGTCTCCTTTTTGATGGAAACAAAACCTACAGTAGGGTTTCTGGCAACTAATCTAAATGTGTGGGCTAAAAGAAGATTATTGCAAATATATAAAGAAAGTTCTCTCTCAGGACACAAAACAAACTAGTGTGACAAAAAGCAAGGACTCTGGGCAGGTGGGAACATAGAAGGCTTTGTTGAAGTGGTCATAGTACCAGAAGCAAGCAAATCTAAAAATAAAAATTTTAAGATAGGTAATCAGGACATGTTCTCTGCCTTTTACTTTATCTTTGCAAAATAAAAGTGAAGACATAAGCAAAATGTCTTCTGTGACTAAACCAGAAACAAGTAACACAGTCTCACCTGTATTGTCTTCCCTCCCTGCTAATATGTCTGCACCAACCATAGTTCCTACACCCAACAGACAGACAGCCACAGCAATGAAGTGGATTACTCTGTATCTTGCATAAAGAATAAACCACGAAAGAGCCATCAACACAGGAATCCCAAAGCAATCCAAAAGCTGCATGAAAGGAGAAATAAATAACTTAAAATATCTCTCATTAGTGAAAAGATGACCAAGTAATAACAGAAATCAGTGTTTATTGAGCATTTATTCTTGCCAGCCCTGTACGTAATGCTTTATCTGGATGAACTCTTTTAATCCTCACAAGAACTCTATGAAACTGGAACTTCAACCTCCATTTTACCCATGAGGAAACCAAAGGCACAGAGAGCTTAAATGAGTTGCCCAAAATTACACAGTTAAAAGTTTGGGAGTCAGTTGATGAACCCAGGAAATCTGCCCAACAGCCTATGCAATGTATTTCTACACTCTCACTTGTGTTTACCCTTAAGTCCAGTAGACATGTACCCATTCAGTCAATAAATATTTAAGTATGTGATATGTGGGAGACACTAATGGAGGAGGTAGAACGTAGAAAACAAAAGAGGTACCAAGTGGAGTATTTAGAACACTAGACAGAGAAAAATAGCATAACCAATGTTTAATTGCAGTTGGGCTTAAGAACTACAAAAAGAACAGGTTATTATGAGAAAGCAAATAGACACCATCTCCCTGACAAAAGTGTCCAACCCCACCATATAAGACAGATACTTGCTCACAGCAAATACTGTCGCTCATCTTCATCATATACTCCTCCACCACCTGTTGATTCTGGGTCCAGAAAATACTTGCTACACCCCTGATATTGCCAGTCTGAAAGGCAGGGGGATTAAGAGTGCCAAAATTATAGTAAATCCAAAATCTTTGCAAGATAAAGTAAAAAGAGATTTCATTCATTCGATTCTCAAAAGCACACATTTATAGAGTGCATTCAAGGATAAAATAGATTCCTTTTACTAATAATGTTCCTGATGTTGCTATTTGATTGCTCATCCTGTATCTATTTAGTCTTGGACAAGGCAGGCCCCTAAATCTCAGCAGTTTGTTTGATCCTGTCCACAGTTGTTTACTGATTGCCTTTCATTGCAATGTCAAGTATAGGAATGGGCACTTTGCCTTCTGTTATTTATTCCATCTATAGAACTCTAATCTCTTAAGTGCTTTATTGAGCCTGCCTGAATAACAAACCATTAAACGATGCAAATGATAATAGCTTGTCCTGGAAGACACCAAAACAATCTAGCCACAGTGAAGTAATAAAATCGAAACTATGGTCCTTAAACAAAAAAGTAGACAAAAATGTCTCTAAAAACTATCACAGAAGACTCCCTATCCTCAAATTGTGTCTTAAAATCAATCTTAAACCTGCTCTATTTTTAACCATTTTTGGTGGGCAATGACTGGCCATATAAGGGAGGCACCTACATCTTGGTGAGAGCTCCAAAAGCCTCAGGCTCCAGCCCTGCCACTGACCAGCTGTATGATCTCCAGCTAGTCAACTCTTGAGTCAAAATCTGAAATCAAGAAGTCAGACCAAATGATCTCAAGGTACCTGGCCACTCTAAAGTTCCATGACTTCTAATCTGGTATCTATCACAGTCATTTATCTAAATGGAATCTTTTCAAAATGTATTCCTGGTGACAAATGCCTTCTGCTTGATGCTTTTAGTTCTAAAAGCCATCTATTTAACGTTTAAAAATTATTGGCTAGATTTCTGATTTTTAAAAATAGATATGCAACAAGCAACAAAGATTTACTGTGTGACATGGGGAACTATAGTCAATATCTTATAATAACCTATAATGGAAAATAATTTTAAAAATAACATGTGTGTATAACTAAATCACACACACACAAAAATTCTACTTTTTGAAATTAAGTAAGTTTATCTTTTTGCCAGGTTTTCTAAATGTCCTATGGACATCTAATAACAACATATGGGATACAAAATTTTAAATATATTTGTGTAGGATATGATTAATATAAATTAATTAAATTATTAATGACATCATTCAAGATGCTCCTATTCTTATGTTTTCTGCACTTGATAAAATATTCTCAGAGAAATGTTAATATGTCTGACTATGATTATATATTTTTTCTTTTCCTTTATATTTCTTTTGATTTTTCCTTTATATATCTTTGTTTCTTTGTTGATAAGGATTTCTTTTGATTTTTCCTTTATATATCTTTGTTTCTTTGTTGATAAGGTATCTAATGGTTTATGATGTTTATCTTCTTTGTGAATTGCTCCTTTTATCATTAAAAGTATTCATCTTTGCTTTAAAAAAATTATTATATAAACACAAGAAGTGAGAACCTGGAATGAGGGGGAAGGATGTGTATAAACATGAATCAGACTTTGTTAGTGATACAATGGAGTATACTCTATAGAGAAGAAAATGAAATTGAATTAGGCCTTTGAGAAGGGGCTTTGAAAAGGATGCATTCTAGAAATAATAGAGCAACATGAGAGAAGCTGGCTGTGGGTAGGGAATGTGTAGATGTGGCAAGTGAAGTGAGAAGTAACATGAGTAGAAACCTAGGCCAGCAATGTCAATGGACACATCATGAACCACTACATTAGTATTTACAATTACAGAATCCTTGAAGGAACCCTTAAGAAAGAGGTTCAAAGACCATCCAATTTAAACTTCCACCCTCTCAGGGGGAATTCCCTGGTGGTCCAGTGGTTAGGACTCTGTGCTTCCACTGAGGGGACACTGGATCCAAACCTGGTTGGTAAACTAAGCTCCTGCATGTTGTATGTCCATAAAGAAACAAACAAGCAAACTTCCACACTTTCAGATTAACCAGACTAGAGGTTTACTCAAGGAGATAATCTGATTGAAGAATTCCAATGACAGGCACTCTTCACTGCTGGAAGGAGGTTTAGTTGTTAGATGCACTTGTTATAATATGGCTTCCTAGGACCATAAGTATTTAATTTTTGACAAACAAATGCTTAGGTTTTTCTAAGAGGCTAGGATGAAAGAAATTGTTTGAGATTAGTTTAAGGCATGAATTTTAGTCACAAAACCTCAGTGTAAGTATTTTGCTTAGCTCTGTTTAGACCTGTACCAATTCAAAACTTCAAATCATCATCTGTCACAGATCAAAATTTCTGGAAATTATAATCAAGCAATTAAACTATGTGTGAGATCAAGAAGATGGATGTGACTAGAAAAATGCCATTTTCTGTATTTGTTGTTATTTAGTCACTAGGTTGTGTCTGACTCTGTGACTCCATGGAACACAGCATGCCAGGCTTTCCTGTTCTTCACTATTTCCCAGAGTTTGCTCAAACTCATGTTCATTGAGTTGGTGATGCCATCCAACCATCTCATCCTCTGTCACCCCCTTCTCCTCCTGCACTCCATCTTTCCCAGCATCAGGGTCTTTTCCAATGAGTCGGCTCTTTTATATAGAGTACATTTTCTATATACTTACACTCATTATTCATTGCTAAAAGTACACTTAATACTATTTGTGATGAATGCATCTTCTAGGTAACTCCTGGTTTTAATTTCTATGAAATTCTGAGTTTTTCATGTGCCTCTTATGATGTCTGTCTTACAAAAGATTTCCTATCTTTCCCACCAGGCTCCTCTGTCCATGGGATTTTCCAGGCGAGAATACTGGAGTGGGTTGTCATTTCCTTCTACAGGGGATCTTCCCGACCCAGGGATGAAACCCGCGTCTTCTGCTTGACAGGCAGATTCTTTTTACCACTGAGCCACCTGGGAAGCCCAGAGGACAATGCTTAGCACAGTATTAAATGGCATTCTGGTAATAATAGCATTTATTGCATATTCACATCAGAAAAATACCGAGTTTTCATTAATCTTTCTCTTTAAATCTTCAAATTTTCCATGTTCCTTAAATTTGGAGATAAGACCATCTCTGTTTTATAGGAAAAAGTGAAGCAACAGGAATTCTCTGGTGGTCCAGTGGTAGAGACTCTGTGCTTTCACTGCTGAGAGCACAGGTCCGATCTCTCCTTGGTTGGGGAACTAAGATTCTGCAAGTTATACAGCACAGCCAAAAAAAAAAAAAATGATGCATCAAAAGTCATAAATTCAGGGACCTCCCAAGTGGTCCAGTGGCTAAGACTCTGCGATTCCAATGCAGGGAGCTCAGGTTTGATCCCTGGTAAAGAAAGTAGATACCACATGCCACAACCAATTTTTTTTGAAGTCATAAATTCATAAATTCAGTAAACTGTGAAGTCTAAACACAACATGGGAATCTATTTTACTTTCATCTTCATTTACAACACATTTTATTGTTAGCAATAAGGAGTCAGTGTTATGATACATCCCACAGTTTGCTAACGTTAAGACAACTCTTTTCTTTTTTTAGGGTGTGTCACATAGCTTGCTGGATCTTGGTTCCCCAACCAGGGATCAAACTCGGCCACAGCAGTGAAAGCCCAGAATCCTAACCACTAAGGCCACCAGGGAACTCCCTAATGTTAAGACAACTTAATCAGTCATTGTCAACTCCACCGAGTTGAAAAGTACCACTATGTAGGAACATTTTTCTTTCAATCTAATAAGAATAAACCTAGAAAAGGAATAGATATAAGTTTTACTTTTGGCTACCACCTTTACCCAAAGTGTCTAATGCTCTATTAGACAACAGACAACAAAAAGACAACAACCTATTAGTTGTCTTAGATATCTACTTTACTTGTAAGACTCCAATTATTCTGGGACACAATAGTATATTCACTTTATATGCCATTTAAGCAACACACAAAACAGAACTCTTGCCAACATCACAGCATCGACTGCCAACTAAATATTTATGTTTATTTGGTAGCAATTGTTCTATTCATCTATAGCATTAGCAATTTGGGAACAGATTAACTTGTACATGTTTTCACTAATTCCAGGAAGCCTTTCTCATTAGCACACATGCTCCAATGGAAAACAGATAGCATCCACTGTTTTTAGTTTTTTTCTGAGTGAACAGGTTCTTAAGCAAATTAGGTGAGCACGTATGAGTTCAGATTCCTTTCTTAAAGCTATAAAATCCAAACTGGTCAGAGGACTCCTTCTTACCTGGACACTGGTTAGAGTTGTGTACTGGTATGCTCTAACAATCAGGTAATTAGCTTCTACATCTGCTAGTCCAAGCAGGATGTACTTCCACCATTTCTTTTTCAAGATGTATAAAAGATTATCACTACCTGGTTGAAAGAAATCTAGATTAGGACATGTTACTTGAAAATTATTCAATGCATGTTAATTTAGAGATGAAGACTCAAAGCTGGTGTTTGTGCTGGGCTGTGCTTGGTCGCTCAGTTGTGTCTGACTCTCTGCAACCCTATAGACTGTAGCCCACCAGGCTTCTCTGTCCATGGGGATTCTCCAGACAAGAATACTGGAGTGGATTGCCATGCCCTCCTCCAGGAAATCTTCCCAACCCAGGGACCGAACCCAGGTCTCCTGCATTACAAGCACATACTTTACCACCATGTACACTGAACATGGTCCCTCCTAATTTCCATTACTCATAACTCAAACTCCTGCAACAGCTCAGCAGAGTTGGTCAGATTTTCTTCTAGTATGAGGCCCAAGCTAAGGTGTCACCATAGACCAAGTGCTCAATGAAAACACCAAAGATAAAGGAAGTAAGAGTGGTTAAATTCATTGAATTCCTTTTTCTTTCCTACTGCAACAGAAATATAACATCTAGATCATCTTAGGAAATGAAATGTTTTCTTATAACTTTATCAAACAGACCAAAACTCTGTTTGTGGTCATTCTTTTGGAAAAGATCTGCTTTCAACAGAAAATTCAGCCAGTGGTAAGTTTGGAAAAACAGCCTAGTGGCATCATTGAAGAAACACCTTTTATCCCTTAAGTTCTATTTATTCAAGTTAACTATGAATCATTTCTTTGGAGAATCTAGCATCACAAGGAGATATAGAGTTGGCATATATACAAGAAGGCTTTATGGGTAAGATAACCTGCAAAGAAATAAAGGCAGAGAGAATCATAGTCAAATTCTGTTATTGTTCAGTCACTCAGTTGTGTCTGACTCTTCACAACCCCATGGACAGCAGCACACCAGGCTTCCCTGTCCTTCACTATCTCCCAGAGTTTGCTCAAATTCATGTCCATTGAGTCGATGATGCCATCCGACCATCTCATCCTCTGTTCCCCACTTCTCCTCCTACCCTCAATCTTTCCTAGCATCAGGGTCTTTACCAGTGTGTCGGCTCTTTGCATCATGTGGCCAAAGTAATGGAGCTTCAGCTTCAGCATCAGTCCTTCCAATGACTATTCAGGACTGATTTCCTTTAGGATGGACTGGTTGGATCTCCCTGCAGTCCAAGGGACTCTCAAGAGTCTTTTCCAACACCACAGTTCGAAAGCATCAATTCTTCAGTGCTCAGCTTTCTTTATGGTCCAACTCTCACATCCGTACATGACTACTGGAAAAACCTTAGCTTTGACTACATGAACTTTTGTCAGCAAAGTAATGTCTCTGCTTTTTAATATGCTATCTAGGTTGGTCATAGCTTTTCTACCAAGGAGCAAGTGTCTTTTAATTTCATGGCTGCAGTCACCATCCACAATAATTATCATTAAATCCCAACTAGCAGGAATATCCTGAAAACACAGTCTTCTAACATGAGAGAGCATGGAAGGCATCTATTAATAATAACCATCCCTTAGGGGACTTGACTGATTTATTTACATATCATTTTTTTTAGTGGTAAAGAATCTACTAGCAATGCAGGAGATGGAGGTTCAATCTCTGGGTCAGGAAGAACCCCTGGAGAAGGAAATGGCAAACCACCCCAGTATTCTTGCCTGAGAAATCCCATGGACAGAGGAGCCTGGTGGTCTAAAGTCCATGGGGTCGCAAAGTCAGATATGACTTAGCAACTAAACACAATAATAACCATCCCTTAGAGGGACTTCACTGATACATTTACAAATCACACTGACTTCCTAAAGGCCAGTCCTTACAGAGAGGAGCAAATTCTGAAGCTATTAACCACGACATACCAGTTCTATTTCCAGCTTGTACAGCTCTTGCCAAATTTGGTGCTTTCCCCTTAGGATATTTCCCCCTTCTCATAATTGGCTTCCACTTTCTTTCAAAAGTAAATCATTTATCCTGACATATAGGAATACCATTGATGTATTAATGTTCATATTAAAACCACCACACTGGTAATTTTATCATATGCTTTAAATGTGATGAAAATGGTAGTACTGCACCCTCCCAGTCTGGGTTACCCATTGTCTTTACACTCTTGAAATCAATCTTGTGATAAGATGATAATTCCTTGTTTTGTTTCTCTCACATTTACATGCAGTGGTGCTCTACTTAGCATTCTCCACTTACCTGGAAATATATATTTTGGAAAGTGAGGTTCTTGACTTTTTAAGTGTTTTTAACACTGTCTCTTAAATTTATCAACCACAGGGGAGGAAAAAAGGTGTAACTTATAATGGCATTTACACTTTATTTTTTTTGACAAATCCTATGTTACAGTTTGATGCTAATCATTTTAATCACTCTAGTCACTAACTTAATAGAATTCAGAGGTATCATACCTTTCTGGTGGACTTTTATAAAAACAGCAGTAGTTTCCTGTTCTTGGTTTTGGTTTGGGCTCATGTTTTATTTTTTGAATGTATAGGGCCAAAAATTTTTATGAAGATAATTTGTTAAAAAGGTAATTTGACATACCTGATTGAAATGCCAGCATCACTGTATAAATTAAAAACAGCAAGCAGTAGTTGATAAAGCTCTGAAGCATGGGGGTATTCACTTTATATCTTTCTGCCAAATACTGGCTGGTGATGGCTGTCCCACATATACACAAGGATAACATCTGACCTAAGGCAATTGTTTTCAAAATATTCCTGGAAAATAAAGGAGAAAATAAGAGTAACTGGTAAATAATTTATGTATTTCACACACACACACACACACACACGCACACACACATACTTTAGGGCTAAACAAAAAAGAAAATGCATAATTTCAGGTGGCTATTTCATTTTATCACTTATTTCATATGCACAAAAAGTGTTGGATTTTCAATGACTACAATTTTGTTCTCTTTTATATTTCTAATTTCTCCCACAAAAATACATATCCCCCCAGTTCACTGATGATCTATTTAGAGATCATCTTGGTTACTTAGTAGCAGTGGCCACAGGACTGGAAACGGTCAGTTTTCATTCCAATCCCTAAGAAAGGCAATACCAAAGAATGCTCAAACTACCACACAATTTCACTCATCTCACACGCTAGTAAAGTAATGCTCAAATTCTCCAAGCCAAGCTTCAACAATACATGAACCGTGACCTTCCAGATGTTCAAGCTGGTTTTAGAAAAGGCAGAGGAGCCAGAGATCAAATTGCCAACATCTGCTGGATCATCAAAAAAGCAAGAGAGTTCCAGAAAACATCTATTTCTGCTTTATTGACTATGCCAAAGCCTTTGACTGTGTGGATCACAATAAACTGTGGACAATTCTGAGATGGGAATACCAGACCACCTGACCTGCCTCTTGAGAAACCTGTATGCAGGTCAGGAAGCAAAGTTAGAACTGGACATGGAGCAACAGACTGGTTCCAAATAGGAAAAGCAGTACACCAAGGCTGTATTTTGTCACCCTGCTTATGTAACTTATATGCAGAGTACATCATGAGAAACGTTGTGCTGGAAGAAGCAAAGCTGGAATCAAGACTGCTGGGAGAAAGATCAATAACCTCAGTTATGCAGGTGACACTACCCTTATGGCAGAAAGTGAAGAAAAACTTAAGAGCCTCTTGATGAAAGTAAAAGAGAAGAGTGAAAAAGACGGCTTAAAACTCAACATTCAGAAAACTAAGGTCATGGCATCCGGTCTCATCACTTCATGGCAAATAGATGGGCAAACAGTGGAAACAGTGACAGACTTTATATTTTGGGGCTCCAAAATCACTGCAGATGGTGACTGTAGCCATGAAATTAAAAGATGCTTGCTCCTTGGAAGGAAAGTTATGACCAACCTAGATAGCCTATTAAAAAGCAGAGACAATACTTTGTCAACAAAGGTCTGTCTAGTCAAGGCTATGGTTTTTCCAGTAGTCATGTATGGATGTGAGAGTTGGACCATAAAGAAGGCTGAACGCCAAAGAATTGATGCTTTTGAACCATGGTATTGGAGAAGACTCTTGAGAGTCCCTTGGACTGCAAGGAGATCCAACCAGTCCATCTTAAAGGAGATCAGTCCTGAATATTCATTGGAAGGACTGATGCTGAAGCTGAAGTTCCAATACTTTGGCCACATGATGCAAAGAGCCGACTCACTGGAAAAGACCCTGATGCTGGGAAAGATTGAGGGCAGGAGGAGAAGAGGATGAGGATGAGATGGTTGGATGGCATTACCGACTCAATGGACATGAGTCTGGGTAAACTCTGGGAGTTGGTGATGGACAGGGAGGCCTGGCGTGCTGCGGTTCATGGCATCGCAAAGAGTCAGACACGACTGAGTGACTGAACTGAACTGATTACTTAGCTATGTCATATATTATTTGAATTCTGTGTGTGTGACTTTTTAAAACTCAACTTTAACTCTAGTTTTAAAGTTTATCTGTTCATTAAATGTTTAACATTTTCTTATCCTTTCATTCTCCCAGAGACTTGTTTTTTTCAACTAGAAGCAGAGACTTTCAGTGTTACCTACATGTTAGAATCACAGAGCTTTTAAAAATGTTAATACCCTAGGTTGTTCCCCAGACCAATTATACTGTCACCTCGAGGGGCGGGTCCAGGCATCAGTGATGTTCAGAGCTCCCCAAGTAATCCTCAAACCAGCCAAGACTGTGAATCACCACTTCAGAGATGGGTACTTTGGATCCAGAGTAGAATAAGATCTAGAGCCTACCCTTCTGCATTTTAAAAGAGAAGTACCTTAGCAACCAACTGAAAACTGCAGAAAGCAAACCACACAAACCACTTTTTTTTGGTTACAGAAAGCAATCTTATAACAGTGGTACAAGTGAAAAAGGGCTGAGAGAGCACACAGGTTAATTCTGAATGAGGGAGTTAGCTGCTGCTGCTAAGTCACTTCAGTCGTGTCCAACTCTGTGCGACCCCATAGACAACAGCCTGTCAGGCTCCCCTGTCCCTGGGATTCTCCAGGCAAGAACTCTGGAGTGAGTTGCCATTTCCTTCTCCAATGCATGAAAGTGAAAAGTGAAACTGAAGTCGCTCAGTCATGTCCAACTCTTAGCAACCCCATGGACTGCAGCCTACCAGGCTCCTCCGTCAATGGGATTTTCCAGGCAAGAGTACTGGAGTGGGGTGCCATTGCCTTCTCCCAGGGAGTTAGCAGGCAGAGGGAAAACTGAGGAAAGTTTTATGGAACAGATGATTTTTCAATTAGATTTGGATGTATATAAAAGGTTTATAGAGGAAGAAGTAGAGAGAAGGGAATCCAAGAAGTAACCGTAGGCCCAAATGTAGAGGCACAAACATCCAATGGTGGGTTCTGGAAGCAAGTGGTCTATGCCTAAGGCACAAGTGCAAAGAGCCATGGGCAAGAAGCCTGGAAAAGTAACTGGAGGCAAGGTTGTAAATGGTAACTCTGGTGACCAAAAGGAGGACCAAAGTTTAGAAAATCAGTATAAAGATCCAAGGCTGAGCTAAAGCTACAGCAATGTGAATGTTAGAGAATGATATGGAAGACTTACAGAGCCTAGTGATCCATTATATCTCAGATGAGTGAAGTGAAAGTTGCTCAGTCATGTCCAACTCTTTGCGACCCCATGTACTATGCAGTCTGTGGGATTCTCCAGGCCAGAATACTGGAGTGGGTAGCCTTTCCCTTCTCCAGGGGATCTTCCCAACCCAGGGATCGAACACAGGTCTCTCACATTGCAGGCGGATTCTTTACCAGCTGAGCCACAAGGGAAGCCCAAGAATACTGGAGTGGGTAGACTATCCCTTCCCCAGCAGATCTTCCTGACCCAGGAATCGAATCAGGGTCTCCTGCATTGCAGGCAAATTCTTTACCAACTGAGCTATCAGGGAGGAGGTATTAAAAATGATCTCTGGGTTTCTAGACTAGATGACTGGATGGATATGAGGTTGCTGACTATGTCAGGGAACATAGGATGAGATGTAGGTTTAGGAAAGGGAGAGTATGAGTTCAGTGTGAGAGCACTAGAAGTTGAGGTGGCTGGAATGTCTAAGAAAAAAACATTAAGAGGTTTTGACAGGCAGATGGTCACCAGTGAATCTCTGTTTCTGGATAGCTCTGTTCTGTGTAATCGCTTCCATCTGAACATGAGCTGGATCTTTAATTTGACTCTAACCATTAGAATTCAAATAAAATAATGAGATACCAGACTGTACAACACAGAGAATACATCCAGTATTTTATAGTTACTACAAATGGAGTATAACCTTTAAAAAGTGTGAATCATTATATGGTACACCTGTAATTTATATACTATTGTACATCAACTATACTTCAATTAAAAAAAAAAAAAAACCAGGCTACCACTTCCATGAATACATTAGATGAGGTTATAACTTCCATCTTGCTAGCCAACTCTACTGATTCTCCTCCTTACTGGTTCTAATCAAACAAGCTGCTATATAAAGAGGCCCACATGGCAAGGAACAAATGGTGGCCTCTGGTCAACAACCAGTAAGGAATTGAGACCCTGAGTCCACCAGTCTCCAAGGAAATAAATCTCACCAACATCAACACAAGCTTGGAAGCGTTTTCTCCCCAGTCATGGCTTCAGATGAAACTCCATCCCTGGCCAACACCATGACTGCAGCCTTATGAGAGATCTGAAGCAGAGAGCAGAGCTAAGCCATGCCGAGATGCCTGATCCATCAAAACTATAAGATAACAAGTGTATTGTTTTAAGCCACTAAATTTGAGGCAATCTGTTATACAGTAGCAAGAGATTAAAAAAATACAAAGTTGAAACTCTGAACTTCAGAAAGACTGTATCTATATCTGTCTTGCTCTCCACTACATATCCAGTGCTAGCACTTTGCTGTCACTCAATAAATATTTGTCAAGTGAATGTAAATAGATAAAGAAATTACCAGATATGCCCAAACATATGGTTACCTCAAATATAAGACACTTTCCCACTTGTCCTATGAAGTGTAATAGTTGAAGAAAGACAACAAACTATGAAACTGCCATGATACAGAAACAAAGAGTACAAAAATATTTTAAGAAAAATGATATCAACAATACAACAGCCAAAAACTGCAGAGACAGAAAAAGGGTCATCATGGCTAAATGGCTAAACAGACACAGTTGAAATGGCAAGCTGGAAGCTCCTAGATAGCTTGGAAAGAAAGCTTTTTGTTAGTGGTAGTAACTAAAGTCAGATTTCAGTGGGCTGAGTGAGTAGAATATCAGTAAATTAATGCATCAAAATTTCTTGCCAAGAGAATGCATTGGTCATAACAAACACTCTCTTCCAACAACACAAGAGATGACTACACACGTGGGCATTACCAGATGGTCCATACTGAAATCAGATGAATTATATTCATTGCAGCCAAAGACTGAGAAGCTCTACATAGTTAGCAAAAATAAGACTGGGAACTGACTGTGGCTCAAATCATGAACACCATACTGATTTCAATAAAATTCAGACTTGAATTGAAGAAAGTGGGAAAATCACTAGGCCATTCAGGCATGACCTAAATCAAATCCCTTACACAGTGGAAGTGACAAATAGATTCAAGGGATTAGATCTGATAGAGTGCCTGAAGAACTATGGACAGAGGTTTATAACATTGTACAAGAGCCAGTGATCAAAACCATCCCCAAGAAAAAGAAATACAAAAAGGCAAAATGGTTGTCTGAGGAGGACTTACAAATAGCTGAGAAAAGAAGAGAAATGAAAGGCAAAGGAGAAAAGGAAAGATATACCCATCTGAATGCAGAGTTCCAAAGAATGGCAAGAAGAGATAAGAAAGACTTCCTAAGTGATCAATGCAAAGAAATAGAGGAAAACAACAGAATAGGAAAGACTAGAGATCTCTTCAAGAAAATTAGAGATACCAAGGGACCATTTCATGCAAAGATGGGCACAATAAAGGACAGAAATGGTGTGAACCTAACAGAAGCAGAAGATATTAAAAAGAGGTGGCAAGAATACACTGAAGAACTGAACAAAAATGGTCTTAATGACCCAGATAACCACGATGGTGTGGTCACTCACCTATAGCCAGACATCCTGGATTGTGAAATCAAGTGGTCCTTAGAAGGCATTACTACAAACAAAGTTAGTGGAGGGGATGGAATTCCAGCTGAAGTATTTCAAATCCTAAAGGATGATGCTGTGAAAGTGCTGCACTCAATATGCCAACAAATTTGGAAAACTCAGCAGTAGCCAGAGGACTGGAAAAGGTGAGTTTTCATTCCAATCCCAAAGAAAGGCAAGGCCAAAGAATGTTCAAACTACTGCACAATTACAGTCATTTCACATGCTGGCAAGGTCACGCTCAAAATCCTACAAGCCAGGCTTCAACAGTATGTGAACCAAGAACTTCCAGGTGTTCAAGCTGGATTTAGAAATGGCAGAGGAAGCACAGATTAAATTGCCAACATCTGTTGGATCATCAAAAAAGCAAGGGAATTCCAGAAAAACGTCTACTTCTGCTTCATTGACTACATTAAAGCCTTTGACTGTGTGGATCACAACAAATTGTGAAAAATTCTTCAAGAGATGGGAATACCAGACTGTATTGCCCGAGAAACCTGTATGAAGGTCAAGAAGCAACAATTAAAACCAGACATGGAACAATGAACTGGTTCAATATTGAGAAAGGAGTACATCAAGACTGTGTATTGTCACCCTGCTTATTTAACTGATATACAGAGTACATCATGTGAAATGCCAGCATGGATGAACCACAAATTGGAATTAAGATTGCCGGGAGAAATATCAGTAACTTCAGATATGCAGATGACACTACCCTAATGGCAGAAAGCAAAGAAGAACTAAAGAGCCTCTTGATGAAAGTAAAAGAGGAGAGTGAAAAAGCTGGCTTAAAACTCAACATTCAAAAAACAAAGATCATCTGGTCCCATCACTTCATGGCAAATTGATGGGGAAAACAATGGAAACAGTGACAGACTTTATTTTCTTGGACTCCAAAATCACTGCAGACAGTGACTGCAGCCATGAAATTAAGACACTTGCTCCTTGAAAGAAAAGTTATGACCAACCTAGACAGCGCATTAAAAAGCAGAGACATTACTTTGCTGACAAAGGTTTGTATAGTCAAAGCTATGGGTTTTCCAGTAACCACTAACAGATGTTAGTCAGACCATAAAGATGTCTGAGTGCAGAAGAACTTACGCTTTCAAACTGTTGTGCTGGAGAAGACTCTTAAGAGTCCCTTGGACAAAAAGGAAATCAAACCAGTCAATCCTAAAGTAATTAACCCTGAATAGTCATTGAAAAGATAGCTGCTGAAACTTTGGCCACCTGATGCAAAGAGCTGACTCACTGGAAAAGGCCTTGATGCTGGGAAAAATTGAGGGTAGACATTGAAGGCCCAACAGAGGATGAGATGGTTGAATGGCATCATCAACTCAATGGACATGAGTATGAGCAAACTCTGGGAGATACATATAGTTCCTGGAAGTTTCAGGGACCAGGACTGAGAATACTGGAACTTTTATTTAAATGTTCTCTACATAAATACTTTCTTCAAGAATTGCTCTTAGCAAAATAGAAAATACCAATACTACGGAAGGCACAGAATATCTGTTCTAAGAGTTTATAATTTGGGGGTTTTTTTTTGTTGTTGTTGTTGTTTGGAATATTTGTTTCAGTAATTTGCAATTTACCTCAAACAATCCCAACACAGGCAAAAAGAAAAAGGGGAAGCTTGCTGGGTGAGACAATCCTAATTATAGAGCATCTACCATGTGCCAGGCCATGAGAATACAAAAACTGAATAGGCATTTTCTGTGCCTCAAAGGCTCAGAGACCACCGGGGATAAGCAGGCACAAAAACTAGTAACTAGGGCACAGACAGACAAGTACAAAAATAGGCTAGTTACAAAAACTTCATGAATTCACTAGACAGGCACAGTAAGGAAAGATATCTCAAGCAGAAGGAATAGCAAGTACCAAGGCACAGGGCTCTAAAACAATATGACACATTCAAGGCTTTCAAGTGAGTTAGTACAGCTGTAGCTCAGAGTACAGGAGAGAAAAACAGCAGCAGCAGATGATGGAAAAGTCAATAAAAGTGAGATCAAGAAAAGATCTAAAGTAAGTTCTAAAGCTGGTATCTTATCTGCTGGTGGCAAGCTCATTGAAATCTTCTACATAGAAGGGAAAAAAGTGACTAGCAAGGCAGAAATTGGGCATGCCTAGGTCCCTATATGTCATAACACTTAGCACCAAAACCTTACTCTTAATTCCTGCCATGGAAGCCAATTAAAGAGGAAATTTGTCAGAGACAGGTCTGTCTAATATAATACGCAGTTTTCTGAATCAGACGTGATAGATAACAATGTGGTTAATCAAGATCCCAAAGGCAAAAGGAAAAGGCACATTTAGAAAAGAGAATAACTCCATTTTGGACATGCTGGATTCTGTTTAAATTAGAGATAGTCAAGAAGAAATATCCAGTAGACAATTTGGAGTTGGGATAAAAAGATTGGATTGGAGAAATAAATTTGGGAATCATGATCATAAAAGTGGTAATTGAAGTTGGGATATAAATGAGATCACTAAAACATATACCTAAAAATAGAAAGGAAAAGAGGGTAAAAAACACCCAGGGAAACAGCAACATTTAGTAGGCAGAGGAGGAAGGGGAATTAGAGATGGAGATGAAAAGGCATGGCCAGAAAGATGCAGGGAGAGAACAAGGAAAAAATACTGGAAGCAAGAGTAAGTGGCATTTCAAGCAAAAAGTACTCTACAGTTTGAACTGCAGCAAATTTCTCCTAACTGTTTTTTTCTTCTTTACTCTCCACAAACCCAATCTCTACACTATAGAGGAGTCAACATTATGCATGTTAATCAGAAGATGTAGAAGTTTTTTTTTTTTTTCAACATTTATTTATTCATTTGGCTGCATTGGGTCTTATGTGCAGCATCCTGGATTTTTTAGTCTTGGCATGCAAACTCTCAGCTGTGGCATGTGGGGTTGAACCTGGACCCCTGCATTGGGAGCGTGGGAGTGTGGCATCTTAGCCACTGGATCAACAGGGCAGTCCCATCACAGTTTAATTTTTAAGTTTCGAAATTTCTTACAGAATACTAAAATATAACAAAGTACAAAGCATAATCAACATGTACTTGTGTATCTACCAGGCAGCTTAAGATGTAAAATACTGATGACATCAACATTCCCTCTTGTGTTCTCTCCAATATCTTAGCTCTCCCGAGATAAGTACTTTCTAGAACTTGGAATTTAACATCTCATGCATTTCCATATATTTTCATATTTATGTAAGTATCCCTGTGCAATATAAACAATTATTTTGACTGTTTTAAATTTTTATATAAATGCATCACACTCTATGTATACTTTTTGCAACTTGCTGTTTTGATCAACATTGTATCATTGATAATGATACATTAGTTCTAGTTTATTCCTTTCCACTACTGTATAGTACTCCATTATGTGATTATATCACACTTCATGTACCCATTCTTTTATTATTAGGTTGTATTCCAAAATTTTTTGCTTTTATAAACAATGCCTCTATAAATATTCATATGTATGCTTCCCAACATGCATATCTAAGAGTTTTTCTAGGTTTTATAAAATTTGCACAAATGAGTTACTGATCTGTAATGTATAATCTCCTCAGCACTCAGGATGGCCTGATGGGTACCACCTGGACATCTGAAAGCAGTGAACTCATAGTACCTTACAAATATACTAAGTTTCTATTTGTGTCATGAAGTTTAAAGAAATCATTTGCTTTAGAGATATATTTAATAGAATAATTAGTTTTAGAACACGTCTTCAGCTTTACATATTTTGCTAAAATTCTCTTTAAAGGGTTATATTGCTCCATGTAGCCTACTTTGTTACTTTCAAATGGAAGAAAATGAGGCAAATTTCACCCTTCAAGAGGCAGAAATGGTATCAAGAACTGTTCAGATGCAAAGACATTTTACTAGGCTACTGTAGGAATTTTTCAACCAGGTGAGCAAAAGTTTCAGGACTTGCTCTCACAGAGTAGTATTCTGTCTAGGGATGCTCTTCTCATCACAGGCTGATGAGGCAAACTGGATCTGCGGGTTGCTACCTCTCTCTTGCGCTCATTTCTTTCCGAAGGAAACAAGTTTGCATTGATTCTGGAAATTATGCTGTCCTATCCTAAGCAAAAGAAATTCACCACTTGGTCCCGTATGATGAACTGGGAACCTACAAGTGTGTAGGCCAAAGCCAAAGAATGAAAAAGTGCATTCAGCGTCATTGTTCCCAGCCACATATTTCCCTCTGGAATATGTGAGGAAGGGTACCTGGCAAGGAAATGGTTCCAATTTTCTTGTATTTCATTGTTTAATGAACGCTTCCTTTCTTTAAACTTCTCTTTCTCTGTTCCATGGAACAAAGACTCAGACTTGCTGGACTTCGTTGTTAATCTCCTTTTTTTTTTTTTTTTTAATGAGGAAACTGGCCAGAAGAGCTGAGTATATCGCCTAAGAAAACATCGGAGCCAATTGTATGAAAGNCTTTTTTTTTTTTTTTAATGAGGAAACTGGCCAGAAGAGCTGAGTATATCGCCTAAGAAAACATCGGAGCCAATTGTATGCAAGTTCTCTGACCATTAAGCATCTGCTGTGCCCAATGGAGAACACGGTCTTAGGATAGGAAGTGAGGTCCTCTCTCACACCTGCTGTCTTCTTACTCCTGTGCCTCTTCGTCCTCACTCACCTATCCCCACACCCCTTTTCCCACCCTCCTTCACTTCTCCATGATTTATAACAGACCTTACATTAGAAGCCACCTTCTTCAAAGCATCCGAGCACTTCACTTTACCGCCAGGAAAGAAAGGGTCTAGCCCGATTTCTCTGCTACCAGAGAAACCGATTTCTCTGCTACTGCTTCCCACATGTCAGGAGGACATTGGATGTCCAAAATACAGGGCACCAAAAAGTTAATAAAGGAGCTGAAATTTTTTTTAATTCAGAACATTCTTTGCCCAGCATAATGGGCTCAAAGGCAACTATAAATTTGAAACGTGAGAATAAGAAATGTGGAACTAACCCCTGTTCATTAATGAAAATTCCTCTAATAAGCCCAAATTTACATTTTTGTTGTTTAGTCACTCAGTCGTGTCGACTCTCTACAACCTCATGGACTGCAACACACTAGATTTCCCTGGCCTTCACAATCTCTCAGAGCTTGCTCAAACTCACATCCATTGAGTCAGTGATGCCATCCAATCATCTCATCCACTGTGGCCCCCTTCTCCTCCTGCCTCTATCGTTCCCAGCATCAAGCATTTTTCCAGTGAGTTGGCTCTTCACATCAGGTGACCAAAGTACTGGAGCTTCAGCTTCAGCATTAGTCCTTCCAATGAATTATTCAGGGTTGATTTCCTTTAGGATTGACTGGTTTGATCTCCTTGCAGTCCAAGGGACTCTCAAGAGTCTTCTTCAATACCACAGTTCAAAAGCATCAGTTCTTTGGTGCTCAGCCTTCTTCATGGTCCAACTCTCACATCTGTACATGACTACTGAAAAAACCATAGCTTTGACTAGACAGAACTCTGTTGACAAAGTAATGTCTCTGGTTTTTAATATGCTGTCTAGGTTTGTCACAGCTTTTCTTCCAAGGAAGAAGTGTCTTAATTTCATGGCTGCCGTCACCATCTGCAGGGGTTTTGGAGCCCAAGAAAATAAAATCTGTCACTGTTTCTATTGTTTCCCCATCCATTTGCCATGAAGTGATGGGACCAGATGCCATGATCTTAGATTTTTGAATGCTGAGTTGTAAGCAAGCTTTTTCACTCTCCTCTTTCATTTTCATCAAGAAGCTCTTTAGTTCTTCCTCACCTTCTGCCATTAGGGTAGTGTCATCTGCATATCTGAGGTTATTGCTATTTCTCCCAGCAATCTTGATTCCAGTTTGTGATTCATCCAGGCTGGCATTTCACATGATGTACCCTGCATAGAAGTTAAATAAACAGGGCAACAATATACAGCCTTGGTGCACTCCTTTCCCAATTTTGAACCAGTCCGTTGTTCGATATCAGTTTTAACGGTTTTCTCTTGACCGGCATACAGTTTTCTCTGGAGGCTGGTAATATGGTCTAGTATTCCCATCTCTTGAAGAATTTTCCACAGTTTGTTGTGATCCACAAAGTCAAAGGCTTTAGTGCAGTCAATAAAGCACATGCTTTTCTGGAATTCCCTTGCTTTTTCTACGACCCAACAGACGTTGGCAATTTAATCTCTGGTTCCTCTGCCTTTTCTAAATCCAGCATGAATATCTGGAAGTTCTCAGTTCATATACTGTTGAAGTCTAGTTTGGAGGATTTTAAGCATGACCTTGCTAGCATGTGAGATGAGTACAGTTGTGAGGTAGTGTGAACGTTCTTTGGCATTGCCATTCGTTGGGATTGGAATGAAAACTGACCTTTTCCAGTCCTATGGTTACTGCTGAGTTTTCCAAATTTGTTGGCATATTGAGTGCAGCACTTTCACGGCATCATCTTTTAGGATTTTAAACAGTGCAACTGAAATCCCATCACTTCCACTAGCTTTATTCATAGTAATGCTTCCTAAGGCCTATTTGATTTCACACTCCAGGATGTCTGGCTCTAGGTGAGGGATTACACCATCATGGTTATCCAGGTCATTAAAATCTTTTTTGCATAGTTCTTCTGTGTATTCTTGCCACCTCTTCTCAATATCTTCTGCTTCTGTTAGGTTTTTTCTATTTCTTTATTGTCCTTTATTGTGTCTATTTTTGCATGAAATGTTCCCTTGGCATGTCTAATTTTCTTGAGGAGACCGCTCGTCTTTCCCATTCTGTTGTTTTCCTCTATTTCTTAGAATTGTTCACTTAAGAAGGCTTTCTTATCTCTCCTTACTATTCTTTGGAACTCTGCATTCAGATGGGTATATCTTTCCTTTTCTCCTTTGCCTTTCATTTCTCTTCTTTTCTGAGCTATTTGTAAGGCCTCCTCAGACAACCATTTTGCCTTTTTGCATTTATTTTTCTTGGGGATGGTCTTGATCACTGCCTCCTGTACAGTGTTACAAACCTCTGTTCATAGTTCTTCAGGCAGTCTGGGTATAAGATCTAATCCCTTGAATCTATTTGCCACCACCACTGTATAATCATAAGGGATTTGATTTAGATCATACCTGAATGGCCTAGTGATTTTCCCTACTTTCTTCAATTTAAGTCTGATGTTTGCAATAAGGAGGACATTCAAGTGTTAGTCACTTGGTTGTGTCCGATTCTTATTCAGCCCCATCGACTGTAGGCAGGCTTCTCTGTCCATAGGATTTCTCAGGCAAGAATACTGTAGTGGGTTGCCATTCCCTTCTCAAGGGGATCTTCTGGACCCAGGAATCATATTCCGGTCTCCTGCATTGCAGGCAGATTCTTTACCATCTAAGCCAACCAGGTGAGATCCATTTACATTCTAAAATAGCACACTTAAGAAAGTTATCCTCCCACTACAAAGTATACCTATCTTCTAAAAAAAAAAAAAAGAGAGAGAGAGTCATAAATTGAGTATGGAGATTAAAGTTACAGCAATGCACTTCTCTTGGCTCCAAATCATAATGACCTCATCTATAATGGAAGAGGAAGAGAGCAAGAACAAAAGTGAGAAAGAGAGACAGAAAGAGGAGCTGAAGGGGTTGGAGGCTGCACAAGGGAGAAAGAAGAGGAAACGATTCAGACATGTACAGAGATACCAAAGGCCACAAAACAACTTTTGTTACTTATGGCTTCATATGTAAGCATTTGAACTTCACAAATTCCTAGTCCATATGAATTCTGAGTTAAACACAGGGACTCTCTCTATACCATAATAAAGCCTGTCCTCTTTAAGGGAAGTTGCCAGAAGCAACGTGCATCTAACCATGGGACACATCCTGTCACTGTTTTTCAAACAGAACCTCTACTGAAGTGAACTTCAATGACAGGATATGATCCAGCTCCAAGACGTGTTTCCCAAGGCAGCTTCATGCTGTGAGAGCTGGGCCACACAGCATGAAGCAGAACAAATAAGTCACGGTCATCAGGGGTAGGGGTGGGGAAACAGGTAGAAATGAAACTAACCACATTACTCATTCTGACCACATTACTCACTGGATATATTGTACAAATTTAACAATTTAAGGGATAAAGGAAAAAAAGATTGCAAGCCATTTTATTTCCTCCCTTCTTTCTTCTAGAAAACCTGACGTATGTATTTTAATATCCCGTCCATTCTAAAACTCATGCATATGCTTTCCAATAAAACTAGAATTTCTCTTATTCATTTATTCAGTCAGTAAACTCTTTGGTCAAGAACTTACTAAAGTTTCTTGGGTGCCTAATATGTGCTACTATTTGCTTGTGTGTGTGTTAGTTGCTCAGTGGCATCTGACTCTTTGCAACCCCGTGGACTACAGGCCACCAGGCTCCTATGTCCATGGAATTCTCCAGGTGAGAATACTGGAGTGGGTAGCCATTCCCTTCTCTGGGGGATCTTCTGGACCCAGGAATCAAACCCACGTTTCCTGTATTACAGGCAGATTCTTTACCTTCTGAGCCACCAGGGAAGCCCCCCCAGTATATGTTATACATGAAGAATTTAGAACTTTAAAGGCTCATGTATTTCGTTGTCCCAGGCCGCCTTCTCTAAAGACTCTCTTGCTGTGTGCCTTGAAAAAAATACCCACATGCCTCTATCCTAGCACCCACCATGCTGCTTGTGGTTCTTCTTCCAAGACTCTAAGCTCCCAGAGGACAGGAACATTATAGAAACACAATGTTATGTCTCAGATCCATGCTGCTAGGTTGCTCATTATTAGCTAAAGGCAGGATTTAGAATTAAAGCTTAAAGACTTCTATGGAGCCATCTTCTTGGGGGGATTTTTAAATCTATCATACCTGCCATCTGTAAATACCTGGGATAGAATAATAACTTGAGCACTTCTATAAAAAATCCTATTACAAATCTGAAAAGAATAAATCCTCACATTTAGCACATAGAATATCCAGTGTACATTAGTATTTTAAATTAGACTGGAAGGAAGCTAAAAAATAAATGATAGATTTTTCTTTACATTGTAGCAACCTAGATGACCTGTTATATTCTTTCCATATCTACATTTCTATGATTCAGAAATTTAGCCATCTAATTATAATAAGCATAAGTAGCTAGCAGTTTTGAGGAACCAACATTCTAATGGAATAAAGGCATATTCAAAGTAGCCAAGCAAGCCAAATTTCAAAGAATAGAAAGGTGAGTGTGTGTGTGTGTGTGTGTGTGTGTGTATAATTACCCTAAATGGAAGACAAATAAGGAAAGGTATTTTTCTTTTTCCCCCACTGGATTATGTCTCACTCACAGGAGATGCTCAGTAATGTTTACTAAATTAATGAAAAACTGTGCAATTAACTGTTGAGATGCCGTAATGTTAAAAAGCAAGGTAGACAAAGACTGTAGATAAGAAACCTTTTGAAGTGAACTCAAGGAATGTTACAGTAAAAGGAATATGAGCTCAGTTAGATAAAACCAGGGCCTGGATTTAAATCTGAAACATGAAACAATAGAAAAATGGGTGCAAGCAAGTGAGAAACAGTAGGTTTTGTTATGTTTTGTTTTGTTTTGTTTTGTTTTGTTTTGTTTTGTTTTGTAAAAGGCTGGTAGAGATTGCACCCCAGATAGAGCTTTCAGGAAAGGAGTACTCTTCTGAACATAATGGAAAAAACTTTAGACTTTCTCTCAGTATTATGAAGTTGAATAAGTTAGTCTCTCAAAACTTTCTTTTTTCTTTTTAATGGATGTAATACCACCTATATGGGTTTAAGGATTAATTGATGTAACCTATATAAAAGTATCTGCAACCTTAGACACTCAATGAATCTTCTTTCCTTCTTTCTTCTGGAAACCTCCTGACCAGAGCTGTATAACAGAACTTTTTGTGATGATAGAAATGTTCTGTATAACCAACACCCAATATGGTAGCCTTCAGCCACATGTAGCAGTTAAACACTTGAAATATGGCTACTGTGAATGTAAATTTTAATGTTAGGTAACTGTGATTTAAATTAAAATAGCCATGTGTGGCTAGAGGCTACCACACTGAAGTGTAGCCACAGACCAGCATTGTGCAACAGAAGCTACTAATAATGTAAATGTTTAAAAGTGGCTATTGAGCACTTGAAATGTGGCTAGTAGGGTAAATGAGGAACTGAATTTTTTACTTTATTTCATTGAAATTCATTTTAATTTAAATAGCCCCATGCAGTTGGTGGTTATAAATACTAAAAAGCACACCTCTAGACCAAAGCTTCTCAAATCCTGAAGTGTTAGTCACTTAGTCATGTCTGACTCTATGCGATCTCGTGGACTGTAGCCTGCCAAGCTCCTCTATCCATGGTGATTCTCCAGGCAAGAATACTGGAGTGGGTGGCCATTCCCTTCTCCAGGGGCTGTTCCCGACACGTGGATCAAACCCTGGTCTCCCACATTGCAGGCAGACTCTTTACTGTCTGAGCTACTGGGGAAGCCTGGTATGAATCACCTGAGAATCTTGTTAAATTATATGCTCTGATTTAGTAGATTTGGAGAGAAGTCTTGAGATTCTGCATTTCAAACACTCTCAGAGGATGCCTACGATGCTTGTCCCTGGACCACATTTTGAGTTGTAAGCCTCTACAGTTGTTGTTCAGTTGCTCATTCATATCTGACTCTTTGCTACCCCACAGACTGCAGCACTCAGGCTTCCCTGTCCATCACCAATTCCTGGAGCTTGCTCAAACTCATGTCCATTGAGCTGGTGAAGCCATCCAACCATCTCATCCTTTGTCATCCCCTTCTCCTCCTGCTTTCTATCTTTTCCAGCAGCAGGGTCTTTTTCAATGAGTCAGCTCTTGGCATCTGGAGCTTCAGCTTCAGCATCAGTCCGTCCAATGAATGTTCAGGATTGATTTCCTTTAGGATTGACTGGGTTGATTTTCTTGCAGTCCCGGGGACTCTCAAGAGTCTTCTTCAACACCACAGTTCAAAAGCATCAGTTCTTCAGCACTCAGCCTTCTTTACGGTCAAACTCTCACATCCATACATGACTACTGCTAAAGCCATGGCTTTGACTCTAGTCAAAGACCTTTGTTGGCAAAGTAATGTCTCTGCTTTTTAATATGCTGTCTAGGTTTGTCATAGCTTTTCTTCTAAGGAGCAAATGACTTTTAATTTCATGGCTGCGGTCACCATCTGCAGTGATTTTGAAGCCCAAGAAAATTAAGTCTTTCATTGTTTCCATTGTTTCACCATCTATTTGCCATGAAGTGATGGGACTGGATGCCTAGATCTTAGGTTTTTGAATGTAGAGTTTTAAGACGGCTTTTCATTCTCCTTTTTCACCTTCATCAAGAAGCTCTTTAGTTCCTCTTTGCTTTCTGCCATAAGGGTGGTGTCATCTGCATATCTGAGGTTAGTGCTACTTCTTCTGGTAATCTTGATTCCAGCTTGTGATTCATCCAGCCTGGCATTCTGCATGATGTATGCTGCATATGAAAGGTTGTTGCTGAACCACAAAAGACACCAGGATTCTTGGCCTCCAGAGGAGAAAAATTCATTCCGGGGCCAGAGAGGAAGCTTGATCACACAAAGCTTTTGTGTAAAAAAGTTTTATTAAAGTATAAAAAAGACAGAAAGCTTCTGACATAGACATCAGAAGGGGGCAGAAAGAGTGCCCCCTCATTAGTGTTAGCAATGGAGTTATATACTTTTTACTTATTACAATGAGTCAAAAGAACGTCTGGAGGTTATAAAGACCTTACTAGACCCACTCCCATAATTTACATGTTAAGATTACAGGATTAGCCAGAAGGTTTTTTCCAGAAACTATCCTCAAGCAGGATACATTATTGTTATATAACCCTAAGAAATGTAGAGGAAAAAAGTTTGTCCTTTCCTCCTCCTTGAGAATTCCAGACCCTTACCTCCTTCTCAAGAACCCCAGACCCCTCTGTCCTTGGGGACCACCGGACTTCTTATCAACCTGCCTAGGAATTGACTCTCTCATATATAAGTTAAATAAGCAGGGTGACAATATACAGTCTTGACGTACTCCTTTCCCAATTTGAACCAGTCCGCTGTTCCAGCCCAAGGCTCTACATAGTGCTTCCAATTCTGAGCTCTCTCAACTCTGAATCCATGGAACTAGTGGCAGCAATGCATAAGCTATTTAGGAGCTGTTTTTGACACTTCAAAAAGCTTAACAGCACTTTGGACACTTTCTGGCAAGAATGCAAAAATGATATATTATTTATGGTGTGGAGAGGTACAATTTCTAGCAATTTTATTTCTAGGAAAATACCCCAAAGACAATCTGGGAAAAAGGTGTATATATAGGTTATTCACTGCAGCATTATTTATAAAATCTAAAGAGAAAATCCTATATGTCTTACAATAGTGTTGCAGGAAAGAAAGTGGGCCTGAGAGAATGGTCACATCCTAGGTCTCAGGTGAGTGTCTGGAATGGCTGCCAAGCGTGGGTTCTTGGCTTCGCATAGGAAAGAATTCAAACGCTAACCACAGTAAAGTGAAAGGTTTACTCAGGGCAAAACACCCCATAGACAGAGTATGGGTCACCTCAGAAGATGAGAAGCACCAGGGTACAGGGTTGTCGGTTTTTATAGGGGTGGGTAATCTCATAGGCTAATGAGTGGGAAGATCATTCCAACTATTTGGGGGAAGGGATGGGGATTTCCAGGAATTGGGCCACTGCCCACTTTTCAGTCTTTTATGGTCGAGTCTCAGAACGGTCATGTCATTTACCTGATCTACTACAATGAGTGTATACTGAGTCTTAAGGTCTAGTGGAAGTCAGTCATCTGCCATCTTAGACCTAGTTGGTTCTAACCAGTTTATGTCCTGTCCTCAATGGCGGTCATTCTTTTAAAGGTTATGTCCCACTGCCTTCATACCTCAGGGAACTAGCTTAATACGTACAAAAGAGTACTATGTAGCTATAAAAAGCAAAGCAAATATCTCTATACACTCTATAAAATGACTGCCAAGATATACTAAAAGTTAAATGTGGAGGAAAATGGGTATGGAATGCAAACATTTACCTATATTTGTTAATATCTTTAAGTGAAAACAGGTAACTGCTTTTAAAGCTACCTATATGTCAGAAGAGAGAAAAAGTAAGAGATATATTATGTCTGAATGTGCCTTGGTTTATAGATTTGTCTTAGGAACCATTTTCAGTTCAGTTCAGTTCAGTCATTCAGTCGTGTCCGACTCTTTGTGACCCCATGAATCACAGCACGCCAGGCCTCCCTGTCCATCACCAACTCCCGGAGTTCACTCAGATTCACGTCCATGGAGTCAGTGATGCCATCCAGCCATCTCATCCTCAGTCGTCCCCTTCTCCTCCTGCCCCCAATCTTCTCCCAGCATCAGAGTCTTTTCCAATGGGTCACCTCTTCGCATGAGGTGGCCAAAGTATTGGAGTTTCAGGTTTAGCATCATTCCTTCCAAAGAAATCCCAGGGCTGATCTCTTTCAGAATAGACTGGTTGGATCTCCTTGCAGTCCAAGGGACTCTCAAGAGTCTTCTCCAACACCACAGTTCAAACACATCAATTCTTCAGTGCTCAGCCTTCTTCACAGTCCAACTCTCACATTCATACATGACCACTGGAAAAACCATAGCCTTGACTAGATGGACCTTTGTTGGCAGAGCAATATCTCTGCTTTTGAATATGCTATCTAGGTTGGTCATAACTTTTCTTCCAAGGAGTAAGCATCTTTTAATTTCATGGCTGCTGTCACCATCTGCAGTGATTTTAGAGCCCCCCAAAATAAAGTCTGACACTGTTTCCACTGTTTCCACATCTATTTCCCATGAAGTGATGGGACTAGATGCCATGATCTTCGTTTTCTGAATGTTGAGCTTTAACCAGCTTTTTCACTCTCCTCTTTCACTTTCATCAAGAGGCTTTTGAGTTCCTCTTCACTTTCTGCCATAAGGGTGGTGTCATCTGCATATTTGAGGTTATTGAGATTTCTCCCGGCAATCTTGATTCCAGCTTGTGCTTCTTCCAGCCCAGCGTTTCTCATGATGTACTCTGCATATAAGTTAAATAAGAAGGGTGACAATATACAGCCTTGACGTACTCCTTTTCCTATTTGGAACCAGTCTGTTGTTCCATGTCCAGTTCCAACTGTTGCTTCCTGACCTGCATACAGGTTTCTCACGAGGCAGGTCAGGTGGTCTGGTATTCCCATCTCTTGGAGAATCTTCCACAGTTTATTGTGATCCACACAGTCAAAGGCTTTGGCATAGTCAATAAAGCAGAAATAGATGTTTTTCTGGAACTCTCTTGCTTTTTCCATGATCCAGCGGATGTTGGCAATTTCACCTCTGGTTCCTCTGCCTTTTCTAAAACCAGCTTGAACATTAGGGAGTTCACGGTTCACATATTGCTGAAGCCTGGCTTGGAGAATTTTGAGCATTACTTTACTAGCATGTGAGATGAATGCAATTGTGCGGTAGTTTGAGCATTCTTTGGCATTGCCTTTCTTTGGGATTGGAATGAAAACTGACCTTTTCCAGTCCTGTGGCCACTGCTGAGTTGTCCAGATTTGCTAGCATATTGAGTGCAGCACTTTCACAGCATCATCTTTCAGGATTTGAAATAGCTCAACTTGAATTCCATCACCTCCACTAGCTTTGTTCGTAGTGATGCTTTCTAAGGCCCACTTGACTTCACATTCCAGGATGTCTGGCTCTAGATGAGCGATCACACTGTCGTGATTATCCGGGTTGTGAAGATCTCTTTTGTACAGTTCTTCTGTGTATTCTTGCCACCTCTTCTTAGTATCTTCTGCTTCTGTTAGGTCCATACCATTTCTGTCCTTTATCGAGCCCATCTTTGCATGAAATGTTCCCTTGGTATCTCTAATTTTCTTGAAGAGATCTCTAGTCTTTCCCATTCTGTTGTTTTCCTCTATTTCTTTGCATTGATCACTGAAGAAGGCTTTCTTATCTCTTCTTGCTATTCTTTGGAACTCAGCATTCAGTTACTTATATCTTTCCTTTTCTCCTTTGCTTTTAATTTATTTTTCTTCTCATAGCTATTTGTAAGGCCTCCTCAGACAGCCATTTTACTTTTTTGCATTTCTTTTCCATGGGGATGGTCTTGATCCCTGTCTCCTGTACAATATCACGAACCTCATTCCATAGTTCACCAGGCACTCTATCAGATCTAGGCCCTTAAATCTATTTCTCACTTCCACTGTATAACCTTTTTACATAACTATAAAACAAAATTTTAATTTTAAAATAACCACATATAAAATTTTAAAAAAAATGTTAAATGAACTTAAAAGGATGTCTTAATTTTGTGGCAAAACCCAATAGGAATTATTTCAAATGACTTCAAAACATACTAATTTGTGACAACCCAGAATGGTGGGTTGGAGCACAAGGTGGGAGGGAGTTTCAAGGGGGAGGGGACAAACGTATACCTATGGCTAATTCATGCTGATGAATGACAGAAACCAACACAATGTTGTAAAGCAATTATCCTTCAATTAGAAATAAATAAGCTTTAAAAAATACACTAATTTGATAGTAAATTCTTAATAGAATACACTATAGGAACAATAAGAACTGAAAAATGCCTTAAACACCTTGAGAGGTAGTATAGATATTATTTTGAAACTGTATGCATATTGTGGAATAAAATAAGTAAGAAAATATATTAATGTATTGATTTCTGGTGCAGGAAAAAGTCTGGAACCCCAGTCACACCAAATGGCAAGAAACGTTAGTGAAATCATGACAAAAAGACCGTCTAGGCATCAATAAGAGCAACTACAGTGGATTGAAATACCTCTAGCATGTTTGAATCCGTGAAGCAGGGCTTTCCTTATGGTGCAGTGGCAAAGAATCTGCCTGCCAATGCAGGGACACAGGTTAGATCCCTGGTCTGGGAAAATTCCAAATGCCACAGGGCAACTAAGCCCGTGCACCACAACTACTGGGCCCGTGAGCTGCAACTACTGAAGCCTGCACACCTAGAGCCTGTGCTCTGCAACAAGAGACTGCACTGCAATGAGAAGCCTGTGCACCGCAACCAAGAGTAGGCCCGGCTCTCTGCAAATAGAGAAAGCCTGAGGGTACAGCAGCAAAGACACAGCACAACCAAAAATACATAAATAAATAAAATTATTGTTATTAAGAAAAAAAAGGAAAATCATTCCTGGTTCTCTTTCTCTGGGAAACCCCCAACCTATCTGCCTACAATCGACCATCTTTGGTGGATGCTAGGGAACCAATCTGGGCTTCCCAGGTGGCTCAGTGGCTAAAGAATCCACCTGCAATGCAGGAAACTCAGGTTCAATCCCTAGGTCGGGAAGATCCCCTGAAGCATTACAACCCACTCCGATATTCTTGCCTGGAGAATTCCATGGACAGAGAAGCCTGACGGGCTAGTCCATAGGGTCACAAAGAGCTGGACACAACTGAAGTGATTTAGCACACACGCATGCAGGGAACCAATCCATTATTTTGAAAACTGGTAAATAGAGGGAAAGAAGCAAACATTTATCCTGCCCTTCCTATACAAATTATACCTCAGGGTAATGAGTTGATGACAGGAAGTTCATCTTTGTAGAAATACATATATAATAAACATGGAATGACAGAAAGAGAATATAATTTTACAACTCCTAATAAAATAATGAATCTAGGCAATAAAACTTCATAGCTCCTAACATAATCGGAAAAAAAAAAAAATAAGACATGCAAACATTAGGCACTTCCTGAAGACAGTACACAATATCTACAAAATTGTCTTGCTAAAATTGTAGAACCACAAAGTTGTTAATAGGGGTCCATGGACCAGGCCCATGAACATATTCTGAGAAATACATGAACTTGGATGGGTAAAAAATACATCCTGATCTTCAGTAACATTAAACTGTAGTTTAAATTCCCTTTGATTGCAAACATAGGTAACATATTATAGAGGTATTACTATTAGCAGTGCCTATAACTTTGCTGCCAAAGATTTTACAGATATTTTTATATCATATCACAACTGTTGGCTGGAATTTCAAAACATCATTACTACTCCAAAATGATGGTAAAGACCCATTGTGAGATCTTTAATCTAACATATTTTTTTTTAAGAGCACACATATATTAACATCATATTGTGTTTTTAATAATTTAATACCTAAATAGAGAGAATGGGTTTCCTCTATAATCCTAT
Source organism: Redunca redunca (assembly GCA_006410935.1). Taxonomy (NCBI): domain Eukaryota; kingdom Metazoa; phylum Chordata; class Mammalia; order Artiodactyla; family Bovidae; genus Redunca; species Redunca redunca. The sequence continues at coordinate 162,755 of SJYQ01000193.1, read as the reverse complement.
TTATTTTATTTTTTGCATTTAAAAACATTATTCTGAGAAGGAAATACTGTAAACCCACCAGATACAGTCAGCAAAACCCAGAGCGTGGGAAACTCTCTAGCACATATGAACTGTTTCTTTAAAATTAAACTGCAAGAGACCAGACGTGCTTGGGTTGCCTGATTGGCCTTTCTTATAAGTTTTCAGAAAACAGAAGCGCAATAGTTGGAGCCCAAGCAGTCTTGTGATGGTCTCCAGGTACCCTGTGAGAGGAAAGGGGAGGGTGGCCCTGGAATCATCTTCCTCTTCGATGCCGCTCCCCTTCCCTTCTCCCTTATCCTCTGTCTCAGACATTTCTAACTCTTCCCCTCCCCCATGTCTTACATCATTTCCCAGGAGATAAGGTGTATCCTTCCCTGGTTTGCCAGCTGGTCAGGTTCTCAGTGTGAACCTTTCCAACAGGACCTGGTAGCTAAAACAGTACTGGGAAAATTATAGCCACTGATTGAAAGTCTCGAGCAGCTCAGTGTGTCTGGAGCAAACCCACTACCTTGTATCTTTGAGTGCCAACTACATCTTCAGGATAAACGGTTCTGAGGTTGGGCTGAGCAGCAGCACAATGAATTTGTCAGGCAGCTGGAGGTCAGTAAGCCAGGCTTTGTGGCAAAATTTTACCAAGCGGTGGCTGCTAGAGCTGCTGAAGAATGCTAGGCATTAAAAATCAAAGAAGATAACCAGAGCGAATAGAGTCAAGGCCACAACTTTACCATGAGAACTTCAAACATGTCACTTAAAGATCTGGAGATGGTGTCCCGATCAGCTGACGGAACTCGATGACCAGTACAGGCCTGGTGATTTCAACAGCCTATCAGCTGGACTCCTAGTGTAAATGCTTTCCATTTAAGAAAATCCAGATCAGCAGTCTGCCTCCTAACTTACTTCTTTCCAAGAGAAGTCAAACCCTCAAGAAGTTAAAGATTTCTTTGGCAACTATAATCAAAAGGACTCTACACATTATAACTCAAGCTTATTGGTAGCCTACAGGGGTATCAAACACAGCTCTTGAACTCCAGAAATGGAAGAATGGCCAAAAAAGGTCAAGTTTTTATAATTTAGCTGGGTTCAGATACCTGGTTTTACTACCACTACCAAGTTCTAGCATAATTATCTGACATCCCAACTACTAGCTTTTCTAGTTATGATTTAGTAAAAGTATGAAAAAAATCAGACTAGTCACTCCTTTCTCCACACTGATGCTTGTCTGGGTCTAAGTAACAATGACTTTTCTTCTAAAGTATATGTGACTTCCTTGGAGCTGGCAGCAGATAGTCTTATTCTATAAGTTTGCTCTACAACATAAACAATATGAAAACAAGTAACACTCTTTACAAGTTGGCGGGTTTATTTTTTATATCAAAATAAAGAATGAATTTGAGAACAAAAAAATAAATAAACTGCAAGAATAAAAGAGCCAAAAAAAAAAAAGAAACAGACAATAGAAAGGAGCCAAGAGGAAGAGGAAACATATAGAAGAAAGAGATGTAGATATAACAATCTTTAAAAATGCATGGTACTTATGTGCATCTTTATATAAACAAACTATTTTTAAAATTAAGTTATAATTGGGGAAATTTGAACATAGACTAGCTATATGATAGTAAGGAATTATTGCTAATTTTTAGGTGGAATAATAGTACTATGACTATGTTTCTTAAGTCCTTATCTTACATATTGAGATTAATACTGTAATATTTATGCATGAAATTATATGATGCTTGAGATTTACTTTAGGATAATCCAGGAGGGATGAAGTGGAGAAGCATGAAAGAAACGAGCTGATAATTATCGGTTGATCTGTATATCACAGCAGGTAGTAGTCTCTACTTTTATTTAAATGTTCCCATGATTTTTTTAAGCCTAACAGAAACCTCACATTTACCCACAATAAGACTATTCAGACAAACCCAAATATCACATTTACTTACTTTCAGTTATAATTATACCAACCAAATGTGAGAACACTCATTTTCTCTTACTAATCAGAAGCTTTAGTGTCTGATTAGTTAAAAGAGAGAGAGAAAAAAATAAATTTATTATTATTTAACAAATACAATTTTTAAAAGTTTCAAATATAAAATTCTGGGGAGAGAAGCAATGAAAGCAGGTTTATAATGGAGGAAAACCTAGATTGCTGATCTAATAAAATGTCTCATATAGTATTCTATTTAGTATGTATTTGGCTCGCCAGATAGGTTGTAGTACGAAGTCAAGTGGGCCTTAGGAAGCATCACTACAAACAAAGCTAGTAGAGGCGATGGAAATCCAGCTGAGGCATTTCAAATCCTAAAAGATGATGCTGTTAAAGTGCTGCACTCAATATGACAGCAAATCTGGAAAACTCAGCAGTGGTCACAGGACTGGGAAAGTTCAGTTTTCATTCCAATCCCTAAGAAAGGCAATACCAAAGAATGTTCAAACTACTGCACATTTGTACTCATCTCACACACTAGCCAAGTAATACTCAAAATTCTCCAAGCTAGACTTCAACAGTACCTGAATTGAGAACATCCAGATGTTCAAGCTGGATTTAGAAAAGGCAGAGGAACCAGAGATCAAATTGCCAACATCCACTGGGTCATAGAAAAATCAAGAGAATTCCAGAAAAACATCTACTTCAGCTTTATTGACTACACTAAAGCCTTTGACTGTGTGGGTCACAAGAAATTGTAGAAAATTCTTCAAGAGATAGGCATAACACACCACCTTACCTGTCTCCTGAGAAATCTGTATGCAGATCAAGAAGCAACAGTTAGAACTGGACATGTAACAACGGGCTGGTTCCAAATTGGGAAAGGAGTACATCAAGGTTGTATATTGTCACCCTGTTTATTTTACTTATATGCAGAATACATCATGCAAAATGCCGGGCTGGATGAAGCACAAGGTGTATCAAGATTGCCGGGAGAAATATCAATAACCTCAGATATGCAGATGACACCACCCTTATGGCAGAAAATGAGGAAGAACTAAAGACCCTCTTCATGAAAGTAAAAGAGGAGAGTGAAAAGCTGGCTTAAAACTCTACGTTCAAAAACCTAAGATGTTGGCATCTGGTCCCATCGCCTCATGGCAAATAGACGGGGAAACAATGGAAACAGTGAAAGACTTTATTTTCTTGGGCTCCAAAATCACTGCAGATGGTGACTGCAGCCATGAAATTAAAAGTCACTTGCTCCTTAGAAGAAAAGCTATGACAAACCTAGACAGCATATTAAAAAGCAGAGACATTACTTTGCCAACAAAGGTCTGTCTAGTCAAAGCCATGGCTTTACCAGTAGTCATGTATGGATGAGAGAGTTGGACTATAAAGAAAGCTGAGCACCTTGGACTATAAAGAAAGCTGAGCACGAAAGAATTGATGCTTTTAAACTGTGGTGTTGGAGAAGACTCCTGAGAGTCCCTTGGACAGCAAGGAGATCCAACTAGTCCATCCTAAAGGAAATCAGTCCTGAATATTCACTGGAAGGACTGATGCTGAAGCTGAAACTCCAATATTTTGGCCACCTGATGCAAAGAACTGACTCAATGGAAAAGACCCTGATGCTGGGCAAGATAGAACGTAGGAGAAGGGGACGACAGAGGATGAGGTGGTTGGATGGCATCACCAACAAGACAGACATGAGTCTGAGCAAGCTCCAGGAGTTGGTGATGGACAGGGAAGCCTGGAGTGCTGCAGTCCATGGGGTTACAAAGAGTCGCACATGACTGAGTGACTGAACCGAACTGAAATGTAGGTTGTAGGCTCTTGCCAAATTATTACCATTTCTCTAGTCCTATACAGGAGCAAGGGTCCATTGACAATCAGTCCTAACTGCTTGGAAGTCAGATACCAAGACCAGAAGAAAAAAACGTCATGAAATAAGGGGAGACTTTCTTTTGTTTTTGTCCTAGATTCACCAAACAGCATTAGATCTTGTAGTTCCTAAGTAGATTTTTCAGTTGGGATGATTTCACTGTAACCAGCTGTCAAATTTAACAGTGACAATTCTTGTTGTAAATTGTTGTGCTTAGCCACTCAGTCCTGTCCAACTCTTTGAGACCCTATGGACTATAGTCCACCAGGCTCCTCCATTCTTGAGACTCTCCAGGCAAGAATACTGGTGAGTGTGTAGCTCCCTTCTCCAGGGGATCTTCTCAACCCAAGGATCAAACCCGCATATCCTGCATTGCAGGTGGATTCTTTATCATTTCAGCCACTAGGGAAGCCCCCATTATAAATTAATACATTTATTTTCAAGTATAAATGTACGTTTCAACAGCAAGAGCCCCACTTTATCTAGAGCCCAATCACTCCCAAATGAACTGACCATGATGTTCCAGATATACAGAAGTAGAAAATTCCCCCAAGGAACAGGAATTCAGAAATTCAGCTATCAGCTTTCTTATCTACAATGCTGGAAGGATGTTCATAAAATTTTGCCATAACCACAATCTATCGTTTAATGAAGTAATGAACAAGTGTGTCCAAAAGTTGCCCCATAAATCATAGCACCTATTATATTTTCTTCTATTTATTACTATTAAATAGAATAATAGAATAAAGCACTTCAAAATTAGCAAAACATTTTTCTCTACTTACCATCACCATATGTCATAGTGAACTTCTTACACTAGAAGGGGAGGGGGAAAGCTAACCAATTTTGTGGTACTCTATGACAATACAATGAGGTTTGGAGAAGAGCAAACTTAGGTTGGGTATAGGTCCAGCAAGGACCAGAATTACATTCAGTCTCTTTAGTTGTAACTCAAGATGTATTCAACCAAAATTAACTTCAACCTCTGAGCCTTAACAACTCTCTTCTAGTTCCTGAAACTCTCATTCCATTCTGACTTTGCAGAAACATGAAAGGGCCTAGAGCCAAAGGATACTAGTGAAAGAGGTAAGAAATCAATGACTAGATTGGCAGATGGATCAAATTACCTGATTGAACCTTAAAATTAACAGAGCATTTGGGTGGGATCATAGGACTTTGGTTGTTTTCTTCTTTATCAAATTTGTACATAGCAAGTTTTCTAACAATGAGAAATCTGTTTTTAAAAATCTATGTTGTTTCTTTAAAAACCTGTAGAGTCTGAAGGGACCAGAAGAGACCGTGCAGACTAACGTTAGAAGACTTCTTTGACTTCATTTTGAATCCTTGTGCTAAGGTGGACTCATCCATCACCATCAAGTATTATTTTCTTACATTCACGCTAAAGAACCCTATCAAAATACCTTACTTTATGCTTTTTATAGTGCCTTGCAAGATACAAAAACTTCTCTCTACCTTCTTTGATTTTTGATCCATTTGACAGTGCTGTGGAGTTACAGATGAAGAAACTGAGGCTGAGAGCAATGAAATGGGTCACCTAACTGATGTTAGTTCAGAAGTAGCAGAATTAGGTACAAAATACAAGGCCCCAGCACTAAATAGAGTGCTTCTGCTAGCCCACTATGTTCCCTCCTATGTGATTCTGTTAAAATAAATTAAAGTAGAGGATTCATCTCTACTTTTTTTTTCTCTAACCAAATATCTGACAAAAATGGATAAGGTGGCAAAAATACAAACTAGATAATACTCTGAACTGAACTGAACTGAGTGCCATCTCTTTCTATAAATGCCTAACTTCTCATCTAATCACTGAATATGACTTCAACTTATATTTTCCCATATATTTTATATTAGATAAAATATTCCATAATAACTATAAACTCAGTTTGTATAGAATTAAATCAGTTATTTTAGAATTATAATTAGTTTACATATTTCTCAGAATTTTATTTGCAAATATATCCTAACACATGCCAAGCAATTTAATAAATACTGTGCACAATACTGAACTATGCAAATTTTGGCAATACCTGGCAACTCTAATCATTGCAATATCATCCCACAGCCAATATGAGAAGGATACCAATATTAAGTCCTGTAGAAAATTAGAGTTAGGCAAAAACAGAAAGATATACACACAACCACATACACACACATCCTCACACAAATAGAGAAGCGTGGATGGAGAAAATAACCACTTGAGGTATTTTTCAGTAACTGCACCTATAATAGAAAGCTGCACCTTGTTCGAGGGAGCTGATCTATCTCAGTTCAGTTCAGTTCAGTTGCTCAGTCATGTCCAACTCTTTGCGACCCCGTGGACTGCAGCATGCCAGGTTTCCCTGTCCTTCACCATCTTACGAAGTTTGCTCAAACTCACGTCCATCAAGTCAGTGGTGCCATTCAACCATCTCATCCTCTGTCAACCCCTTCTCTTCCTGCCTTCTATCTTTCCCAGCATCAGGGTCTTTCCCAATGAGTCAGCTCTTCACATCAGGGGGCCAAAGTATTGGCGTTTCAGCTTCAACATCAGTCCTTCCAATGAACTCTCAGGACTGATTTCCTTTAGGACAGACTAATTTGACGTCCAATCAGTCCAAGGGACTCTCAAGAGTCTTCTCCAACACCACATTTCAAAAGCATCAATTCTTCAGCAAGGATCTAATCAAGTTTATTCCTGGGTCCTTTTTTCAGGAGTGGGCTAGGCTTTGCAGTAGTATACTACTCCTACCTAGAGACTGCTTAGTGAAAATAGTCCAACCTGGCAGGTAACTGCTACAACCCACAGTGACCTTTATTACCATCTTCTTATTAGTACCCTTTTCAATTCGGCAAATTTTTTTTTAGTTCCTGATACCATATCTGACTCTCAGATATGGAAAAATAATAGAGAGCTTGCCTTCATGAAATTCACAATACAACAGTGAAGAAAAATAATAAAGAAACAATTGAGTGAGTGAGTGATAGTCACTCAGTCGTGTCTAACTCTTTGTGACCCTATGGACTATAGCCTACCAGGCTCCTCTGTCCATGGAATTCTCCAGGCAAGAATACTTGAGTGGATTGCTATTTCCTAATCCTTCCTTCTCCCTGCTAGGGCTTTTGGCTGTGTCTTTTGGCTTAACGCCCATTAAGAAGTGATCCCAGTTTTCAGACAACAGAACAGGAGTTCCTATTCCCTTTCCTATTCCTATTCCTCTGACTTCATCAAGCTGCTCAGGTTAAGAGAAAAGGAATAGGAACTCCTATTCTGTTACCTGAAAACTGGGATCATTTCTTAGCAGGTGTTAAGCTAAAAGACACAGCCAAAAGCCCAAAAGCAGGAGAAGGATTACTACTTGCAGCGAGTAAGAACAACAGGTATCTTTCCCAAAGCAGTATCTCACCAACAACAAAGCTGGAGAAGCTTGAAGCTAAGAGTCCACATATATTCATGAAGGCTCTTGAGTAGAGAAGAAGTCAGCATAGAACTGGAACTAAGGTTGACAAAGTCCAAGCTTTAGTTGACTGAAATCTCCAGGGTCAAAAAAGGTCAACATCATCATTCCTTAGATTCCAGTAGATCTGGTGGTTGCGCATGTGGTCAGAGGAGGGGTCAGTTCCACAAAACAGACCAAGAACCAACATACTGGCTATCTTTACCACTGAAACATAACTGGGAGTCTTTATAACTGATTTATTCCTTAGCTATTGTTACTTTTCTTGCCTAAGAACACATTTGTTCTTTTGTCCTTAAGATCATTAAATACTGAGACCTGATCAAGGATTGTGGTCAGGCTTAGATCACAAAATAGCTTAGGCCTTGCTCTGATGTCAAGAAAACCATACCTGGTTCTCTTTCTCCAGGGACCCTCTGCCTTATCTGCTTATAGGTCCCAGCAGACAGTGGTATTATGAATTCTCCAGCACGGCTGGAGCCTAGAGATGCAGCTCATCCCAAGAAATTAGCAGCTGCCATATCTCTTTCAAACCTGTGGAACAACCTAAAAGAGAACCAATTATTGGTTGATTATTTCAAACACTGACCACATGCAAAGGTGAGGGTTAGATGAGTTGAGAAATGTTTTCTTGATATTTTATGAATTATTGCTTACATTTGTACCAGTGTCCAGATGGTCTCTGTGCTCTAAAGTTATTTTTCTTTAACTGGAACCAATTTTAGACTCTATCACCAAATGTACTAGACAGAATAATGTCTCCCAAAATATATCCATGCCGTAGTACCCTGGAACCTATGAATAGTTCACCTTACATGGTACAATATTATGATATAAGAAATATATATTTTAGTCTTGGCTCCTGGCCAAATCCTAAAGTCCTTATAATTTCCTAAATGATAAGACTGAAAGGGGACTTCCCTGGTGGTCCAGTATCAAAGACTCTGCATTCCCAACTTTTGAGGGCTGGGTTCCATCCCAGGTCAGGGAACTAGATCCCACATGCCCTCAACTAAAGCAAGATTTCACATGCCACAGTAACAATCAAAGATCCAGCATGCTGCAACTAAGACCTGAAGCGGCCTAATTAATTAACTAATTTTTTAAAAAAGAGAGTTGTTCAGTTGCTCAGTCATTTCTGACTCTTTGTGAACCTATGGACTGCAGCACACCAGGCTTCCCTGACCTTCATCATCTCCCAGAGCCTGCTCAAACTCATGTCCATTGAGTTGGTGATGCCATCCAACCATCTCATCCTCTGTCGTCCCCTTCTTCTGCCTTTGATCTTTCCCAGCATCAGGGTCTTTTCTAATGAGTCAGCTTCTTGCATCAAAGTATTAGTCAAAGTATTGGAGCTTCTGCTTCATTACCAGTCCCTACGATGAATACTCAGGATTGATTTCTTTTAGGATGGACTAGTTGGATCTCCTTGCAGTCCAAGGGACTCTCAAGAGTCTTCTCCAACACTACAGTTCAAAGGCATCAATTCTTTGATGTTCAGCCTTCTTTATAGTCCAACTCTCACATCCACACATAACTACTGGAAAAACCATAGCTTTGACTATTGTCAGCAAAGTAATGTCTGTGCTTTTTAATATGCTGTCTATGTTTTTCATAGCTTTTCTTCCAAGGTGCAAGCATCAAATTTTAATTTCATGGCTGCAGTCACCATCTACAGTGATTTTGGAGAGAGAGAAAGTGAAAGGACCACCTTTTTTTGTTTGTTGGTCTCCAGATCCTGAAATAGCTCCAGAAAAATAAAGAAGAAAAAATCATCCTTAGTTAATCATAACAGGCCCTTTAAACCACACCAGAGTTTATGTTAATAATATGACTTTAAGAAAGCCCCTAAGGGTAGAGGAGTGGTTGCCAGGGGAACCAGACAGTAATTAGACAGCTGGAACTTTCAGCTCCACTCCCAAGGAAGGGGAAAGAGGCTGGAGGTTGAGTTAATCACTAATGACCAATGAATTAATCACTTTGCTACATAATGGGGACTTCTCTGGTGGCTAAGGCCATAAGAATTTGTACCAAATGAGGGAGACTCAGATTCAATCCCTGAGTTGGGACGATTCCCCTGAAGAGAACAGCTATCCACTCCAGTATTCTTGCTTGGAGAATTCAATGGACTGAGAAATCTGATGGGCTACAGTCCATGGGGTCGCCAATGAAAACATTCTGATCAACCTCTGGTTGATCAGCAGAAATACAAGGTGACAATCTGGGACTCATGACTGGTGTCTGAAATGGAAGGTTGGGAGGTGGAGGCATGTTAGGGAAATTAAACTGGAGGAAGTTTTTCAGGCTTCTGAAGCAGGAGAGCAGGCCTCTGATCGGCTTCTGACCTGCCTGGACACTGCCAGAATTCCGTGCCTGCCTGCAAGCAAAGCAAGTCAGGAGGCACTTTAGATAAAACCCATTCTAAGAATGAGTCTTGGAATTCTTGAGCTCCTAGAGATCTGGCTAACTCCCTGGGGTCTAATGAAATACTCACAAACAAACAGCACTGTAAAAAAATTTTAAATAATGGGACTTGCCTGGTGCTATACTGGTTAAGGATCTGCCTGCCAATGCAGGAGACATGGCTTTGATAGCTGCGGGATCCCACATGCAATTGGGCAATGAAGCCTATGTGCCACAACTACTGAAACCTGTGCCTTCTAGAGCCTAAGCAAAGCCAGACAGTCTGTGCACAGCAACAAAGACCCAGCACAGACAAAAATAAATAAATATTTTTTTTAAATAAAGGAAAGATTAATGTAAAACCAGAGCTGCATTTTTGCACGCAAACTGACAATGATATCAGTTTGCAGCCTGGGATTATAAGTGGTAGCCCCCAAAACTGAAATCTAAAGTCTCACACATGGAGCAGATGAATCACCCAGGGTCCTTCCCCCAGTTGGGACCCCAGATTGCTGTTAATGAGGGACTTCCCAGCATGCCATTTAAGTCTGGATGTTGGTCAGCACAATTTGGTGATATATATGCTGTTAATCTTCTCTATTGTTTCTATTTCTCTTTCCTTTTAATGATTGCTTATTTAGATTAAGTTAAATAACCCTTTATTAAATATTGAAATTTAAGAGGCAAGGGAAAAAGGGAAGGATGTCCCCAGCTGAATGTAGAGTTCCAGAGAATATGAAGGAAAGATAAGAAGGCCTTCTTAAATGAACAATGCCAAGAAATAGAGGAAAACAATACAATGGGAAATACTAGAGATCTCTTCAAGAAAATTGGAGCTATCAAGGGAATATTTTATTTAAGGATGAGCACAATAAAGGACAGACATGGAATGAACCTAACAGAAGCAGAAGATATTAAAAAGAGGTGTCAAGAATAAACAGAAGAACTGTATAAAAAAAGTCTTAATGACCCAGATAACCACAGTGGTGTGGTCACTCACCTAGAGCCAGATATTCTGGAGTATGAAGTCAAGTGGGCCTCAGGAAGCATTACTACAAAGCTAGTGGAAGTGACAGAATTCCAGCTAAGGTATTTAAAATCCTAAAAGATGATGCTGTTCAAGTGTTGTACTCAATATGCCAGCAAATTTGGAAAACTCAGCAGTGACCACAGGACTGGAAAAGGTCAGTTTTCATTCCAATCCCAAAGAAGGGCAATGCCAAAGAATGTTCAAACTACCATACTATTGCACTTATTACACATGCTAGTAAGGTTATGTTCAAAATCCTTCAAGCTAGACTTCAGCAGTACATGAACCAGGAATTTGGAATTGTATAAGCTGGATTTAGAAAAGGCAGAGGAATCAGAGACCAAATCACCAGCATTCACTGGAACACAGAGGAAGCAAGGGAACTCCAGAAAAAAAAAAAACATCTATTTCTGCTTCATTGACTATCCTAAAGCCTTTAACTGGATCACAATAAACTGTGGAAAATTCTTAAGGAGATGGGAATATCAGACCACTTTACCTGTCCCCTGAGAAACTTGTATGCGGGTCAAGAAGTAACAGTTAGAACTGGACACAGAACAATGAACTGGTTCAAAATTGAGAAAGGAATATGACAAGCCTGCACATTGTCAACTTGTTTATTTAAGTTATAGGCAGAGTCTATCTTGGGAAATGCCAGGCTGGAAAAATCACAAGTTGGAATCAAGAATGCTGGGAGAAATATCAAGAACCTCAGATATGGAGAGGACACCACCCTTGTGGCAGAAAGTGAAGAGGAACAAAAGAGCTTCTTGATGAAAGTGAAAGAAGGCAGTGAAAAAGTTGGCTTAAAAGCCAACGTTCAAAAAACTAAGATCATGGCATCTGGCCCCATCACTTCATGGCAAAAAGAAGGGGGAAAAGTGGAAACAGTGACAGATTTTATTTTCTTGGGCTCCAAAAATCACTGTAAATAGTGACTTTAGGCATGAAATTACAAGAACTTGCTCCTTGAAGGGAAAGCTATGACAAATCTAGCCAGCGTGTTAAAAAGTAGAGACATCACTTTGTCAACAAAGTTCCGTCTAGTCAAAGCTATGGATTTTCCAGTATTCATGTACAGATGTGAGAGTTGGACCATAATGAAGGCTGAGAGCCAAAGAATTGATGCTTTTGAACTGTGGTGCTGGAGACGACTCTTGAGAGTCCCTTGGACAGCAAGGAGATCAAACCAGTCCATTCTAAAGGAAATCAGTCCTGAATATTCATTGGAAGCACTGATGCTAAAGCTGAAGCTCCAATACTTTGGCCACCTGATGTGAGGAACTGACTCATTGGAAAAGTTCGTGATGCTGGGAAAGATTGAAGGCAAAAGGAGAAGGGGGTGGCAGAGGATAAAATGGTTAGATAGCATCACCAACTCAATGGACACTGGATTCCAGACAAAGTTGATCAGCAGCTATCCTCGATTAAAACACTTTCATCATTTGCTGGGAAGAATATGAGCAAACTCCAGGATACAGTGAAAGACAGGGGAGCCTGGCAGTAAATGGGGTGTCAAAGAGTCATACACAACTTATGAACAACAACGTATTGAAATTAAGTTAAATAATAATCCTGTATTAAATACTGAAAGTGTTCATTTGTGTGTAACTACAAGTGGTTTCTTCTGTTAATAAATCCTTTGAACCTAAAATGAAAATAAAACTTTCCACAAAATAGGGCAAACTTTAGGGCTGCTGCTGTTTAGATGCTACGTCATGTCCAACTCTTTTGTAACCAACCCCATGGACTGTAGCCTGCCAGGCTCCTCTGTCCACAGGATTTCCCAAGCAAGAATACTGAAGTGGGCTGCCATTTCCTTCTCCAGGGATCGTCCAAACTGGGGTTGAACCCATGTTCTTGCTTGGCAGGAGCATTCTTTACGACTGAGCCACCTGAAAAGTGCCTGTGGAGTCTGCACTAACTCCAAACAGTATCATAACTAAATTGTAGTACACCCAATTTGTGTCAGAAGAGCTGGTAAATTTGTTGATGTGAGAAACCACCACCCCCACATTTGTTGTTAGAAATATTTAGTTAGGAAAATACAGTTTTATCCTTCGGGCAAAAGGGACTTTGCAGATGTAATTATGGTTAAGTACCTTGAGATGAGTCCTTAAAAGGAAGACCCTTTTCCATCTGTGGTTGAGGGTGGTATGACTACATAAAAAGAGTCCAAGAGAAGCAACGTTGCTGGTTTTGAAGATGAGGAAAGGGGCCAAAACCAAGGAATACAGGCATCCTCCAGAAAGTGAAAAGGCAAGGCTATCCACTCTCCCTAGAGCCTCCAGAGAACACAACCCAGCTGATGTCTTGCTTTTTAGCCCAGTGAGACCTGTGTCAGATTTCCTGCCCTAAGGAACTGTAAGATAATAAATCTGTTGTTTTCAGTCACTAAATTTGTAGTAATCTGTTATAATAGCAATAGAAAACTAGGGCACCAAGTCAAGTTGGTTGCATATGACACTTAATATTTGAATCATAATGTTATTTAACTCTTTACATCCAACCCAATGAATGGCCTTAGTAACAAGATAATCACATCAAGTAAAAAGCTTATTAAGTAACTGCAAGCAATGTTGATCAGGAGCCATCCTGGATTAAAACACTTTCATTATTTGCTGGGAAGAAAGTGAAACCATGCCATCAAACCAGAAACTATTGAACTAGTTTTATGTAAATGAACAAAAGTACAGTTGGAAATCCAGAGATTTCCTCTTACATATCATGTCCTGCATCACTCTAAGATAGTCAGGAGTACAGGGGAAACATATTAATACTCACCCTCTATACAATAAAAATGGAGACAAGTGCCAATCACTGACAAGTACTGAGCTTTTACATATATTCAGTTCAATTCAGTCACTCAGTCCTGTCCGACTCTTTGCAACCCCATGAATTGCAGCACACCAGGCCTCCCTGTCCATCACCAACTCCCGGAGTTCACTCAGACTCACGTCCATCGAGTCAGTGATGCCATCCAGCCATCTCATACTCTGTCATCCCCTTCTCCTCCTGCCCCCAATACCTCCCAGCATCAGAGTCTTTTCCAATGAGTCAACTCTTCGCATGAGGTGACCAAAGTACTGGAGTTTCAGCTTTAGCATCATTCCCTCCAAAGAAATCCCAGGGCTGATCTCCTTCAGAATGGGCTGGTTGGATCTCCTTGCAGTCCAAGGGACTCTCAAGAGTCTTCTCCAACACCACAGTTCAAAAGCATCAATTCTTCGGCGCTCAGCCTTCTTCACAGTTCAACTCTCACATCCATACATGACCACAGGAAAAACCATAGCCTTGACTAGACGGACCTTAGTCGGTAATGTCTCTGCTTTTGAATATGCTATCTAGGTTGGTCATAACTTTTCTTCCAAGGAGTAAGCGTCTTTTAATTTCATGGCTGCAGTCACCATCTGCAGTGATTCTGGACCCCAAAATAAACAAAGCCTGACACTGTTTCCACTGTTTCCCCATCTATTTGCCATGAAGTGATGAGACCAGATGCCATGATCTTCGTTTTCTGAATGTTGAGCTTTAGGCCAACTTTTTCACTCTCCTCTTTCACTTTCATCAAGAGGCTTTTTAGTTCCTCTTCACTTTCTGCCATAAGGGTGGTGTCATCTGCATATCTGAGGTTGATCTTTCTCCCGGCAATCTTGATTCCAGCTTGTGCTTCTTCCAGTCCAGGATTTCTCATGATGTACTCTGCATATAAGTTAAATAAGCAGGGTGACAATATACAGCCTTGGCATACTCCTTTTCCTATTTGGAACCAGTCTGTTGTTCCATGTCCAGTTCTAAATGTTGCTTCCTGACCTGCATACAGATTTCTTAACTTAATGGACTTTTATACAAACCTAAAATGTAGGTATTCTTTTGCCAAAGTTTAAAGTCCTTTAACCAAGTTATAACAAATAAATAGTAACACTAGGAAAGTGAAAGTCGCTCAGTCATGTCCAACTCTTTGCAACCCCATGAACTGTAGCCCACCAGGCTCCCCTGTCCATGGAATTCTCCCCTGTCCATGCCATTTCCTTCTCCAGGGGAACTTCCCAACCCAGGAATAAAGCTTGGGTCTCCTGCATTACAGGCAGATTCTTTACCATATGAGCCACCAGCTAGATTAAAATTCAAATAAGATTCTAAAGCCTGTGTTCTTTCCATTCTGCTATGCTAAGAAAATGAAATAATTGTGGGAAGAAAGATAGTAAGAAGGGTGCACAGTTCTAGAATATTTATCCCTCAATTGCTACAGCATTTGCCTTGTGACTCTCCTTTCAATTTTCTATATGTCTGTAGTGTTTTAGATTCCTGTTTCATTTGTTTTACTAGATTATAAATGCAGAAAGTGTGTCACAGGGATTTTTGTGCCTTCCCCTTACGTTTATATAATATCCAGTACTGTTACTATTATTGCTGTTGTTACTATTGCTACCATTACTATTATAATAATAGTAACAATAATATCTGACACTTGTTGAGTGCACATTTCTTACCAAGCACTGTTCTAACAATTTCATAATTCTAATTCATGTAATCCTCCCAACAATCCTATAAAGTAGGTAATATTCTTTTGCTATTTATAGATAAAGAAACTGAAGCACAAGACATTAAGCAACTTGCCCAATATTATACAGCTAGTAAACAGTAGAACCTGGGGAGCAGCCCAAGCAATGTGGCTTATAATAATTGTTATACTGGAAGTACAGTAGCCCTCTCCCCTTTATCTATGGAGGATACATTCTAAGAATCCCAGTGGAAGACTGAAAATGTATATAGTACTCAACCCTACACATGCTATGTTTTTTCCTATACATACATACTCATGATAAAGTTAATTTATACATGAAGGAAGAGATTAACATCAGTAACTAATAATAGAATAGAGCAATTATAACAATATATTATAATAAAAGTTATGTGAATGTGAGCTCTCAGAATATTTAACAGTACAGACTTAATGTGTTTTCCATCTTAATCTTAACTAAGCATTTATCACACACTGTGGCTGTAACTTTTATTTTATTTTGCTCTATTTACGTGCATCAGGTCTTAGTTGCAGCATGTGGGATCTTTGTTGCAGCACTGGGACTCTAGTTGTGGGCTCAGCAGTTGCTACAAGTAGGCTCTCCAACTGCGGTGCACAGGTTCTGGCTCAGTAACTGTGGGACATGGGCTTAGTTGCTCTGCAGCATGTGGGATCTTAGTTCCCCAATCTGGGATCAAACACACGTTCCCTGCATTGCAAGGTGGATTCTTAATCACTGGACCGCCAGGGAAATCCCTGTGGCTGTAACTTTTGCAGTTTGAGGTGCAACAGCAAAACTAGCACACATTTCTTTTTCCTTCTTCACAGTTTCACAGAAGATTCGTTCTTACCATACATCTTAGCAACTTCAGCAGACAAGTTTTTTCCCTCATTAAACAGAGAACTTTCACCATTTTAATTAAAGAAAATACCTTATGGCTTCCCTGTGCTGTATCCAAACTGCCAGCATCACTACTCTTGCATTTGCAGGCCATTTTTAAGTAATCTAATGGTGACATGAACACAAAAATAGTCGATCTGATAATCAAGATGCCACAAGTGACTAATGGGCAGGAGAGCAGAACAAAGAGATGAATCAAATCCCAGGTGGATGCAGCACACAGCACAGGATTTTACCACACTACTCAGAGCAGCACACAATCTAGAACCTATGAACTATTTCTGGAATTTTCCATTTAATGTTTTCAGGCCTCAGTTGACCATGTGTAACTGAAACCAAGGACAGCATTTATTAGGGACTCAAAATACCTTTCTTATTATCCTAACAAGATTGAGGAGACAATAAAAATAACTGTGTGTCAGGTGTCATACTAAGTGCTTATATATGTTGTTTCATTTAAATCTCATAAAAGCTTTTGTGAAAAAGGGATTACAAGTACAACTGAATAGGTAAGAAACTGAATTTCAGCTGTTCCAAGTTTGTATTTTCGCATCCTACATATTACCTCTCTGATAATAACAAAAATAAAGTATACAGTATTGAGTATTATGATACCATGCAAGGAGATCAACTGATACAAATTACCCTGAATCTCTAACAATGAGCATTAACACATCCATTTGATTATATGTCCCACAATTATTTTAATTAGGGGTGTTCTAATGAAATTAAGAAAGACATATCTATTTATGGTATCCTCTCTCTGCCCTCCAATTTTGATTGGCTGAAAAGAGAAAGTCTGAAACACATATTCAACTCACCTATTCTCTTTGGACACAGATCAGAGAAACTTGAGTCCTACGGCCTACAAGGGGGAGGTTAAAATGAAAGTGTTAGTTGCTCAGTTGTGTGCGACTCTTTGAGACCCCATGGACTGCAGTCCGCCAGGCTCCTCTGTCCCTGGGATTCTCCATACAAGAACACTGGAGTGGGTTGCCATTCCCTTCTGCCGGGGTCTTCCCCACCCAGGGATCGATGCCGGGTCTCTTGCATTGCAGGCGGATTCCTTACCTGCTGAGCCACTAGGGAAGCGAACAAGAAGGCGCTGGAGAAGCACTAACTGTGGGCAATATGTAGAGGATGTGGCCTCCACCTCTTGGATTCTCCCTCTCCCCAGACTCCAGTGTGAGAATTCCAAAAGGGGCAACCGATATGAAACACCATCCAAGGTCAGGAACAGGAGCCCCAGGAGGGCTGACAAGCTGGGGACAGGGATGGGGAAAGTGTAAATTCAGAAGGATGGGATCAGTACTGGGTAATTAGCACACTGTAGTTTCAAGAGTCTAGATGGCTAGAGTTTAAAATCCTGTGACAGACGTACAACCGTATCTCTACCCAGCCCAGTCTGGCAAAGGAATGGAAGAAAACAGACTAACCCTGTTCTCGATGGGCAACCAAGAAGCCACCACCCATAAAATTTTAAATTCCTAATACTGCCTACCCATCGAGGCAGTATAGGAAGTTTTGAAGAACTATTTTCTTTAACCATTGGAAAATCTAAATGTACATCCCTTGTGGATTATCAAAACAAAAATACGGATTTCAAAATTTGAGGATTTTGTTGTTTTCTGTTTTGTGTGTTTTAAATGGTAAGATATAATCCTCAAATGAAGAAAATCAACTGGTCTGCAGATAGAAGAATGAAGTCAACAGCGACAGCAAAGCACAAATAAAGACAGGCAGAGAATCCCACTGTGGTTTGGGTTCCTGGCTCCATCTGTTTCTCTGCTCTCTGTGGTTTGGCACTTAAACCCTCCTTGAATTCTGCGAAGTCATAAATCTTCCTTTTTACCTACAACAGTGGTCAGCTGGATTTCTCTGCTAACAATCAAATTAATACACTATTCAAACACCAACCAGGCACCAAAAGAAAACAGGAATCTAAGTCTGAAAGTTCCTGAGGACTGGGTCTGGGAGGGGAAGGGAAAGGAGTGAGTCATGACAGTCTTTCAACATTCCACAGACCTTAAACCAGAAAAACTCACTCTCCTCCTTAGTCTGCTTCATTTGCTCCTAATTTATGCCTGCCAGCTCTCAACCACTCTCAACTTTTTCACATGGAACTGCCAGTATCAGGCAAGGAGAAGTAAATGAGCATTAGTGGGGAACCTGATACAATCCCCAATTTTTTAAGCTCTCAGGTGGCATCTTTAAAAATCTATGTAAACTGCATTGTGTATGTGTGTGTGAAAGTCACTCAGTTGTGTCTTTGTGACCCCATGAACTATACAGGCCATGAAATTCTCCAGGCCAGAATACTGGAGTGGGTAGCCTCTTCCTTCTCCAGGGGATCTTCTTAACCCAGGGATTGAACCCAGGTCTCCCACATTGCAGGCAGATTCTTCACCAGCTGAGCCATAAAAGAAGCCCGTAGAGATGCCATTTCATATAAAAGTAATAGCAAAAGATGAGTATTTCACAGGTAATATGAGTATTTCTCAAAAGTGGAAACAAATAAAGCCAATAAAAATACACAGAGACCCAGCTTCATTATTGATCAGGGATACACAAATTAAGATACTCTTTTACATTCACTTGACTGTAAAAATCTTAAAGTCTGATAACATCAAATGTTAGGATATTTGTTTCACAGGATTTCTCATATTCAGCTGGTAGAAGTATAAGTTCATACAAACACTTTGGAAAAAGTTTGGCATTTACTTTATAAAGTTAAACAATCACATACCCTCTAATCCAGCAATTCCTCTCATAGGTGTATGTGTGTGTGCATGTGTATGTATTAAAGAAGCTCTTACAAGTGATCAATAAGAGACAGTAGAAGAATGTTCCTAAAACTCCTGTTCACTATTCCAAAACACATAGAAAAAAGCCCAAATGCCCCTCAACGGAATGAGAACATAAAATGTGGTATACTCACAAGAAAGAATATTATACGAAGCAAAAGGGAGTGTTTTGCAGCATTAGGCAACATTATGGATGAATCTTAGCAATGTGATATGGGGGGTATAAATAAATCCCAACAGATTATTCATAACATACCCTTTTTAAACAGTTTTTTTAAAAAAAGATAATAAAATATAAGCTTTAGAAATGTATACAGGTACAAAACTATACCAAAATGAGAGCAAGGAAATGGTGAAAGAAGGATTTAGGATGGTGATTATCTTTGGTTAGGAAAGAAGGGATAGTGTGAAATGAAATATTTCCTGCCATATCAGGTAGCAAGAAATGGCATCACCAAATGTGAATTTCTGAGCCCTGCCAACAAATGGCACCACTCTCTACCCAAGGAACTTAAGGATGTTACAGTCATCAGCAATTACAGTCCTCCAGTGTGAGCTGGTGAACCATAAGGGAATTCAAGAGAGAATACTTTTGTAAAATTGCAGGATGCTGGCCCCAGATAGCTGAAATGCATATGAAAGAAATGACTTCAATAATCCCAGACTCTTGCATCTTCCCATACATAGAAAGGTACTAAATTCCTTGATACCTGGTTTTCCTTACTTAACAATAATCTTTGATGGTCAGACTGCCCGACCCCTTTGTTGCAAATTTGTATATTGCTTGACTCCCTCTCCTGCCTGCTCAGAGCAGTTTTTCAGGGCCTCTGAGATGCTGTCTCTTGGGCTAGGAGTCCTAAACATTCCCATCAAGTGAAATATTCTCTATTTTCAGGATGTGACTAATTTTTCAGTCAATAGTTTGAAAGAGGTAGATGAAAATTACCATCACAATTCCAGTTTCAGGGCTGATAGTAGGTATATAGGAACATATTGCATGCAAAAAAAATTAATTTAGTCATATATGGGCCAACTATGAAAGCATGTCATGTGCCAGGGATTATGAGTAATACACTTGCATGCAACTGGAATCTAAAATATAAATGATGCTCCAGGAAAAGAATATATTTATCTTGTGACTTTATATTCTCCCTGGCACCCCACGGGGATACGAACAGCCCAGAGCAAAAAATCTAGGGGGTAAAATTGTCCCGGGCTTGATTTTTGTTTGGTGCCCAGCTCAGAGGAGGCAGGGTCACCACAGTGGTAGCAGCCCAGGCGCTGGGACCAGACTGACTTGGAGGAGATGAAACCTGGCTGCTTTCCTTACTGCTGTGTGACTAATCCCATTAGGGAATAAGATTTAACCTCTCAGTGCCTCAGCTTCCAAATGTGTCTAGGGGCCTGGCAATGCAAGCATAACACTGCGGAGGATTATTGTGAGGATTACATGAGTTAACCCACATGATGTCCTGGAATAGTGAGGTTGCTCTAGGTATACTAAGTAAAATTTACTCAACAAAGATTGGCTTTTAACATTATTTTATCTGACTTGACACCACAGTGAAAAGCTTAAGAAGTATTCTCCTAATGGATATGTTAGGGGAGGCACACTTACTGAAACTGCCTACCCTGGCCAAGGTTGCTCTAGGTATACTAAGTAAAGTTTACTCAACAAAGACTGGCTTTTAACATTATTTTATCTCTGACTTGGCACCACAGTGAAAAGCTTAAGAAATATTCTCCTAGTGGATATGTTAGGGGAGGCACACTTACTGAAACTGCCTACCCTGGCCAATAGTAATCATTTGCATGAGTTATTTTACAACAGGAAGTCCTAGTAAGGAACATGGAACTAATAAGCCACCACCAACCAGTTCAGGAAAGGTCAAAAGGAGACACCACATGTCAGACCACTCCCAGAATCCTTCTCACGGGCATCCATCTTGGCTGACCAATGTGTGCACCACCAGGAAGGACTCTGAGTCAGAATGGTTGGCCAAAGACAACCCAGAAATTAATCCCATCACCATAAAACCTGAGACTGAGAGTCGCATGGCAGAGTAGTTCTCCTGGGTTCCCTTACCCGACTGCTCTCTGCACGGGTGCCCTTTCCCAATAAAATCTCTTGCTTTGTCAGCATGTATGTCTCCTTGGACAATTCATTTCTGAGTGTTAGACAACAGTTCTCTGAGACCCTGGAAGGGATCCCCCTTCCTGCAACAGATACATGTAAACATAGGGCTGAGTAGCTTTGCTGTATACCTGAAACTATCACAACAGTATTAGTCAGCTACGCTCCATCATAAAATAAAAACTCAAAAAGAAAAAATATTCTGTAGTACAAGAGTACTACTCTGGGAAGCTCTAAGTCATATTGGAGAAGGAAATGGCAACCCACTCCCCCATTCCTAGAGAATCCCAGGAACGGGGGAGCCTGGTGGGCTGCCATCTCTGGGGTCACACAGAGTCAGACACGACTGAAGCAACTTAGCAGCAGCATAGTAATACTAGCATAGTAATATAGTCATATAGCATAGTAATACTAGCCTCAAGCTCTCAGCAGGATTTGCTGGACTGCAGAAACTGAGTCAATACATTCCTTAAATACTCTGATTTCCAAGAAATGACTAGAAAGAAGTCTGAGATTCACAGGTGGTTTTTAATGGAATCCTTCTCTGCATCATTGGCATAAATAACCAAGTTTTCATGACATATTACTTATCTGATGACTTTAATTAACACAGACCCCTGTAACCATCTAAAAAGTCCTACAATCTGTAGACCTAAAGTTTTTATAATTTATTAAAATAAAAAACATTTAAATCTTTATACAGGGCCTATTTATACTTTGACTATGAGCAATTCTAAGAAATGGGTTATCTAGTTTCTACAGCATTAATAAGTTAGAAGTTATAATCTAGAAAAATGTAGACTTTTAGATATGCTCCATAATGCAGAAAAAAATAATGTGTGTCAACTATGAGAAAGAAGTCAAAAAAAAAAAAGACAAAATATTAAGTCAAATGGCCTCTTAGCATATTATGACTACTCAGCAGAATAATTTTAATTATCATAATCATCATAATGATGATCCTGAATCATCAAGAAAAGGTACTATGTTGAATACACTTTGTTTATTAAAAGGCAAGTAGTCTCATTTCTATTTTAAATATACCATGAAGACTTCTAAATGATGGATTTTTTTTCCTTGGTAAAATCTCCAGGATTAGTTGCAAATGGATTCACTAAGTAATTCAGTGGGTTGGCCTAACCTAGACAGTTGTTTGATACAAGCCAATTAAATGGTGAAGAACTGTTGCCCAAAATTATGACAACAGAAGTGAGTAATCCATTACATAAATAGTGCCACTTTGATTAGGTTTAAAAGTAAGTCTTAATATTTTTTAAAAAGTGTGTCAAAAGTTACCTGAAAAATTCACCTGCATGAAATACTTCATTTTCTCTGATGTTCCTCAGTAAATAATAATATAAGGGAGCTTTATAACTTTTTAATAAACTTACCAAAACTAATGTACACAAGCAGTTACCTTGAGAGGCAATTCGCTTCTTCCATAGCCGTAGCTCATGAAAACTACTTTTTTGTTACAGTATGGTAATGTAATGAGTTAGGAGACAGGTACAGAAGAGCATAGAGGAAGGGCACCCAACAGAGAGACAGCAAGGAGCCAAGGAAGAAGACTGCCTAACTTAGTGCTGTCTGCAAAGAGTCTTTAAGCAGCCATGAGGTCAGACAGGAAAGCATTCAAGGAGGGAGGTACGAGTATAAAGACATGGACTATGACGTGTGGCAGCAAGGCACTCAGAGGAATGCCGATGTTGCTGGGCCACCACATGAGAGATGGACATCCTGGGAAATGAGCCTGGAGAGGGAAGTGGACCAATGACAGACAGCCTTACAGTTCATGTCAAGAACTTTGAGTTCTCAAAAAAAGGAAAAATTTTGCATGATTCCATTTATAAAAGGGATCTAGAATAGTCAAATTTATAGAGACAGAATGCAAAATAGTAGTTACCAAGGGCTGTGGGGAGAAAGGGATGTGGAGTTAGGGTATAACAGGTTTAGGGTTTCCATTTGGAATAATTAACAAGTTCTGGAAACGGAGAGTGGTGATGGATGCACAACATTGTGAATATACGTAATGTCACTGAACTAGACACTTAAAATGGTTAAAATGGTAAACTTTACATTATGTATATTTTATCATAATAAAAACCTCTAAAAATACAATAATTGTGTTCAGGTAAGAAGACAAAGGAGGGAGGAAGGGAGAGGGGGAGGAAAGAAAAGGAGGGAACAGAGACCAGAAGCAGTCCCAACAGCCACAGCTTGAGCTCCATTCAGTAACCAATGGCTCTCAACCTTGTTTTAACTGCAGAAGCCTGTCTTCAAACATCTTGCACAAAAGCCCAACTGTAAAACAGGCAAAGCCACAGACCGAGTGGGGGCCAAAGGCCAGCCCAGGAGCCCGCCAGCTTCTGCTTCCTATCTTGCCCCCATAATGGACCCAAAGGAAACTTCAGCGCCCCCCCAAGAGCTTTCCCAAATTGCAAACCACTGTGCAGGCAATGGGAGGAAGCCAAAAGATTTCACCCTCAACATGATGCAGTGAGATTTCTGAAATAGTACTGCAAAAGTTTAGTTTAGAATCAAATGATTCTACAGTCCATGGGGCTACAAAGAGTCGGACACCACTTGGCAACTGAACAACAACAACATGAATCAAATGAAACTATCTCAACTTTGCCTCTCCCTGAGGCAGGAGACAGTTGGGCCACAATTAGGCATTTACAACTGGCCACTTGTTTACATTTCTTAGAGCAAGAAAAAGATGGGCTTCATGCCAGACACTTAAAACCAGCCTCCTGTTTGTTAAGTAGGACACGTCTGACTGTTTGCAACCCCATGGACTGTAGCCCACCAGGCTCCTCTGTCCATGAAATTCTCTAGGCAAGAATACTGGAGTAAGCCCTTCTCCTCCAGGGGATCTTCCTGACCCAGGGATCAAACCCAAGTCTCTTGTATCTCCTACAACGGCAGAAGAATTTTTTTTCCTCAATGATAAATAAATCTTTTTTTTTAAATAAATTTATTTATTTTAATTGGAGGTTAATTATTTAACAATGTTGTATTGGTTTTGCCATACGGATGGGGAACACATCTATACCTGTGGCAGAAGGATTCTTTACCACTGCGCTGAGTGAGTGAAGTCGCTCAGTCGTGTCCAACTCTTTGCGACCCCATGGACTCTAGCCTACCAGGCTCCTCTTTCCATGGGATTTTCCAAGCAATAGTACTGGAGTGGATTGCCATTTCCTTCTCCAGGGGATCTTCCCGACCCAGGGATCGAACCCAGGTCTCCCACATTGTAGACAGATACTTTAACATCTGAGCCACCAGAGGTAAACCACTGCACTAACCAGGTTCAATTCCTGGGCAAGGAATTAAGATCAGAGGCCCCTGCTCACAGCTGCCTCTGTGAGATCATCAACAGCAATCTGCCCTCAGGCAAATTACTTACCTGCTATCAAAGTGAAGTGAAGTCGCTCAGTCTGTTCAACTCTTGGCGATACCATGGACCTGTAGCCTACCAGGCTCCTCCATCCATGGGATTTTCCAGGCAAGAGTACTGGAGTGGGTTGCCATTTCCTTCTCCAGGGGATCTTCCCGACCCTGGGATTGAACCTGGGTCTCCCGCATTGTAGGCAGACGCTTTACCATCTGAGCCACCAGGGAAATCCAACCTGCTATCAAAGGGACTAAAAAAACTTTTTATAAGGGCTGATGAAATGTTAGTTAGAAGCCTATCCCTTCTCCAGCAGATCTTCCCAACCCAAGAATCGAACCAGGGTCTCCTGCATTGCTGACAGATTCTTTACCATGAGCTATTAGGGAAGCCTGAAGGATACCTTACTGGGGGAAAAAGTCTCATTTGATGGCAGTTATTTGGCAGTGTTATTTGGCATTACTCTGGTTCCTCTGTAATGAGATGATTTAGGGTAGATGAAGGCATGAATGGAAGCTGTGACAAAAGTGCAAGTAATGATAAAGGTCTAAACTTAAGTAGTGACCATAGGGATTGGAGGGGGAGGTGGACTCCATATACTTTCTGGAAGCGCTGACAAGAAGAGAAATAAGCACTGGCAGCCATCTCATATTCCTCCAAATGAACCTGAAGAAAGGAGCAGAGATAAGCAGGAATAACCTTTGGGTTATTCCTAGAACTGTTCTGGGGGGTGGGGAGGGAGAGGAATATACCCTTGGACAGAGAACGGCCAGAGGCCACGTGGAAGGCTTTTAAAGTCCACCCTTACCTCCTCCCTACACTGCATTACTGCCCATCCCTCTAACAACTTCCTGCAGTGCTGAGAAGTTAAAAAGGTTCAGGCTTTCTAGCCCAGAGCCATTCCTCCATCCCTCTCCCTCCAGCTCCTAAGGTAATGAGCTACTTCAACTCTTGAAGTCTAGCAGAAGAGATGAGTTTTAACACTGAGAGTTTAAAATACTAAATATAAGGAGTACTGGATATTGGGTAAAATGCATTTTTCTGATTGCTGGGTTAGAGAAAGAGAAACTGCAAATCAGAATTTATGTTTGGACAGTTGCCAGAGGTAGGACTGAAAATCTTAATGAACAAAAGAGCTTTGCGAAAAGCTCCAGCCCAAGACCCTCAGAATAAAGACCAATAACGGGAAGATTATAGGGAGTATGGTAGAGTGAAAAGGAAGTCTCAAGAACTTTAGTCATCCCTTATTCATTCATTCATTTTTGGGATTGTGGTGGGGAGAAAAAAGATCTGAATTCCTGCTGTTAAGGACTTTGTCCATCAGGAATGTAAGATGCATACAGAAGCTATCACACAGGGAAGAAAATAAAAATCAATAAGGGAGGCACACAAAAAAAGTGTGTTTAGAGAGAGAAGAAATCTCATGTCTAGGAAGCTATGAGATATTCCTGGTATTAATAAAATAGAACAGATTTTGGAAAATATTACAGCATTAGGGAAAAAAATATTGCTCATCTTTCTTACCTCTTGCTAAACTGCTGTATCGTCTGTCTTGTCTCAGAATTGCTGTTATCTCCTAAAGCAACACCACACCTTCCTATTACCCAAGAACTGGGGGCTGATGATGAATGAAACTAACCCATGAATAGTACCACGAACCAAGCTGTCTGCCCCTCCTGTGTAGTCAACCACTTAATCTCCATAATATCACAACAAAATAGGTACTATTATTATCCCCATTCTACAAGTGAGAAAACTGGGGCCCAGAGAAGTTAAATGACTCATTCACGATTAGTCAGCTGGTAAGTGGCACAAACAGAATTTGAGTTTGTACTCTTAGACATTTCTCTAAGACATGTACTCTTAGATACTGCCTCCCAGCTGAGAACTTCTGTCTAAATTATCAGGCCTACTGTATATTGCTGGATAATACAAGGTGATTTTTGGCCACCTTTCCCCTTTAAATATATACAGCTGTTTAAAACTATTCTTATTTACATGACAAAAATATATACACCATTATTGATCTAGTTTTGAAAATGGTATGACTTTTCAAGACACAGTTTTCACAACTGTTTATGAAAAATTCGATTTGTTAATCTGAAAAAGGAAAAAAAAAATGCCTGTGTCATGAGCCAGTGGCCAGGAGCACTTCAGGTCAGCTGAGACTGGGGTGGACAGGCGTCATTCCTTACAGGTCGTTGCATGGCCTTGCGAAGTTACCTTAGCTTTCTTTGTTTCTCCATCGGCAAAGTAGGGATAACAACAGTGCCATCTCATAAAGTGGTAAGGATTAAAAAATTCCTAAGCACAGTACTTGACTGTGAATGCTCCATGAATGCTGGTTTTCATTATTTAGATCCTGAGTTATCTCTTTTTCCAGGATACAAGTCCTCCACCGACCACAAAAATGCTTTCCCCGACCCAGAGTCTCTCCGAGTCCCTTAAACACACTTCTGTTTCCCACAGAGCATGGTGACAACAGAAGCAGCTTCTCTGAGGACCCTGGACCCAAAGTGGCTGCGTCGCCTCTCATCTTAGCCCAGGGGAGGAGCTGGCTCTCGACTACCTCCAGGCGGCACCAGAAAACTCAACCCCGATTTTTCACTTGGGTAAACTCAACTGTCAGTGGACTGGGCTCCGCAGCAGTGGAATTTGGACATAGGCTCCAAGGAAAGGAGCTCACCCACCTACCAAGCCCGAGGGTGGGGACCCCTATTTCACAGCACCCCCGCGGGGCTCCGTCCCCTGCAGGCTGGGAGGCCACCGGGGCCAGACCTAACAATGCCCAAAGAATTAATTTCCCATTAAATCCTCTGAAACACATCCCCACGATTTCTAAGAGGGAGCCCGGGGAGGGACACCAAGCGCTTCATAAAACCAGTAAGGAGTAAAACCCCTGCGGCACATGTTGAGCCGCCTGAACCAGCTCCCCCAACGCACGCGGCCGCCAAGCCCGAGCCGGGGTGCTCCCTGCGGCGCCCGCAGCCCAGCCGGCCGCGGAGCACTGCCCTCCACTCACCAGGTGAAGAGTTTGCCTTTGATCCAGAGCAGCAGGCTGGCCGAGCCCGGCGCGTGCGGCTGCTGGCCGCTAGGTCCCGCCGGCGAGGCGGCCTCCATGGGAGCCCCGCGGTCTTCGGCGCCCGGAACCCCTAGAAGTGCCGGGTCCCGGAAGACGGGAGGCGGCGCTTGTGAGGCCGGTGGGGGCCCGGCTCGGCAGTGGGTCCGCGCTGTCGCTTTCGCCGGCGTCCCTCTCTCACCTCTGCTGGGCGGACTCGTTCTGCGGCAAATCATTAACTGTCAAGGCCCTGGGGCCAGACGATCCATCAGCAGATGACAGTCTGGCACCTCCGAGAGAGAGCAAGGAGCAGCAGGAGAAAGGGCGCTTTTTTTTTTTTTTTTTCCCGCCTTGGCAGTGGAGCTTAACTGCTGGGCGACACCCAGTATGCATTTCAAGTTCTTATGGTCCTTTATTTAAAATCAGCAAATGAGGTGAATCGAGATTATGCCAGTGTACTAACCCAAGAAGCAGTGATTTAGCTACTGCCGCCGAAATCTTGACTCTCTATGTACCAATCACAAACAGAAATAGGGAGTCAGAACCATAGAGAAGGAAAGAGTGGCTTTCTTTCTTTGCCAGGCAAACGGGGAATCCAGAAGGCTAGCGTTTCTAGAACAATGCCCCCGTCCCTGGTGAATAGGTAAAGGTTATATAGTCTGGCAGGGGGATGTGATAAGGCTCAAGGCAGTAAAACTCTTGCTTTCTTCAGCAAAGTTTTAAAAGGGTGGGGTTACTAACAAGATTAAGATGTGTGTAGAGTCCAAGTTTACCCTTGGAGTACAAAATGAAAGGGCAAAGGTTAACAAAGTTTTGCCGAGAGAACTGGTCATAGCAAACACCCTCTTCCAACAACAGGAAACAACTCTACATATGCTCATCACCAGATGGTCAATACCAAAATCAGATTGATTATATGTTTGCAGCTGAACATGGAGAAACTCCATACAGGCAGCAAAAACAAGACCGGGAGCTGACTGTGGCTCAGATCATGAACTCCTTATTGCAAAATTCAGACTTAAAATGAAGAAAGTAGGAAAAACCACTAGGTCTTTCGGTATTTCTAAATCAAATTCCTTACCATTATACAGTGGAAGTGACAAAAAGATTCAAGGGATTAGGTGTGATAAACAATCAGTTCAGTTGCTCAGTTGTGTGCTACTCCTGAGCCCTTTGCCAAGCACACCAGGCTTCCCTGTCGAACTCCTGGAGCTCACTAAAACTCAGGTCCATTGAGATGGTGATGCCATCCAACCATCTCATCCCCTGTTGACCCCTTCTCCTCCCACCTTCAATCTTTCCCAGCATCAGCGTCTTTTCCAATGAGTCAGTTCGTCATATCAGGTGACCAAAGCATTGGACTTTCAGTTTCAGCATCAGTCCTTCCAATGAATATTCAGGACTGATCTCCTTTAAGATGGACTGGTTGGCTCTCCTTGCAGTCCAAGGGACTCTCAAGAGTCTTCTCCAATACCACGGTTCAAAAGCATCAATTATTCAATGCTCAGCTTTCTTTATAGTCCAACTCTCACATCCATACATGACTACTGGAAAAACCATAGCTTTGACTAGACAGACCTTTGTTGCAAAGTAATATCTCTGCTTTTTAATATGCTGTCCAGGTTGATCATAGTTTTTCTTCCAAGGAGCAAGCATCTTTTAATTTCATGGCTGCAGTCACTATCTGCAGTGATTTTGGACCCTCCCAAAAAATAGTCTTTTACTGTTTCCATTGTTTACGCATCTATTTGCCACAAAGTGATGAGACCAGATGCCATGATCTTAGATTTCTGAATGTTGAGTTTTAAGCCAACTTTCACTCTCCCCTTTAAATTTCATCAAGAGGTTCTTAAGTTCTTCTTGGCTTTCTGCCATAAGGGTGGTGTCATCTGAATATCTGAGGTTATTGATATTTCTCCCAGCAATCCTGATTCCACCTTGTGCTTCATCCAGCCCAGCATTTTGCATTATGTACTCTGCATATAAGTTAAATAAGCCAGGTGACAGTCTTGATGTACTCCTTTCCTGATTTGAAACCAGTCTATTGTTCTATTTCAGGTCTGTTGCTTCTTGACCTGCATACAGATTTCTCAGGAGGCAGGTCAGGTGGTCTGGTAGTCCCATCTCTTTCAGAATTTTCCAGTTTGTTCTGATCCAGAGTCAAAGTCTTTGGCATAGTCAATAAAGCAGAAATAGATGTTTTTCTGGAACTCTCTCGCTTTCTCTATGATCCAACAGATGTTGGCAATTTGATCTCTGGTTCCTCTGCCTTTTCTAAAACCAGCTTGAACATCAGGGAGTTCACAGTTCACGTATTGCTGAAGCCTGGCTTGGAGAATTTGAGCATTACTTTACTAGCATGTGAGATGAGTGCAATTGTGCGGTAGTTTGAGCATTCTTTGGCATTGCCTTTCTTTGGGATTGGAATGAAAACTGACCTTTTCCAGTCCTGTGGCCACTGCTGAGTTGTCCAAACTTGCTGGCATATTGAGTGCAGCACTTTCACAGCATCATCTTCCAGGATTTGAAATAGCTCAACTTGAATTCCATCACCTCCACTAGCTTTGCTCAGAGCGATGCTTCCTAAAGCCCATTTGACTTCGCACTCCAGGACACTTGGCTCTAGGTGAGTGATCACCCCATCGTAATTATCTGGGTCATGAAGATCTTTTTTATATAGCTCTTCTATGTATTCTTGCCACTTCTTAATATTTTATGCTTCTGTCAGGTCCATACCATTTCTGTCCTTTATCGAGCCCATCTTTGCATGAAATGTTCCCTTAGTATCTTTAATTTTCTTGAAGAGAATTCTAGTCTTTCCCATTCTATTGTTTTCCTCTATTTCTTTGCACTGATCATTGATGAAGGCTTTCCTATCTCTCCTTGCTATTCTTTGAAACTCTGCATTCAAATGGGTATATCTTTCCTTTTCTCCTTTGCCTTTAGCTTCTCCTCTTCTCTCAGCTATTTGCAAGGCCTCCTCAGACAACCATTTTGCCTTTTTGCGTTTCTTTTTCTTGGGGACGGTCTTGATCACTGCCTCTTGTACAGTGTCACAAACCTCAGTCCATAGTTCTTCAGGCACGCTGTCTATCAGATCTATTTCCTTGAATCTATTTGTCACTTTCTCTATATAATCATAAGGGATTTGATTTAGGTCATACCTGAATGGTCTAGTGGTTTTCCCTACTTTTTTCAATTTCAGTCTGAATTTGGTAATAAGGAATTCATGATCTGAGCCATAGTCAGCTTCTGGTCTTATTTTTGCTGACTGTATATAGCTTCTCCATCATTGGCTGCAAAGAATATAATCAATCTGATTTCAGTATTGACCACTCTGATAGAGTGACTGAAGAACTATGGACGAAGGTTTGTAACATTGTACAATAGGTGGTGATCAAAACCATCCCCAAGAAAAAGAAAGGCAAAATGGTTTTCTGAGGAGGCCTTAAAAATAGCTGAGAAAAGAAGAGAAGCTAAAAGCAAAGGAGAAAAGGAAAGATGTACACACATCTGTTTGCAGCGTTCCAAAGAATAGCAAAGGGAGAAAAGAAAGCCTTCTTAAGTGATCAATGAAAAGAAACAGAGGAAGAAAATAGAATGAGAAAGACTAGAGATCTCTTCAAGAGCATTAGAAATAACAAGGGAAATTTCCTGCAAAGATGGGTACAATAGAGGCCAGAAACTGTGTGGGCCTAACAGAAGGAGAAGGTATTAAGAAGAGATGGTAAGAATACACAGAAGAACTATACAAAGGAGATCTTAATGACCCAGATAACCATGATGGTGTGATCACTCACCTAGAGCCAGAGATCCTGGAGTGTGAAATCAAGTGGGCCTTAGGAAGCATCACTACAAACAAAGCTAAAGGAACTGATGGAATTCCACCTGAGCTATTTCAAATCTTAAAAGATGATTCTGTGAAAGTGCTGCACTCAATATGCCAGCAAATTTGGAAAACTCAACAGTGGCCACAAGACCAGAAAATGTCAGTTTTCATTTCAATTCCAAAGAAAGGAAGGCAATGCCAAAGACTGTTCAAACTATCATACAATTGTACTCATTTCACAGGCTAGCACAGTAATG
Organism: Redunca redunca; assembly: GCA_006410935.1. NCBI lineage: Eukaryota > Metazoa > Chordata > Mammalia > Artiodactyla > Bovidae > Redunca > Redunca redunca. The sequence continues at coordinate 131,132 of SJYQ01000193.1, read as the reverse complement.
CTCAAAATTCTCCATGCAAGCCTTCAATAGTAGCTGAACCAAGAACTTCCAGATATTCAAGCTGGATTTAGAAAAGGCAGAGGAACAAGAGATCAAATTGCCAACATCCATTGGATCATAGAAAAAGCAAGAGAATTCCAGAAACACATCTAGTTCTGCACCATTGATTACACTAAAGCCTTTGACTGTGTGGATCACAACAAATTGTGGAAAATTCTTCAAGAGATGGGAATACCACACCACCTGATGTGCCTCCTGAGAAACCTATATGCAGGTCAAGAAGCAACAGTTAGAACCAGATGTGGAACAATGGACTGGTTCCAGATTGGGAAAGGAGTACAACAAGGCTATTTATGCTATTTATTGTTACCCTGCTTAATTAACTTACATGCAGCATGCATCATGTGAAATGCCAGACTGGATGAAGCACAAGCTGGAATCAAGATTTCTGGGAGAAATATCAATAACCTCAGATACGCAGATGACACCACCCTTATGGCAGAAAGTTAATAGGAACTAAAGAGCTTCTTGATGACGGTGAAGGAGGAGAGTGAAAAACCTGTCTTAAAATTCTACATTCAAAACCTGAGATCATGGCATCCAGTCCCATCATTTCATGGCAAAAAGATGGGGAACCAACGTATACAATGACAGACTTTATTTTCTTGGGCTCCAAAATCACTGCAGATGGTGGCTGCAGCCATGCAATTAAAAGATGCTTGCTCCTTGGAAGAAAAGCTATGACAAACCTGGACAGCATATTAAGAAGCACACACATCACTTTACCAACAGAGGTCCATCTAGTGAAAGCTATGGTTTTTCCAGTGGTCATGTATGGATGTGAGAGTTGGATCATAAAGAAGACTGATCACTGAAGAACTGATGCTTTTGAACTGTGGTTTTGGCGAAGACTCTTGAGAGTCCCTTGGACTCTAAAGGGATCCAACCAGTCCATCCTAAAGAAAATCAGTCCTGAATATTCATTGGAAGGACTGATGCTGAATCTGAAGCTCCAATACTTTGCCACCTGATGCAAAGAGCTGATATTATAAAAGACCCTGATGTTCAGAAAGATTGAAGGCAGGAGGAGAAGGGGACAACGGAGAATGAGGTGGTTGGATGGTATCACTGACTCAATGGACATGAGCTTGAGCAAGCTCTGGGAGATGGTGAACGACAGGGTAGCTGGTGTGCTGCAGACCATGGGATCATAAAGAGTCAGACTGAGCAACTGAACAACACCAACTGACAAAATTAAGTTGTGTGCAGTCTCAGGTGGTCCCTCTCCTAATATAGGATGAGCCTCTCTGGTCCCTTTAATCTTGTCTCAAGTGGTTTCAAGGCTGCTACTTCCTTGATAAGCAACTGTATGAATCTGCTGTTTGAAACTCAGGGAAGGTCTTGGAAGCTGCAGTCTTGCATACAAGAAATGAAAGAACAAAAGGCCTCCATGGCTGGGAGCCCCACAGGGCGCTGCTCAGCATCACTACAGCCTCTAGTGCTTGACCTCTGCTAACTTGAAAGGACCAGCTAACCCTTCCCCTGACCTAGTCTTCCTTCCTTTGAGTAACATAAAAGATATTTACCATCTAACCTTCCCCTGACCTAGTCTGCCTCCCTTTGACTAACATAAAAGATATTTACCATCTAAAAGAACTGAAGATGCTTTATTCTGTGTCTCCTTTCTACCGAAAACACAGGTAAAATCTTGTGTCCTATCCTTAAAAGGATCCTGGAAGCATGTTGTTGACTTAAAAAATAATCACAACCTAAAAGCTGAGAGTTATATTTTATTAGGTGGAAACTTTTAGGACTTCAAGCCTGGGAGACAGGATCTCAAGTGACCCTGAGAGAACTGCCCTGAAAGGCACAGGAAGGAACCAGATTATACAGAAGTTTTACAGCACAGGGGAGGTAGTCTGAACATCAAAATATTATTTTTATTTAAATAAAATGAGATTATCCAAAGTTAAGGGATTTAGGGCTTCTCTGTGTATAACAGTAGTACTAGTGTTAGTCACTCAGTCATGTCAGACTCTGAGACCCCAGGGACTGTGGCCTGCCAGGCTCCTCTGTCTGTGGGATTCTCTAGGCAAGAATGCTGGAGTGGACTGACATTCCCTTCTCCAGGGGATCTTTCTGACCCAGGGTTTGAACCCGGGTCTTCTTCATTGCAGGCAGATTCTTTACTGTCTGAGCTACAGGGAAGATCCTCTCTATGTATGGGAAGATACAAGAGTCAGGGCTCATTGAAATTATTGCTTTCCTATGTATTTCAGCTATCTGGGGACAGTAACCTGTGTTTTTTCACATCCTGAGCTTCCTTGGTGTCAGTGTAGGGAATGGCTGCAGTCTGATGGCTGATAGATCACAGGTGGTCTCCTTCCTCTGCCCTTAGGGCCCACCAGCTCATATTGGAGGCATGCTGGTTCTAAGATGTTTACTTACCGATATAGCAGGAAATAGGTGTGTCTCCTTCCTTATAGGTGTGTTCATTTTGCCTTTCAACTTTCAGAATTGTCTCTTAGGTGTCAGAGCAGAGTACCAACCCCTGGCACTCAGCTAGGGTGCCCCGGGCCTGGGTCATGGCTTCCCATGATTCTGCAGGCCCTTGGGACTAGGAACTGGGGTCATAAATTTCCTGATTCATTGACATGAGGACGTTGGTGGGTCTTGTAGATTCCTGCTTCTGGAAAGGAGAAAAGAAAGACAAGAGAAAAAGAGTTGGGACCATTTTTCCTTGATTACGTCCTTCCCAGGGCAAGGTTCAGGTGGCCAAAGTGGGGAGCAGGCCATGAGAAGATTCTAAGAAAGAAAATAGATTTCAAAAACTGAAATGTAGCTTGAGGAACTCCAAGTTTAGCAGCTACAGAACCCCCAAATTTGAACGAAAAGTGAAAGTGGAAAGTGAAAATGAAGTCGCTCAGTCGTGTCCAACTCTTTGTGACCCCATGGACTGTAGCCTACCAGGCTCCTCCGTCCATGGGATTTTCCAGGCAAGAGTACTGGAGTGGGTTGCCATTTCCTTCTCCAGGAGATCTTCCCAACCCAGGGATCTAACCCAGGTCTCTCACATTGCAGGCAGACGCTTTACCATCTGAGCCACCAGGGAAGACGCAAGGAATGATTTTTTTAAAAAACTGTTTAAGAAGAGAGGTGATATGATAATGGAAGTGTTGCCAAAAGCTCACCTCTCTGTATCTGCATNTCAACATTCAAAAAGTGAAGATCATGGCATCCGGTCCCATCACTTCATGGGAAATAGATGGGGAAACAGTGTCAGACTTTATTTTTTTGGGCTCCAAAATCACTGCAGATGGTGACTGCAGCCATGAAATTAAAAGATGCTTGTTCCTTGGAAGAAAAGCTATGACCAACCTAAACAGCACAATTAAAAGCAGAGACATTACTTTGCCAACAAAGATCTGTATAGTCAAAGCTATGGTTTTCCCAGTAGTTGTGTACAGGTGTGGAACCTGGACCATACAGAAGGCTGAGCGCCAAAGAATTGATGCCTTCAAACCTTGGTGTTGGAGAAGACTCTTGAGAGTCCTTTGGACAGCAAGGAAATCAAACCAGTCAATCCTAGGAAATCAGTTCTGAATTTGCATTGAAAGGACTGATGCTGAAGCTTAAGTTCCAATCCTTTGGCCATCTGATGTGAAGAGCCAACTTGACTGCAGAAGACCCTGATGCTGGGAAAGATTGAGGGCAGGAGGAGAAGGGGAAGACAGAGGATGAGATGGTTGGATGGCATCACTGACTCAATGGACATGATGAGCTTGAACAAGCTTTGGGAGGTGGTGAAAGACAGGGAAGCCTGGTGTGCTGCAGTCCATAAGGTCACAAAAAATCAGACATGACTGAGCAACTGAACAACAACAGGTGATTACGTATGCAGCTAGGGTTGAACTACACTGTGTCTGATGCCAAAGTCCCACACAGAACTCAGGCAGGGAAGGTGACAGAAGAGTCTGGGAAGGAGAGACCTGGGAAGAGGAGGAAAACCAAGTGAAGACCACATTCCAAGAAGGGGTGTGGAAAGCTGCTGAGAAGTAAGGAGAGTCTAGATCACAAAGAGAGTCCACGTGGCTTTTGTTTGGGGGAAAAAGGAGTTTGGTGATCCTAATAAGAGCAATGGAATGGAGTTGTGGAGACCACTGGGAGATTGGATTTGGTTGAAGGGAGAATGGGAGGTGAGAAAGTGGAAATGAGAGTAATCAACAACTCTTTTGAGGAATTTCTCTGTGAAGAGGAAGAGAGAAATGGGGAGGTGGCTGAAGGAGAATAAGAGGCCAAGGGGAGGTTTGTTTTAAAGAAATTATAGAACATATTTGTGTGTGGCTGGAAATGATGATGATGATGGAATTAACAGGTCCAGGAGAGAGGGTAGAGCTCTGTTTGCCAAGCCATGGGGAAGTGAGGGGAGATGGGAGCAGACACTCTTCTGCTGTAGGGCAGGAGGGAGACTGGTACAGATATAGCTGCTCCTGTAGATGAAGCAGTGGGAGGTCAAGGATGCTCACTTCTGTTGGCTACCATTTCCTAAGTAGAAATGTGAGAATGGTCAGGGATGGAGAGCAGAAGCTATGAGAGCCTTGAGGAGGAAAAAAGCAGCTACTGTGGGATGCAAGATCTCTGGGCAACATGGAGAGCCTATCTATTTGAGGTTTGAGATCACATCGTTAAAGAGAACGCAGTCAACATGGTTATGGGAATTTCTCATATGGTGGCACAGAGAACTGGGTTCACCTGAGGCTGGGGACTTTGCCCCAAAAATAGGATGGAAGGAGAGGGGAGAAGAAGGCAGAATGCAAGTAGGGCAAGGATGGGATTATGGACTGGAGTAGTGCAGACAATGAGAAAAGGGTCAGTGCAGGTCAGTGAGAATGGAGAGCAGCCACATAGGCAACACTAGAGGAAGTGGGCCAGAAGGAGAGGAGGTAGCCAGCCGCAGACACTTGGAATAAGACAATGTCACTGTGAAGTGACAATGGAGCGTCCCCATCATAAAGATGAAGTTCGGGATGTGTCAAAGGTGTGAGCAGCTGAGGTGGTGCTGAGGTCAAGGGGCCGGGAGGCTGGGTCTTTGGGGGGATTGATGCTTGTATGCGTGGAGACCCGGAGATGGTGACAGGAGCAGCAGTAAGGCGAGGAGAGTAAGGCAGCCAATGAAGTCTTCAAGAGACTCCTTATCTCCTTCTGGAATGTGGACTCCTTGAAAATAGGACTGTGGCTGTCATGAACATGGCCATGGGTCCTCAGAGCCTGGCACAAAGTAGGCATTGGTAAGACTCGAATGAATGCATGTCTGGTGTACAATTTGATCTTTATCCTTGATGGCTAAGGAAGAGACTGAGGCCAGGGACTCCCCAGGAGTGTCTGTGCCTTTTTGAGTCTCAGCGGAGACTGTTTTGGGTGTGCATATCTTTGAAGTCCCTGCCCCCTGCCTCTCCCCCACTCCCACCCCTCCCCAGCTCAGGCTTTCCAGTCCCTCCACTGAGGATGGGACCCAGCTCCTTGTAGGATGATCAGGCCTCTCATGTGTGGCCAACTCAACCTCAAGCCCCTAGGAACCCTCTGGTTCATGCTCTTCCCTTGCTCTCTGCAACCACCATGCCTACCTTCAGCCTGGAAAGCTCCAGGGCTCACTGCCAGCCTGATGAAGCCCTGCCTCCCCTTTACGCTCAATTCAGAGGGTACATCACCCATCAGCAAGCCTTATTTCTCCCTCTGCTCTACTACTGTCTGAGTCACTTCCACCACACAGGACCACATGGAGCCATAATTACCTGCATTCCACTTGCCTGCTCCAGTGGACTTGAACCTACTGGTGGCAGAGGTCGGCGCTGGGTCACATATGTCCCTGGAACCCAGCACAGGGCACTGGTGTTTGCTGCAGCCCGTGTTTGAGGATCTGTGTGGACCTGGGCATATCACTGCCGGGAGCCTTGCTGTCTTTAGTTGCTCAATCATGTATGACTCTTTTCAACCCTATGGACTGTAGCCCGCCAGGCCTCTGTCCATGGGATTCTCCACACAAGGGTACTGGAGTGGGTAGCCACGCCCTCCTCCAGGGGATCTTCCCGACCCAGGGATCGAACCCAGGAATCCGGCATTGCAGGTGGATTCTTTACCATCTGAGCCACCAGGGAAGCCCTTAGGGAGGAGATAGCACTGTGGGCCAGGAGGGTGGACACACAGGAGAACTAAAAAGGCTTTATTACCAGCAAATCTGTACACTATACACGGGGGACAGGGTGCGGGTCCTCCCCAGGCCTCCTACCAGGCTAGAGTGTGAGGGTTGCACCCCCAGATGTCTGTTGTCCCCCCTGCCCTCTAGTCCCAGGGAGAGTGCCCTCCTCTCCTCGGGCGGCCATGCCCAGTGGTTCAGGGCCGGTCGCAGGGTGCTGGGCCCTTCTTTCGCTCTCGGCTCAGAAACGTCACCAGCTTGGCCTTGAAGCCTGAGTGCCCACCAGGGCGGCCAGACCCCGCGGCCTCGTCGCCGTTATCCGCCAGCTCCAGCTCCAGCAACCGCCGGTACTGGGCCTCCAGGCTGCTGTCGTGGGCCGCGCCGGGCCAGCCCAGGTCCTGGCTGTTGTGGTAGATGGGGCTGTCCGGGGGGCTGCCGCCGCCCCGGCCCTCTTCCACCAGCTCTCGGCAGCTGGCGTCGGGCGCGCACAAGTTCTCGTACAGGTGTTCGGCGGCGGCTCTCGGGAGCCCGCTGGCCCGCTTGCACACGGACGCGTAGAGCACTGCCGGCGGCTCCTCGGAGACCGCGGGGCCCAGCAGCGGCGGCAGACTCTGTGGCCCGGGCTCGGCCGCGCGCATCTTCCGCGAGCCGGGCGCCTCGGGCCGCGGGGGCCCCTCCCGCAGCTCGCCTGGAGGCTCCAGCGAGGGCAGCGAGGTGGCCCGCGGCAGAGGGCAGGGCCGGGGCCCGGGGAGCCGCTCCCGCTGGCGGGCGATGGCGGCGGCCAAGGCCCCGCACAGGTCGCGGGCGCGGGCGCTGCTGAAGGCGAAGAGGCCCTCGCCCGAGTCGCAGCGGCGGCCGGCTTCAAAGGAGAACACGCCCTGGGCAGGGGGCGGCACGAGGAGTCAGCGGTTTGAGGAACCGCGAGCCACCCGCCTCCCTTCCCTGCGGGACCAGCGGGGCGGCAACCCAGCACCTCACCTTGTCGGAGCCGAACTTTCTCAGGAAGCAGTAGGGCCAGGTGTAGAGCGCCTGCGGGCTGGCTGGTTCGCTCAGCTGGATAGCGTCCTGGCCCAGCCGCAGGATGTAGGGCCCCTTCAGCTGGCAGCGGGTGGCTGCCTCCGTCCTCTGCACCACCACCGGGAACTCACCCACTGCAAGCACCGGCCGTGAGGGCCACAAGCACAGACTCCCGGGGTGGGGTCCCAGAAAGCTTCCCGCCGCGGGTGTGCTGGGGCTAAAGCTGCCTCTGTAATCTCTGCGACTTACCTTCCTGCCAGGAAGAGTAGATGGAGTTCTCCTCCATGGGGACCAGGCTCCTCTGCCGGGCGTCTGCCTCCCCAGATCCTGAGGAACTCTCCCCTGTGCCCTAGGGAATGGGACAAGGTTAGAGGTTAGTGCCTCTCCTCCCTGTTCCCATATCCTTTCCCTGGGGTCTGTGACAAGCAAGGGCACCCAGCGACCTGAGTGCCAGTCCCAGTTCTGCCTGTGACACAGTGCAAGGCCCTGGGCACCACTCTGAGCCTATTTCCCCACCAGCTGCCCCTTTTAGGGTGCCGAGAGCTGTAAAGCAAGGGCACACAGGAAGATGTCCTCCATCGCCCCTGAGGTTGGCCAGGGACTGGGCCAGTCTGTCTGTGTCCCTGACGCCTTGGAGCAGTAAAGGGGTGTGAGCTTCAAGGGTGGGACCCACGAGTGAATGGCCACTCCCATCTTTGATCTCTTTCTCCATCTTCCCCAACATTCTTCAGGCTCTGACCCTGAGCATCTCCATCATGACCACCTTGGCCCATGATACCACACGCCATGCCATGCTAAGTCACTTCAGTGTCCGGCTCTTTGTGACTCTATGGACCATAGCCCACCAGGCTCCTCTGTTCGTGGGATTCTCCAGGCAAGAATACTAGAGCAGGGTTGTTGTGCCCTCCTTCGGGGATCTTCCCAACCCAGGGATTGAACCCAGGTCTTCTGCATTGCAGGTGGATTCTTTACCATCGGAGCCACCAGGGAAGCCCCAAGATACCATAACCAGGGTCAAATGCAATGGCTTCCCACTGGTCTCTTTGCTCTTGTTTATTTACTTTTTTATTTTTAATCAAAAGAATTGTGGTAAAATACAAAACATAAAACTGACCATTTTAACCATTTTAAAGTGGATGGAGATGTAATTCAGAACTTTTTCATCACTCCAAATGGAAATCCTGTACCCATTAAGTCTTTACTTTCTATTCCCTCCTCTCCTCAGCCCTGGCAACCATAAGCTTCTTTCTGTAACTATGGATTTGTCTATTCTGGGTATTTCATGTAAATGGAATAACATAGTGTGTGGCCTTTAGTGCCTAGTTGTTCTGACTTAGCATGTTTTCGATGTCCACCCATGTTGTAGCATGTATCAGTGCTCCATTCTTTTTTAAGCAATGTTCTGTTTTATGGATAGACCACATTCAGTTTATCCATTCATCCATTGATGGACATGTGGGTTGTTTGCATCTCTGGGCTACTATGAAGAACGCTGCACTAAAGATTCTCATGCAAGTTTTGTTTGAACACCTGTTTCAGTTCTCTTGGGTCTACGCCTAGGAGGAGAATTGCTAGGTCATATGTTAACTTTGTTTAATTTTTGAGGAACTGCCACTCATTTCCTTTTGGCCCATCAGAGACCCTGCAAAGCTTTAAAAACTCAGTTTCTGGGTCCAACTCCCCAGAGGCTTCTCCTCTTGCACAGAATAAAAGCCCAGACTCCACAAGTGGCCCAAGGCAGGTTCAGTTGGCTCCCACCAAGTTCTCCACCGTTGCCTCCTCCTGGGTCCCCTCTCCCTTCTTACCCTGTGGCCACACTGGCCTTTCTGCTCCTTGAACATCAAGCTTTCCCTGCCGCAGGGCCCTTGCCCACGCTGCTCCCTCTTTTCAGGAGCCTTCTCAGACTGGTGGTGAGGACACTCTTCAGATCTTTGCCTGGGGGGTTATTTGTCCTCTCCTGAGAAGCCTTCCTGAACCATCCTGTCTAACGTCCCCCCACTCACTCATGGTCCCGCTCCGCCTCTCATATTCTCCATAGCGTGCATGGCTATCTGAGACTTGTTCTGTGGACTTCCGGGCTGTATCCCAGGTTTCTAGGTGCTTGCCGAGTGATGGGATGTGAATGAGCATGGAGATGAACAAAGTGTGGGTGAAATGGTCTTCCCGGCCTGCCCCTGAATGCCTTACCCACCTGCCCTGTGCTCACCGGGAAGGCCAGCTGACAGATGGGGCCCATCCATGCCTGGCGGTGCTCTGCGGCCAGCAGGTGGCTTCGCTCCGTGGTGGTGAGCAGGAAGGCACCAGTGTCCCGGGGGCAGCTCTCACCATCAGCCGGTAGCACAGACACGCAGTCAGCCAGGCGGATGATCCTCCGTTCTCCCCGCCGGCCAGGCCCCGAAGACCTGTCACCTGCTGGCCCTAGGCCACCATCCCGGACCTCCCAGCTCTCTAGCCGGGCCACGCCCGAGGGGCCTCCTGCATAGAGTAGACCCCATACCTTCCGCCAGGACTTCTGCAGGAGATAAAAATGGGGGGGATGACCCTCAAGTGGCAATTCCCAACCTGCAGCAGCTCAACCCCACACAAGCCATTCAGCCAGTGTTCCTGGCCACCCAGGGTGGCCTCTGCCT
>SJYQ01000193.1:16774-115232 GCA_006410935.1 Redunca redunca | reverse complement strand
CTCAGCTTTCTTCACAGTCCAACTTTCACATCCATACATGACCACTGGAAAAACCATAGCCTTGACTAGATGGACCTTTGTTGGCAAAGCAGTGTCTCTGCTTTTGAATATGCTACCTAGGTTGGTCATAACTTTCTTTTCAAGGAGTAAGTGTCTTTTAATTTCATGGCTGCAATTAGCATCTGCAGTGATTTTGGAGCTCCCGTAAAAAAAAAAAAAAAAAATTGACATTGTTTCCACTGTTTCCCCATCTATTTCCCATGAAGTGATGGGACCGGATGCCACGATCTTCGTTTTCTGAATGCTGAGCTTTAGGGCAACTTTTTCACTCTCCTCTTTCACTTTCATCAAGAGGCTTTTTAGTTCCTCTTCACTTTCTGCCATAAGGGTGGTGTCATCTGCATATCTGAGGTTATTGATATTTCTCCCAGCAATCTTGATTCCAGCTTGTGCTTCTTCCAGCCCAGCGATTCTCATGATGTATTCTGCATAGAAGTTAAATAAGCAAGGTGACAATATACAGCCTTGACGTACTCCTTTTCCTATTTGGAACCAGTCTGTTTTTCCATGTCCAGTTCTAACTGTTGCTTCCTGACCTGCATACAGGTTTCTCAAGAGGCAGGTCAGGTGGTCTGGTATTCCCATCTCTTGAAGAATTTTCCACAGTTTATTGTGATCCACACAGTCAAAGGCTTTGGCATAGTCAATAAAGCAGAAATAGATGTTTTTCTGGAACTTTCTTCCTTTTTCCATGATCCAGCGAATGTTGGCAATTTGATCTCTGGTTCCTCTGCCTATTACTGTACATGAAACTCTGTCGCACCCATCCCAAAAGCTGGATACTCATTACTGATTTTTCCCAACTATTAAGCTGAAACTCCAGTACTTTGGCCGCCTCATGCGAGGAGTTGACTCATTGGAAAAGACTCTGATGCTGGGAGGGATTGGGGGCAGGAGGAAAAGGGGAAGGCAGAGGATGAGATGGCTGGATGGCATCACCGACTCGATGGATGTGAGTTTGTGTGAACTCTGGGAGATGGTGATGGACAGCGAGGCCTGGCATGCTGCAGTTCATGGGGTTGCAAAGAGTCAGACACGACTGAGCGACTGAAATGAACTGAACTGAACTGAATCTTCATTCTGTTGCTGAAATGACATCCCTTCTCTTCTGTGACTGGAGAAATAGTACTGATCCTTCAGTGTTTCTCTACTAAGCTGCAGATTCACTGTAGCTGGTTGTGATTGGGTTTCGTCATATATGAAGCCTGACCAAAGAGCTCTCCTCTTCTAGCTTTGAGAAAGATGAACATGGAGAATTTAGTAAAGGTAGAAACTTTCCTTTATTAAACTTTCCCCTTCCCAACAGACCAGAGAATGAAGTCAAATCTGCTAATTAGTATTATGACAGATGTCCTGCTGTGTCCCTTTCACAGTGCCTTGAGTTTTAGTAGTGCAGAGGAAGATCAAGAATTTCTATATACATGGGATCATTAAGATGGGGTAGGCATGCTAAGAAGACATGGATTTGCATAGAAAGAGAGCTGATTTGCCAAGAAAGCACACTTAACGCTTAGATTAAGTACTATTTAGTTTAGGTTTGGTAGTTACTGATGACTATCGTAAGGTAGGAGAGGTATAAAGCTTTTTGCTAGCCCTGAGACACTCTTTGTGGCTACTACTGAAGTGATTTTACAATAACAGAGTTGAAAAGAGAGTTTTATTAATCTCATCCCAGGCAGTCAAATGTGCTTACCTAGGCACTTCTTATAAGTTACAGAAATCAATAAACAATCTATCTTCAGCAAAAATTAAACTTGAAGTCTTAAGTGATCTTATGTTATTCAAAACATAGGGAGGGCAAAAATGCAATATTATTCATACCTCATATAATTGTCCATAGCTCGTATACCAGAAATGAGATGTACAAAAATCTATTTCCCATTTGAAATCAAAGGGGGTCTCAGAGTCAAGAAAGACCAAGTACACTATTTTTTTTTTCTTTGTTGAACTTAATGCAAGGAGGATTTATGCATGTGTAAGTGAAAGCAAAGTTTGGTTCTGAATGCAGACTTTTCTATTTGATTTATTCTGGGGAGCAGGCACTCTGCATTATACAGTACATTTTGCCTGATATCATAACTCTAAAGTCACTGAGCACATATAATTAAAACCTCTCTCTCTTAAAGCATAGCCAAAAACTGTGCACTAACAGTACATAAGAGGAATTCCAATCTAAAAGAAGTTTATGTTATTTTCTTTTATCTAAAAGTTCTTAAGAAAATGAGAACAAGATGCTACACTAAGTGTTCAGGAATCTTGAAACACATTTGTGCATTAAATGTTAGAACTTCATAAATATCATTCACTGAACTTATATTCATAATTAGGTAATGGATGAACGGATAAAAAAGCTGTGAGATATACATACACATAGGCACAAACACACATACACCCATGATGGGATGCTATTCAGTCACAATAAAGAAGGAACTCCTCTCTGGTGACAATATGGTTGGAACTCAAGGGCATTATTTTGAGTGAAATAAGACAGAGAAAGACAGATATATATAATACCACTTACAAACAGACTCTAAAAGGTGAAACAGACTAGATTTGTGGTACCTGGTGCTGAGTAGTAGGGGAAAAGGGGAGAGATAGGTCAAAGAATAAACTTACAGTTATAAGAGGAATAAATTCTGGGGATCCAATCTACAACATGATGATTGCTGTTAATAATACCACATTATGTATTAATACTACTTGAGAGTTTCTAAGAAAGTAGACCTTGTATGTTCTTCCCACAAAGAAATATTGACTATTGTGTTACATGGTGGAGATGTTAGCTAAATTTATGTGGTAATTATTTTACAATATGTAAGTGTACCAAATTAACATATTGTACATCTTAGACTTACACAATATTATAGTTCAATTGTATCTTAATAGAGTTGGAAGAAAAAAAAAAACAGGGTTGTTTGGCAGTAGGAATGTTGAGACTTGAACTATCAATGGGGATGTGCTCTGGGCATTTCCAGAAAGATTTATTTATTAATAAGTGCATTTTTTATTTTCAACAGTGGTTTAGGTAAAATCCTTTGTTGTACTGTGGGATAGGGAATTAGATTTAACTTTAAATGGGCATCTCTATATATTGTAATATGTGAATAATTGAGGAAACAAGGTAGAAAAATTCACCTGATGCTTGTAGATAAGTAGTTTCCTAGTCATTTGGCCTTGTTTTGGGTACTTTTACTCAATTGTATGTTTTAGGAAAGAGTGAAGTTATTTCCTTTAACTTCTGGATCCTGGAATTGGGTCATACTGTTTCAAGTATTTGGCTTTTTCAAAAATTGTTACTGGGGATAAAGAAGTCTATGCTATAAGGGTGTGTTTGCAAATTGTTTTCACTAGTTTTCTTTTTTTTTTTTTTTACTTTTTATTTATTTATTTATTTTTTTACTTTACAGTACTATATTGGTTTTGCCATAGATCAACATGAATCCACCACAGGTGTACATAAGTTTCCACTCCTGAACCCCCTTCCTACCTCCCTCCCCATAGCATCCCTCTGGGTTATCCCAGTGTACCAGCTCCAAGCATCCTGTATCCTGCATCGAACCTAGGCTGCTGATTCGTTTCTTATATGATATTATACATGTTTCAATGCCATTCTCCCAAATCATCCCACCCTCTCCCTCTCCCACAGAGTCAAAAAGTTTGTTCTGTACATCTGCATCTCTTTTGCTGTCTCGCATACAGGGTTATCATTACCATCTTTCTAAATTCCAAATATATGTGTTAGTATACTATATTGGTATTTTTCTTTCTGGCTTACTTCACTCTGTATAATAGGCTCCAGTTTCATCTACCTCATTAGAACTGATTCAAACGTATTCTTTTTGATGGCTGAGTAATACTCCATTGTGTATATGTACCACAGCTTTCTGATCCATTCATCTGCTGATGGACATCTAGGTTGCTTCCATGTCCTGGCTATTATAAACAGTGCTGCGATGAACATTGGGGTACACGTGTCTCTTTCAATTCTGATTTCCTCGGTGTGTATACCCAGCAGTGGGATTGCTGGGTCATAAGGCAGTTCTGTTTCCAGTTTTTTAAGGAATCTCCACACTGTTCTCCATAGTGGCTGTACTAGTTTGCATTCCCACCAACAGTGTAAGTGTAACAGGGTTCCGTTTTCTCCACACCCTCTCCAGCATTTATTGCTTGTAGACTTTTGGATCACAGCCATTCTGACTGGTTTGAAATGGTATAAAACTCCTAGAGGAGAACATAGGCAAAACACTCTCCGACATAAATCACAGCAGGATCCTCTATGATCCACCTCCCAGAATATTGGAAATAAAAGCAAAATAAATAAGACCTAGTTAAACTTAAAAGCTTCTGCACAACAAAGGAAATGATAAGCAAGGTGAAAAGACAGCCTTTGGAATGAGAGAAAATAATAAGCAAATGAAGCAACTGACAAACAACTAATCTCAAAAATATACAAGCAACTCATGCAGCTCAATTCCAGAAAAATAAACAACCCAATCAAACAATGGGCCAAAGAACTAAATAGACATTTCTCCAAAGAAGACATACAGATGGCTAACAAACACATGAAAAGGTGCTCAACATCACTCATTATCAGAGAAATGTTTTCACTGTTTCATCAAATACCATTCTAGGTTTATAAAAGACAAATGGGGCTTTTGTGTCCGAGGACCTAACAAGAGCAGAGACTGGGAACTGTTTCTGAGCTGGAAGCAAGATACAGACAGACAGATAAGAAATGGGTCTGGCATTTAGAGCCCTAATCCCTTTGCCTGAGTGTAAGTCCTGTACTGATGCACACGCTAAACGTTTCAGGGACTGCAGACCTGGAGAGGTCCCACTCTGGGTGCCTGGGCAGCGCCCAGGACCAGAATATGGACCTCAAACATAGCTGGGGAAGTTTACACAGGGAGCCTATGATGGATCAGCAAGAAGCATTCTGGCTGTTGCGAGTGTTGGGATCTTAACCTTCAATTATCCTTGTGGATGGAAACAAACATTTTCTGTATTTGGAAATGCTGGCCACTCCTTCTCTGGAGTGGGATCGCTAAAATGAAGTTAGTGTGACTGAGGGCCTAAATTTTAATTTCAGCTACTTTTATTTTAATGAGTACATGTGACTAGAGGCTGCCATATTCTGTATAGAACTTTCCTATCATTACAGAAAGCTTTATTGGACAGTATTCTTCTAGTCTTTTACCCAGAGAAGCCTAAGCCTAACTGCAAGTGTTCTAGTAGCTAAACACTAGTGTTCCTTGACACTAAACTCCAAGAGAACTCCCTGGAGTCAAGATCTGTTGTAACTGTACCTCAGAAACAGACTGGAACATGTTGAATCCCCATAATATGTATATTCAACAACTGCTTAAGAAATGAAAAGCTTAATTTATAAGGTTATTGAAGAATATGCTATCACAAAGTTGAAGTTGACTACATGTAAGAGAACTGAAGGAACTTTTCAGAAGTTGCTGTGGGTAAAGAATCCATCTGCAATTCAGGAGACACAGGAGACAGTGGTTCAATCTCTGGGTCAGGAAGATCCCCTGGAGAAGGGTATGGAAATCTACTCCAGTACTCTTGCCTGGAGTATCCCACAGACAGAGGAGCCTTGTGGGCTACTGTTCATAAGGTCACAAAGAGTTGGACATGACTGAAATGACTCAGCACACATGCATGCATGCAAGAATGATTGAAAAGAAAAGTTTAAAGATGGTGTCATTAGAATAAAGCATCTGATGTTAACTTAGAGGAAGCCTAGTGGAGACAACTTTCCTTAATGGTAAAAATTTTTTCAGTTTTGACCTATTTTGAAAGTTACTTTAGCCTCACTAAAACCTGGAAAGGCTAAATTCCTTTCCACTAGAGAGTCCTTTGGACTGCAAGGAGATCCAACCAGTCCATCCTAAAGGAGATCAGTCCTGGGTGTTCTTTGGAAGGAATGATGCTAAAGCTGAAACTCCAGTACTTTGGCCACCTCATGTGAAGAGTTGACTCATTGGAAAAGACCCTGATGCTGGGAGGGATTGGGGGCAGGAGGAGAAGGGAATGACAGAGGATGAGATGGCTGGATGGCATCAGTGACTCGATGGACATGAGTTTGGGTGAACTCCGGGAGCTGGTGATGGACAGGGAGGCCTGGCGTACTGCGATTCATGGGGTCGCAGAGTCGGACACAACTGAGCGACTGTACTGAACTGAACTGAAGTGCATCATAGGCAGATCATGAAGTTTCTAGGAGACAGAAGAGAGGTTTAGGGGTGGGCAAATAAAGTAAAGCCATTTCCAGAGTAAATCAGGTAGTAGGCATTTCCAGAGGCAGAGACAGAGGAAAATTTCTTAGTTCTATGTCTTTGCTGCTAAGTCGCTGCAGTCGTGTCCGACTGTGCGACCCCATTGATGGCGGCCCACCCGGCTCCCCCGTCCCTGGGATTCTCCAGGCAAGAACACTGGAGTGGGTTGCAATTTCCTTCTCCAATGCATGAAAGTGAAAAGTGAAAGGGAAGTCGCTCACTCATGTCCTACTCTTAGCGACCCCATGGACTGCAGCTTACCATGCTCCTCCATCCATGGGATTGTCCAGGCAAGAGTACTGGAGTGGGGTGCCATTGCCTTCACCTCTATGTCTTTAGTAAAAACTAAAATTGGGCTAACTATAAAATCACAGTTGATGAAGCTCAGTACTTATGTACTGAATTTTGAGCAGTTTCAGAAACCAATATTCCCTGATGGTGGTTTAAATGCTCTAATATAAGGAAACATCTCCACTGGTGATCAGGTAGTTCTTTGATCTCATCTTTGTTGACCTATTTCTTTATTGCAGTTACACCACCCTTTCTCAAGGTCATAATCTGAGTCTTGCCATCACCAGAAGCTATCCATTTCAGACACTTCACTTTCCAACCCAGCATTTCCTATATTCTATGTTCCTCCAAATTTTCTTCTATGGGTATGCTAACATTTGAAAATTATTCCTTTAATTTCATAGAATTTAAATTACACTATGTAATACTGTTTTTATATTCTTTTTATTTTTTTAACTTTACAATATATCATCACTAATTGTTCTATATCAGGCTCTTCTCCTAGAGCCAGACATCCTGGAGTGTGAAGTCATGTGGGTATTAGGAAGCATTACTATGAACAAAACTAGTAGAGGTGGTGGAATTCCAGCTGAGCTACTTCAAATTCTAAAATATGATGCTGTTAAAGTGCTGAATTCAATATGCCAGCAAATTTGGAAAACTCAGCAATGTCCACAGAACTGGAAAAAGTTAGTTTTCATTCCAGTCCCAAAGAAAGGCAATGCCAAAGAATGCTCAAACTACTGCACAATTGTGCTCATTTTACATGCTAGCAAGGAAATGCTCAAAATCCTTCAAGCTAGGCTTCAGCCGTACATGAACTGAGAACTTCCAGATATACAATTTGGATTTAGAAAAGGGAGAGGAACCAGAGATCAAATTGCCAATGTCCCTTGGATCATAGAGCAAGCAACGGATTTCCAGAAAATCATCTACTTCATTGACCACACTAAAGCCTTTTACTGTGTGGATCACAACAAACCGGAAAATTCTTCAAGAGATGGGAATACCAGACTACCTTAACTGCTTCCTGAGAAACCTGTATGCAGGTCAAGAAGCAACATTTAGAACCGACATACAACAATCGACTGGTTCAAAACTGGGAAAGGAGTATGGCAAGGCTGTATATTGTTACCCTGCTCATTTAACTTCTAGTCAGAGTATATCACACGAAATGTCATGCTGGATGAATCACAAGCTGGAATCAAGATTGCTGGGAGAAATATCAATAACCTCAGATATGCAGATTATACCAACCACATGGCAGAAAGCAAAGAGGAACTAAAGATCCTCTTGATGGAGGTGAAAGAAGAGATTGAAAAAGCTGACTTAAAACTTAACATTCAAAAAACTAAGATCATGGTATCTTTTCCCATCAATCGTGGCAAATAGATAGGTAAAAATGGAAACAGTGGCAGATTTAATTTTTCTGGGCTCCAAAATCACTGCAGATGCTAATTGCAGCCACAAAATTAAAAGATGCTTGCTCTTTGGTAGAAAAGCTATGACAAACCTAAATAGTATATTAAAAAGCAGAGACATCACTTTGCTCTAAAAGGTCCAGATAGTCAAACCTATGGATTTTCCAGTAGTCACATATGAATGTGAGAGTTGGACTATAGAGAAAGCTGAGCACTGAGCAATTGATGCTTTCAAACTCTGGTGCTGGAGGAGATTCTTAGAGAGTTCCTTGGACACCAAGGAGATCAAATCAGTCAATCCTAAAGTAAATCAAGCCTGAGTATTCATTGGAAGGCTTGATGCTGAAGGTGAACCTCGACTATTTAGGCCACTTGATGCGAACAGCCAACTCACTGGAAAAGACTCTGATGCTGGGAAAAGTTGAGGGCAGGAGAAGAAAGGGGCAACAGAGAATAAGATGATTGGATGGCATCACCAGATTGATGGACATGAATTTGAGCAAACTCTGGGAGACGGCAAAGGACAGGGAAACCTGGTGTGCTGTAATCCACTGGGTTGCAAAGAGTTGACATGACTTAGCAACTAAACAATGAGCACCAACAAGGCTCTTCTAACTTCTGGAATGTATTACTAGTTCCTTAATTTTAAGCATGACCACATTTCTTCGATGTGGCATACCTTTAGCCACTTGCTGCAAATTATTAAGTGTTATATTTTCATTGTCAGCCAATTTCCATTGAGATTTCTTCTTTGAATCATGTTATTTAAAGGTATATTGATTAGATGCTTGAAATCCAAAGATTATTGGTTTCTTTAGTGAGAAGACATTTAGAGACCATAACATGGGCTCTAGTGGTACTTATTTCTTTTTGGTTTAGGCCTCTTCTGGGCCTCTTCAATGAATAGAACTAGGAAATATGTACTAACTTTTAAAATATATGATGCAAACTGAAAATTTAGAAAAACAAACAAATAGTATGTTGATTAATTTACTAACACTTGGAATATAGGGATTTATAGTTATCTTTTCATTGTTGATTTCTAGCTTTTGATGTTA
Organism: Redunca redunca; assembly: GCA_006410935.1. NCBI lineage: Eukaryota > Metazoa > Chordata > Mammalia > Artiodactyla > Bovidae > Redunca > Redunca redunca. The sequence continues at coordinate 106,115 of SJYQ01000193.1, read as the reverse complement.
TAATAGGGAATAAGCAACATAGTCTCAATATTTTTGAGTTTGCTGTGATGTACTTTACGGTCAATTTTGGTAATTATCTCTGTGTTGTTGAAAGAATTTGTATTCTGAAGTGCACAGTGCTCTGTCGATTAGATAAAATTTACTAATCATATTCAAATCTATATCCTCCTAATCTTAAAAAAAAATACCTGTTTGTCCTATTAGTTGTTGAGAAAAAAACACTTAATCTTGCATAATGATTGGATATTTTATGTAATTCTTCAGTTGTGTCAATATTTCAAAATTTTGTATCTGTTTTGGGTTATTATTAACCATAAAGAAGTTTAAATTGTTTTATCTTCCTGGTGAATTTACCTTTCTATCATTTTAAAATGTCCTCAGTTTGCAGCATTGCTTCTTGCCTTAAAGTATGTTGTTGTTTATTATTTAATGTAGCTTTCCATCATATGTGCTTGAATATTTTTTAAGTGCCATGCTGGTATTATTTTGTCACAGTTTATAGAAATAATTTGAGAAAAGAGTGATGTTCTTCTTTCAGGGGATTTAGTTTGCATCACAGCCTACTAGGGGCAAAATAATTGTGGATTTTAGGTAATTTAGGTAATACAGGTCATCACCTATAGATTTTAGATTTGAGTTAATTCAGTATTTGAACAAGAACCTCTCGAATGCTGAATCACTGTTACTTCTACTTTGTAGCCTTTTCCTGTTGAGCACAGAGGGAGGAAGAGTCACTAGTGCACTCCTTATTGGTCATCCCAGGACTCTGATTTTGTTTTCTTGTCCTCTTTCAGCTTCCTCTCCTGGAAACAGGAGATGCTGAAAAGAGGAAATTTCCTCAAATGCTGTGCTCAACTCTTTGGCTCACATTCTTCTGGATCTTGGTTGCATGATTAGTTAGAACTTTGTTGTATTTATAATGACTCAAGCAGATAAATGTGTGTATCTGTGTGAGTATATCTCAGGTTTTCTAGTTCTTTTTAGTGGAAGGATTTGTCAGAACTCTTTAACCCATTCAATCTGGTTTCCAAGTCTAAAATTAGCTACCATCATGTTGGCTACCATGTTTCCATATTTGATTAATGTTTTCTTGAGTCTCATCTTACTTGAATCCTCAACAGTATTCGACACCTCTAGCCATTCTTTCCTTCTTGAAATTTTCTTCTCTCTTGAGTTCTGTAACCCCACACTCCTTTTTTCCCTTACCTCTCAGACATCTCCATCTCAGTTTTCACTGATGGCTTTTCCTTTTTTACTTTACCTCTAAATATGGATTTTGCATAGCTTTCCTTTATTTTCCTTTTATATTTTTCTTTATATTTTCCCACATTCTCAACTAAAGTGGCTTTAAATAACAGTTAAAAAACCTGAAGTTTATTGGTAAGTAATCTGCTTCTTTCTCACTGCTCGTCAAATCTTTCACTATCCCCTAGATTTTCAACCTCCAAAATATTTATTCTCCCCATTCCTATTGGCACCACCCAACTCAAAGCTATATTGATTTCTCATTTGAACTAAGGCTGAACATTTCTAACTGACCTCGCTTTTCCTCTTTTCTTTCACTTCAATCCATTCTCCATATAACAGTCAGTTTTTCTTCTTAAAATTTGTGAATTGGATCTTGTGTTTTATGTGTGAAACATGTATAATATCATATGTGAAACGAATCATCAGTCCAGGTTCGATGCATGATACAGGATGCTTAGGGCTGGTGCGTTGGGATGACCCAGAAGGATGGTATGGGGAGGGAGGTGAGAGGAAGGTTCAGAATGGGAAACATGTGTACACCCATGGTGGATTCATGTTGATGTATGGCAAAACCAATACAATATTGTAAGATAATTAGCCTCCAATTAAAATAAATAAATTTATATTAAAAATAAAAAATGTATTGGCTTCTTATCACAGGGAAAATAAAATAAAGGTCCTGTTTTGATGTCTGTGTCTACAAGAAACTGTGTTCAGCTGCTGAAACAGATATTCAACTATGGTATTTAAACAAATCAAAGGTTTATTCTTTCATGTAGAAGAACTCTGAATACATTCATCTAGTAGTGGCTTGGTGGCTCCAGAAAGTCATGAGGGACCCTGGGCCACTCAACTGTGTTAGTCTGCCATTCTTCACCTTGGCATCCATCCTCAGTGTGGCCCATGGTCATAACATAAGAGAACCTGCAGCTATTACATGTATTTTTCAAAAGGGAAGAAAGAAAAAGAAAATAGGGGATAAAGAACAGGAGTTGAAGAAAGCTTTCTGGGTGTCCTTAGCTAAGTTCTGCTAAGTCTCCTTGGGCAGAATCTAATCACATGTCCATATTTATAGTCAAAGGAGGCTAAGAAAGATGATATTTTATTCAAGAACATTTCCAACCTCAAAAAAAATTCTAGCTTGTCCTGTAAGGGAAAAGACTACTATCAGTCTCTACCACAAAGTCCTAAGTGATCTGAACTTTGGCTTCTTCTCCAACCGTATGATACAACCTCTTCCTCTGATAATTACATCTCGTCTGCACAATGTTTGTGCAGTGTTTGGTGACTGCACTGTCTAAATTAAGGTTATCCTGTTAATTGCTTTCCAAGAAATCATTGTTCCTTATAGTCTCTGTTAAAAGCCTTTGCTTTTAATGATTTGGCTGAACTGCTCACCATGGTATTAATTTATTCATTTCAAATCCTTGTATTTATAAATTACCAAGTTAGATAACTATTCTAAATGTGATTCTAATAGCTCTATGGAACAATTGAACATCAAATGATAATTTCAGTTATATTTTTAGTACCTACAATTGAAAGAACATCAGTATAACTATGTGTTATACATGTAAGCACCAAGTATTTGCTTTCTAGAAGTTTTTGTTTTTCTTTTTTCCTTTTCCTCAAAGAAGACATATAGATGTCCAACAGACACATGAAAAGGTGCTCAACATTGATAATTTTTAGATAAAAAATAAAGTTTCAATGAGGTATCATCTCAGACTGGTCGCAATGGTCATTATCAAAAAGCCCACAAATTATACATGTTGAAAATGTGTAGAGAAAGGGACCCCCCCACACACACACTGTTGATGGGAATGGAAATTGATGCAGTCACTGTACATAACAGTAGGGAGTTTTTTTAAGAAACTAAAGATAGAGGTACCATATGATTCAGTGATCCCACTCCTATGGATATATATCCAGAGGAAACTCCAATTTGAAAAGATGCAGGCACCCCAATGTTTATAGAAGCACTATTTACAATAGCCAAGACATGGAAGCAACCTGAGTGTCCGTGGCATATGAGTGGATAAAGAAGATATGGTATATATACACAATGGACTATTACTGAGTCATAAAAAAGAATGAAATAATGTCAATTGCAACAACATGGATGAACCTAGAAATTATCATACTAAGTGAAGTAAGTCAGGCAAAGACAAATGTCATATGATATTGCTTAAGTGAGGAATCTAAAAAATGATATAAATAAATTTATTTGCAAAACAGAAATAAACTCACATAGAAAACAAACTTATGGTTACCAAAGGAAAAAGTGGAGAGTAAATTAGGAGCTTAGTTTTAAAATATGAACACTACTATACATAAAATAGATAACCAGCAAAGACCTGCTATATAGCAGAGGGAACTACATTCAGTATTTTGTGATAGCTTATGATAGAAAAGAATCTAGAAAAGAATGTATATACATATATGTTTATGTATAACTGAATCATTTTGCTATATACAGGAAACTAACACAACGTAAATCAACTATATTTCAATAAACATTTCAATAAATTAAAAAAAATAGTTTTGATGTTCAACATTGAAGAGGTCACTTGGCTAATATATACTATCTGTTATCAACCTTATTCCTAGGCCTCTAGTTAAGCTNCCTCTAGTTAAGCTAGTCACTGGGTCTGTCAACTAGTAAAAAATACAGAATTTAATTTGCAGGTAAATCTAATCACTTAATCCAAAATATCAGAGGCTTATCCTTATTAAAGAATTCAAAATATAGAAAGTAGGCCTTTTATTGTATTGCAACATAAAAAGTTTAACATTTGAGATATGAAATGGAAGCTAGACATGAATAGAACTTTTGTTTATATGGCTTTAAGTTTTATATATATTCTTAAACTTACTATTTCATTTCATTTTCAGTACCTTTGACTGATATTATTGCTATTTGCAATTAAGAATGGTCATCCAGTCTGTTCAGGATCATCTGCGTAGTGGAAGAGTTAAATTAGAACAGAGGGCTGAGCACTCAGTCTGACATTAAAATAGCAACAACAAAAATCTTAGATATGATCAGAGAAAACAAAATCCAAATTAGTGTTCGTGTCCTTCAATCTTTCTTGTGGATCTTCTCATTCCTACAGTTTTGCAATCTAAACCCAAACCCAAAGTAGAGGAAAGAAGCCCAGATAGCATGTACATATATCAAGAATTCCAATACTTACTTGGTCCCTTAGAATCTTGTACTTCCCAGAGTGTGAGGGGAACTGCATACTTCATATCTCCAGTCAGTAGGCTCTGTATCTTTGGGGAAAGTATAAGTATGGATTTGGCACAATCACTTCTGTGTCCTCTGAGTATTGCGGTGGCTCCCATGCCCTTTGCATTTTGTCAAAGTGCTTGCCATCAGTGGCCTCCTCTCCTCTGCAGAGAGGGAGGGGACAGTGAGGATGGGGGAGCCAATTATGGCAGCTTCTTACTGCAGTGTGCAGAGTGGCTGGGTTGTCATTCATTAGTGCTTAATGTTTAGCCACAATATGCAAACCACCGAGGCTGGAAGGAATCACAGCTGAGAAGGGAACGCCTGACAGAGGCAATAAAGCAACTTCTTTTTCAAGAGGTGCCACTGCAGGGTCATTGAATTTGCATGCTGCTCCAGTGGTGCCTGGAACTCAGGTTATTAATTATTATCCAAATCACCCCCCTTGTTACCTCCAAGCTCTCATTATAGCTTCAAATGCAGGTATGTTCAACTCTCGTCCCACTGCCTCTATATGTTATGCCACCACTTTGTTATATAACTATTAAGAGCAGAAACCCATCAGAGGGACTTAAAATAAAACCTCTGCCGAGGAGTGCTTTCTCTTTATTTGGCTTAAATGGGATGGCGATAATGTAAAAAACCTTCACACTAAAGTCCAATATTCATACTCATCAAAGTGGACTTAGATTCTGAGATTATCGTCTGTCCTTTTGTCACAATGCATTTGCTTTGTAAAGGGCAGCATCAGTGGGGAATGCTGTTAACCATGCTCAAAATCAGACCCTGCTGCAAACAGAAAGTTAGGAGCATCTCGGAAGCAAGAGGTTAACCTGATCATTGTTGTTTATTGAGACCCATATAGTGCCTCTCACAAGCCTCTGCAGCTTTATGGAATTCAGACTGACCCCATAACTCTGCCTGCTGGTGAAACATGGCTGCCCTTGCTGCAGAACTCATCTCTTTTGTAAAATCACCAGCAATTCAAAAGTAAATGATTTGCTTTAGAATAGTGGGTTGTCTCCTTGCTCTCATGACCTCTTTTCCTCGCCCTGGCATCTGATAGTCTCCACCTTGTCGGCCTGGCCTATTCCCAACTCCAGTGGATGTGCCAAGGAATCCACACTCCCTGCACATTTGGGGGAAGCTGATGTCTTTTACTTGGTAATTGATACATCTATATAATCTGTATTTGTATCCATAAAAATTCATTCTTGACTATGCGGATACTGACTTTTATACTAAACCAAAGCAGCTATGATCATGTGGCCATAGCATTTAGTACAGTGTTTAGTAGCTTCATAAATATTGCTATTATTATTTAAATTAGCTTTAATTTATATAATACAGTACACCTGGTTGCTGACAAAATTTCTACAATAAAGGCTGTTACCATGGGAAACAGTGCTTCTATATACCTCTTCATTATATTGTCCCAAAGCAGGATTTCCAGACTGGATATCTCTCCCAGGCTTCACTTTCTCATTCTCTGTGTAGCATGTATGTGTGTATAAAAATACATTCTATAAAAGAAAATTTCAGTTCAGTAAATATCTGTATAGTTTACTCTGGGTTCTGTTGCCATGTCAGCTCAGCCTGGACTCCTCACCTCTGAGGCAGCAAAGTGATGAACAGTATGCGATAGGCAAGTAGGATTATCTCAACAGAGTCACTGTTTATGACTATTTGAATTATATATATATATATATNTGAACTGGTGACTCGTTTCATATATGATATTATACATGTTTCAATGCCATTCTCCCAAATCATCCCACCCTCTCCCTCTCCCACAGAGTCCAAAAGACTGTTCTATACATCTGTGTCTCTTTTGCTGTCTCGCATACAGGGTTTATCGTTACCATCTTTCTAAATTCCATATATATGCCTTAGTATACTGTATTGGTGTTTTTAAATTTTTTCTTATCAATTCAATATTTGCCTCCTGAACACTCAAAAACTCATTCCTCTGCTCCTGTATACACTGAAACATAGAGACAGAATGTTTTAACAGGGACATTATTTTTTTCACTGATTCTAAAACATCCACCTTGAGATTAGAAGCAGGCAAGGGTTTTCAAATGTCTTAGCTTTGCCCATGGAAAGAGTGAAAGTAGAAATGTTATTTCCTGAGCTCCATGGCCCACTTATCTGGCATAAAAACCTTCACAACAATTCTTTCAAGGCAGACATTATTCACTTATTGCAGCTGAGCAATATGAAAAGAAAAATGACCAAGCAATGTTTCCAAATTGACAAAGGGAGTTGCAGAATGTGGCTTTAGCCCTAGAATTAACCAACAAGACAAGGTTCTAGTCATGATACCATGTTTCCTGGTGCGTGTTGGGCTTCAAAATACTCACACTGCAATTGCTCAAACATCTTTGTAAGTGCCTCTCTGGGAATATCCTTAACAGCTCCTTTCCAGTTACAAAAAAAATCACTATCATTGCAATATTGTCACATCTGGTTTTTGACCTAGAAACACATTACTCACCTTAATTGTCAGACTTAGTTCCAAACACCTTTTGCCTGTTTTCAGAAATTAAAGTCACCATGAAAGCATGGGAATTTTGCTCCATGGACGGTATTAAGTTTCTAATAAACAACTCCAAAGAGGGAACACAATAGATGCTTCAAAAAAAGAGGCAGTATCTGTGGCATCAATAGATGATTCATCTGTGTGGCTTGAAACATCCTCTTTTATTCTGCATTGTTTTTATTCTTGGTCACTGATTCAACCTATATTGTTTTTTCCAACTTCTTTTTTTTCAGAAAGAGGGCTCTGGTACATAAAAAAGTCAAATGGGAGACTGGAGTCTCTGTGTCAGGGTACGGGGGAAAAATAGAGGAATTTAAAATAAAAAAGATAGCCTCCCTTCTTCCTTCCTTTTCCTCACACTCTACTATACCCATCATATTTCTGAATTTTAAGGTGGGTGTGGGATTGTGTTGTCTCAGGGGCTGAAGCCAGTTTATTGATTATAATGCCTAGAGTTAGCTCTGTTTGGCAAATTAGAGAGGGGCTGCTCAAACAATGGAATGTAGAAGTGAGGAGCATCACAGTGGTCTGGAGAAGCATCTTATAAAGTCCAGAAAAGCTATTCTCGGTGGTAACAAATGACACCAGGACTAAGTAAACTCTCCTTGGAATCCTTAAGACTTATGAAAAACACAGGGCTGCCAGAGGTCAGCTGGAACAGGGACTCAGATTGATGACCTTTAGGATACTAGAGATGTAGTGTGACTTGGTAGACAGGAGAACTTGAAGACAACCAAGTTTTGTTGAAAAATAAAAAAATTCTATAACGCTGGCTTAAAAGTGTTTAAAAATTAGCATTTTGTGTTCACACATGTTACAATTAGACAGGGTCCATTAATCTTTACATATAGGAGATAATGTATGTAAGAGCTCTCAGCACACTGATTGACATCTAGTAAGCATTTAATATATGGCAACTTTTATTGAAATGTGTGATCTTTGCAGAATCATGGTAAATCAGATGCCAGAAGTCTAAATGGGCAAATGCTATTTTGATTCCTAAACAAAAAAAGATGAATTTCATAAATCCTGACAAGGCTGGCACTGTTCCCTAGCAAGATGCTGCAACGTGTAGACATTTAGAAAAGCTAGTAATGACAACTAAGGGCTCAGTCTCTCTTGGGTTCACAAAGAACAAGCCCATCCAGACCAGCCATATTTATTTCTTCAGTAGTATTATTAGATGACAATATTAGGGAAACTAGGTAGATCTAGTAGACTTGGCTTCCGGTAGGGCAGGTGTTATGAACTCCATGTCTGTATCCAAGCAAAATTCATATGTTAAATTCTAGTACCCAGTGTGATGGTGTTTAGAAGTGGTGCCATTGGGAAGTGGTTACTGGCTTACTTGCTGAAATGCTTCAGTTATGTGCGACTTTTTGCGACCCTATGAACTGTACCCTTCCAGGCTCCTTTGTCCATGGGGATTCTCCAAGCAAGAAAACTGGAATGAGTTACCTTGACCTCTTCCAAGGGATCTTCCCAACCCAGGGGTCAAATCCATGTCTCTTACATCTACTTGCACTTACAGGTGGATTCTTTACCACTAGTGCCACTTGGGAAGTCCAGGAGGTGGTTAGTTTTATCCTAATCAACATTTTTTTTATCAGTGATGTAAAGAAAACAAATTTAATGCTCTATTGTCAAGATATTGTTAATCCATGTGGCTTATGTGCTCTATTTGGCTCCTTTTCTTTCTCCTCTGTTTTTCCTCTTTAAATTCTGGGAGGCATAGCAAATGTAATTGTGACAGAGTCTGCATCCAAAAAAGATGATTTGCTATCCAAGTATTGGTCCTGCTGTACACATAAGGGATGATTTTCACATATAGGAAACACCCTGTGAGTGTTTTGAGCCCCAAAATAATGCTGTAGAGAAATGAAGCACCAGATACTTTATAATTTCAAAAATTATGACGCATCGACAAAGCTTGACTAATATACATGAGAATCTACAGAAGGTATTTAGCCCCACTTTAAACTGATATCTCCTTCATCTGCTTATTTAATGTATATTTACCACTGAATTCTATATTGGAGAATGCAGTCAGAAGATCTCCTGTAACATGTTTTCATCTATTCCTCTGATCCATTCAAACTAACTACCTATTGGTAAAATGAGTTTCACCAGTTATGGAGGTACCATCCTGAGAAAGCAGTTTATCAATCATCTGCTGTTACTACCTATGACTCTGCTTCTCCTTAACTGGCATCTTGAAGTCATTCTTTTAGTCACATAAACAATATCCCTCATAAGTAGTTTTGCTAGGTACCTTCCCAGTGATTCTTTAGGACCCTCACAGATTAAGATTTTGAGAAACTGCAGGCTGATAATCCAGCTCTGTGTGTCAATGAGAGCCCTTCATTACCAAGTGACCATGTAATTTGTCATCTGAAGTGGACACTTTTGAGATTGTAAGGAGGAGCTATCAGTAGATTTGCTGGGATGCTGGGACAGCAGTTGTCCCACGGGATTGCCCCAGGCCAACCAGGACATAACTCATCCTATTCATAATGACAGCAGTCAAGTGTGCACGCCTGGCCTTCTTTTAGTTGAAATCCAGTTTCAAATAAACCTAGGGTATTTCTTTTCTATGAGGTTCTACACTTAGTTCTGAAAAACATATACTTTTGCCCAGTTCTTGGGAGAAGTATATTTTACTCTGAAGGCAGCTATCTCTTTTCACTCTGTCCCAAGGCTGTGACTTTACATGATTTTCTTATCTTGTTTTCCTTAGGAGAGAATCAGGTACCAGTGCCTGGGTGCCTTGATTTCATGGGACACAAGTCGAGCCTACAGGTGATTCTTTTATAGGCCTTCTGTTTGACTTGAGGTGAGCGTTTTTTTGTCAGCTGGAGGTGTTTGTTTAGCTAAAGCATGGAAGACCGGTTCTTGGCTATTCCTGCTGCTAATTCTGTACAGAATGCCCATAATTTTACCTGGCCATGCAGGTGTACTTGACACCTATCATTTCGCTCTTGGCCTTAGGAGCTGAAGAAGATGTCCTATTTTAACATCCTGTTACGCTTTTTGTAAAGTGTGATCAACCTAAAACAAAGATTCTTCTTAGAAGTTAGACCTTGAAATTTTCTTTTACAAAGGTCTTTGATGACATTTTTTTTTTTTTTTGCTATATCAAACCCTATTCTTTTGGCAGACACTGCTAATTACCTATCTAATATCTACTCTCTACTTTGATGACAAAACTTACTTTATTTGGGAATGGTAGGAAACCTGCCTTAAAAAATTATCTTCTTCCGACTTCCCTCGAATTGGAGATTAATATGAAGCATTGTTCTGTTCAGTGAAATGTAAGTGGCAGTTGCTAGATAAGATTTCTGGGAAATCCTTTAAACAGGATAGGGTTATTCACACACTTTTTGCTCTTTTTTCTTCTCTTGGTCTGGATTTCAGTCATGATGCTTGGAAGTGCTGCTGCCATCTTGCAACCTTAAAGATGAGACCCCTCAGTAAGGGTGGTGCAACCCGAAGATACAAGGGTCCAGAAGCCATTGAGACTCTCTCCAAACCTAGATTGCCTACACCTGAACTTGTTCCATACAGTGATTACTTCCTTTTTCTTTGTGCATGCTGCTCTCTGAGGGATTTTCTGTTACCCGCGGCTGAATATGGAGAAGGCAATTGCACCCCATTCCAGTACTCTTGCCTGGAAAATCCCATGGATGGAGGAGCCTGGTAGGCTGCAGTCCATGGGGTCGCTAGGATTCGGACATACCTGAGCGACTTCACTTTCACTTTTCACTTTCATGCATTGGAGAAGGAAGTGGCAACCCACTCCAGAGTTCTTGCCTGGAGAATACCAGGGACGGGGGAGCCTGGTGGGCTACTGTCTATGGGGTCGCACAGAGTCAGACACGACTGAAGTGACTTAGCGGCAGCAGCGGTGGAATATATCTCCGACTGATAGTTTTCTGAACATCCTGGAATAAGTAGGGAGTAAAAACAAACATGTGGGCTTTCCATGTGGTTCAGTAGTAAAGGATCTGCCTGCTAAAGCAGGAGACACAGAAGATGCAGGTTTGATCCCTCAGTCAGGAAGATTCCCTGGAGAAGGAAATGGCAACCCACTGCAATATTCTTGCCTGAACAATCCCATGGACAGAGGAGTTTGGCAGGTTACAGTCCATGGAGCCTCAAAGAGTTGGATGTGACAGCAAGTGGGCATGCACATATGCACATGCACCCATACTGTTTTGAGAGCAATAGGATGTTTTCTTATTGTTTTCGGCAGCTCTTCTAAGACTTACATGGGTGGGGAGGAGAAACAATAAAGAGAAAAGAAAAAGAAAATGCTATTTCATCAAGATCTCCCTGATATGTTGAGATGATGGGACTTCTTATTTTGTAGCCTAAATAATCAAATGTCACATAAAGTACCTCTGCTTCTTGGAGGTGTGGTTAAGAGCAGGTACCAATAAGAGATGGACACATCAGACTGAGCAGTCACTCAGTGCATTCCATGAAGCACCTCCCATGTGCCAAAGATAGCTGGCATAGGGAAGAAGCAGGCAAAGTAAGGTGCTGGGGTGGCCTCCTAGGTTCGGCAGCAGTTTGGATTCCCTCAGCATGCATCACTGGCTTTTGGAATCAGTGAATTTATGGGAAGGGGTATTTGCAAAACCTATGTAATGTCCTGGCAAGAAATATAAAATGTGCATGAAATGTGAAGTGATAGATATGACAATTAATTTGTAGTGGTAGAGTCTGTCGAACTGGGGAGCTCAGGCTGGCTTAGAGGATTAAGTCAACATTTGAAAATTCTCTGCTCCCCTTCAAAAAGGTCTTCCAAAGACATGCAAATTTGATTTATTGAGGATGGCAATAAAAAGAGACACCAGTAGGGTAAACTGAAGCCAAAGGATACAGGGAGTATCTTTTAGCTGAGTGAACTATTTCATGAACCCTCAAGAAACCACTCAAGAACACCAAGATTTAATTGGGAAAGAAATGGTAGATGCAAAGCCAAATGAGGTGCTTTAGTTATCATGATTATGTTCTACGTTTTGTCCCCAACTTGAAATGGTCTAGGAATTGCTTGTTTCTGTGAATATTTTTGTACTTATATTGATGTGGGAGGTAAAATACATTCATTTCAGGCTCCGTGTTTTTCATCATCTTTGACCACACATAGCTCAGAGATCATGATCAAGAAATGCTAAATTAATGAAGGGAATTTCAGTCAATCCTGGTAATAACAAGCATGATGATGATAACAAGCTATGATAATAATAATAGCCCTAATTTTTGAGTGGTGACTGTGTATAAGATATTATCCATGAATGATCCCCATAGATGAGGAAGCAGAATGGTAGAAGGGAATTATAAGAACTGGTAAAGCCGTCCAGTTAAAGTGGTAAAGCCTGGAATCAAAGCAAAGCTGATCTTGCTTGGAGCAAAGTTTCTTACATCTTTGCTGTACTGCCTGAGTTGAGTTTCAGTTCAGCTCAGTTCAGTTCAGTTGTTCGGTCATGTCTGACTCTTTGCAACCCCATGAACTGCAGCATGCCAGGCCTCCCTGTCCATTGCCAACTCCTGGAGTTTACTCAGTCACGTTGATGTATGGAAAAACCAATACAATATTGTAAGGTAATTAGCCTCCAATTAAAATAAATAAATTAAAAAAAAATTCATGTCCATTGAATCAGTGATGCCATCCAACCGTCTTATCCTCTGTTGTTCCCTTCTCCTTCCTTCAATCTTTCCCAGCATCAGGGAAGTTGAGCTTAGGGGCTTTTATAAAATGAATTCTAGTATTTCCATGGAATAGCTGATATTTCTGAAAGAACCTAATGAAAGTTTTCTTTGACAAAGCTATGCAGCTGACTCCATCCACACCATCACAGAATAGCTGCTTTCCCAGTTTTCTCAGTAAGCAGACCTGCAGAGGCTTTCTACTAGGCTGTGTACCTTGAAAGGTGGGGGACTAAGAAGAGGAATGATGCTGCCACATGTGCAGTTCACTGTTCCTTTACCTGGGGATAAGATGAGGAGGAGAGTAATAAAGAGTGGTTGCCTTGGGTATTGCAGAAGACAGAAGAGGATTCTGGAAGTCAACTTCACCCCTTTCTTCATTGCCCACCCCATCACATATCTTCTACAAATCTCCTTGAATTCCAGTGGAAGCTGACCTTTTTGACTTCAGGCTATAGCTGACTTGTAGGAATATAAACACCATGTGGTTGCCCTGGGAATGAAGCTTGTACTACAGCTTCATTGTAATTTATTAATTGCAATTATTTCAAGATGAAAATGTATATAACCAAGTTTGCTATTTGGCCACATACACATGTTATACATAAAAGGCTTCAAAATATCAAAAGAGCTATTTGCTACAAGGAGAAATAAAGCATGGAACATAGCTTAGATACCAAAGCTGAGACCATAAGGCCCTACCACAGCCACCAAGCTATGGCTCCATTTGTGTCTTCAGATTCTTCTGTTTTTCTAGTGGTCAGATATCTGTCTTGTGCTGGCCAAGTGGCGTGCATGACTGATTCAACACTATTAAAAATGTCTATAGAACTGGAGCAGGTGTCAGTGAGTGCCGTCAGCACCATCATTGGCAATATCCATCAGGAAAGACTTTACTTCCTTGAAAGGGGCCCTAAGGCTGCCCAGAGACTGGCCTGCCTGCACCCTTGTCTTCCAGGATGTTCTAAAGCAGATACACCAGGGAAAATGTGCTGATCACTCATTGGAAAGTAGAATGAAATATCAAAATGAACATTAAAATGGCTATACAAAAATGTTTCATTTTAAGTTGGGAAGGGGAAAGGATGAACATAGAATTCATCCATGAACATGTTCTTTTGGTTTCAAATGTTAGTGACTTGTGCGCTGGTTGCCAGCTCCTAACTGGGACGTGGAGGAGGCCACAGAGGTGAGACCTTTGCTTGGGAGTGGGGGGTGTTGAGTGCAGGAGAAACAGAATTTCCTCGGTGATGCATGTAAAGGGAAACGAGAATGGCCTAGGGAGTTAGTTGATCAATGACATTCTTATGGGAAAGGTTGGGTTTCAGTAATAATTTATGAAAAGAGGTGGGTCGAGAGGAGGCAAGAGGTGAAGAACATTGTAGAACCAGGACAGAATCTCTGCTGAAGTTGCTTCTGCTGCCATGGGAGTTTATGAAAACTGATTAGATGCTCTGTTTCTAGTATTCAAAAAACATAGAGAAAAACCTCCCAAGTGACTAAGAAAAATCATAGTATGTGGATGCCCTGCATTTATAGAGAAGAGACTCCTGAAACATTTGGACCTCTTCTTTTTTGAGAACTCCATTGAATGAGGAAAATTTCAGAGGAGGGAGGAACAGGATCCCAAATGTGTCTCCTGGGGTCCCCACAGGGAATGAAATCTCCCAGGGGGGTTCTGAGCTGGGGAAGCAGGTCCACCTCTCTGCAGGCCCATTATCAGGACACTCTGAGTAAATCCTCAAGCCCTCTGCTGGTGTGTACCCACTCCTGCTCTGAGTCTCTCCTCCCAACATATCCGAGATGTTTATTAAGAGATGACAAGTCTATCAGGCCTCATGAGCAGTCTTTCACAATGAGATCTTCCTGTACATCCAGGGAGCATCATCAATCTTGTGCCTGCTCTGAGCTCAGAGCCGCTGAGTGAACAAGGCCCCTTCTCTACCCCGCCCCCTCTGTCTAAACATTTCTTACTCACTTCCTTTGCTTCCTTTACCAGGATTTGCAGCAAAGCAGGAGGCAGCAAAAGAAAAGATGCTATTTGCATAAAGTGTTCCCGGTAAAGAGACAGCTACAGAAAGATGGACTAAAGGGGCCCTTTTATCCTATGTTACTGGTTTTATGGAATATATTTCTTCATTAAAAAATGAAATAACTAGAACTGAGACTGCAGAAATGATTGTCAGCCACACATCTAACATTATATCACAGACAACTATCGTGAATATACGTATTTCATATTGAATATTATACCCACATTACAGAGAATCAGTTGTCCATCTTTCTAAAATATCAAGTTTTAGGATATTTCATTCAGTGTGTATAGGCACTGTGTTGCCTTTCTTAAGTGCCTGCTTTGTTTCCTTCCTGGAAAGGTTTTTGTTATAACTATCAGCATGTAATATTCAAGAGAAAACTCCATTGCCTTGCATAGGAAGCAAAATTGATACTAGTAACTCGCAATTGCCAATGGACCTCATTGAATATATGTCTTGTGAGCATTATATATGTCACTATATTTGTAAGTCAAATGTGTTCCACGTTTATTTTTCATTAGAAAGCCCCTAATCTGAACCACACAGCTTCAAGTCCTGAAAGACATTCTGTCAGATGGGATAATAATATCATTTTTAAATTTCATGAAGTTTATTGAGGCATACGCATCATTTTTTGGCACTGTTTCAATATTTAAACATTTCAATCTAACATATCATAAGGTTGTTTTTTATTTTGGGATGGGAGAGAGAGAGGAAATTATTTTCCTGTATCATGAATGCTTTGAAATATTTTTTTAAAAAAGCTTGTTCTTTACTATAATATGAGCTTTTCAAAGATTTGACACTGGGCTTTGTTCAGAGACATGAGGAAGGTCATGAAAAATGGTTCTTTTATCCTCTGCACAGCATCTCTATGACTATAGCAGAATCAGATAGGAATGAAAGATTGTACTGGCTTTATTCACACTGGAAGGCCTCTGTAAGACTTAGCTGCTGGTAAATGCTTTACAACGCTGAGATTTTGTGATTTGTTTCAATCTGGAGCTATAAAGGTCCGAAATGCTGTTTCTAGGCATATAATAAGTAGCCAGAATTAAACAGTTATATATGCTTAGCCTAGCCCGGACCTGCCTTGGTACTGCAGGTGATGGTCCCCAAGTTGTTCCATGTAACAGCTGTATATAGGCTTGGGTGCTTGTACATTTTTGTGTGTGCACACATGTGAGTGTATGTGTGTGTTATGAAGAGCATGTCCATTATGAAGCTTCTGTCCATTAAAAGAGTAATGCAGTGCCAACATAAATGACTTCTGATGGTGAGATTAGCTCTGCTCTAGATATCTAAAGAGAATCTTGTTACAGTTAAATGTGAAATTATATTATTTTTCCACTTTGATCAACACTACTAAAACTGGAAAAAAAGCCTGGTCTTTTATGGGAAAACTAAATAGGGCAAAAATGTTTCCAAAGTTCCAAATTAGTTTATGAAAAAGCTTTTAATTTCTGTTAAAAAGTAGTTTTTAATATTGGATTAAAAATTTTAGTTCTTTTCTTTTCTAGATATGTAGAGCTTTTTGTTGGCAAGGCGGGGAGATGGGGGACCACTTCATCATGTCTCAGACATGTTTTGTTTTTGTTTTTTAAGAGTTTTATTAAGATATAATTAAAGCACCATACACCCCACCCATTTTAAAATGGACAATTTTATGGCTTTTTATATAGTCACAGATTTTTACAACTATCACCACAATGAGTTTTAGAATATTTTATCACCCCTCAAAATCATTTTATTATGCTATGGTTTTTCTAGTAATCATGTATGGACATGAGAGTTGGACCATAAAGAAGGCTGTGCACCGAAGATTTGATGCTTTCAAACTGTGGTGTTGGAGAAAACTCTTGAGAGTCCCTGGACTGAAAGGAGATCCAACCAGCCCATTCTAAAGGAAATCAGTACTGAATGTTCACTGGAAGGACTGATGCTGAAGCTGAAGCTCCAATACTTCAGCTACCTGATGCGAAGCAATGACTCATTGGAAAAGACCCTGATGCTGGGAAAGATTGAAGGCAGGAGAAGGGGACGACAGAGGATGAGATGATTGGATGGCATCACCGACTTGGTGGATGTCAGTTTGAGCAGACTCCCAGAGATGGTAAGGAACAGGGAGACCTAGCATGCTGCAGTCCATGGGGTCGCAAAGAGTCAGAGACTACTCAGTGACTGAACAACATCAGTCACACCCAAAAGAAACCCTGCCTCTCTTAGTCGTATCTTCCAATCGCATCATCCCCCTATAGTTCTAGGAAAACTGATCTATTTTCCGTTTCTATGGATTTGCCTGGGCTGCATATTTTATGTAAGTGGAATTACCTAATATGTAGCTTTGTGACTGGCTTCTTTCACTTTGTATGATGTTTTCAAGATTCAGTTGTGTTGTTGCATGTATTGGTACTTCACTCTTCACTGATGGATAATATTCTGTTGTAATGATCAATTTCACAGGCATTTGGGTTGTTTTCTTCTTTTTGACTATTACGAATAATGCTCCTATGAACATTCATGTACAAGTTTTGTGTGGCTATATATTCACTTTTTAAAGATATAAATATAGGAATGACTTGCTGGGATCATATGACATGTTTGTTTAATGTTTTGAGACTGTTTTCCAAAGAACCTGTATGATTTTACACTTCCCTTAATAATTTGTGAGGATTCCAGGTTTTCCACATCTTTGTTATTAACTGTCTTTGTCTTTGTGATGATAGCCATTCTAGTGTATGTAAAGTAATATCTCATGATTTTGACTTCTATTTCTCTGATGACTGATGCTGAAAATTTTTATTTTTGCCTTTCGTAAACCTTCTTCAGAGAAATATCTACTCAAATCTCTTGTCTATTATTTGGCTTTTTATTATTGAGTTGTAGGGTTCCTTTATATGTTCTATGTACAAGTTATTTGCAAAAATTTTCTCTGTTCTTTTCCCTTTCTTGATAGTGTCCTTTGAAGCACAGAGTTTTTAATTTTGATAAAGTCTAATCGTCTTTCATCTGTTTGTACCTTTGATGTTAAAACCTGCTGTATTTTTATATGACTTTTAAAAGAAACTTACAAGTATTTTGATTCAGGTTGCAACAAGAGTACTGAAGGAGAGTGGTATTGGGGTAGATGGTAGCAGAGAAGGCAATGGCACCCCACTCCAGTACTCTTGCCTGGAAAATCCCATGAATGGAGGAGCCTGGTAGGCTGCAATGGGGTCGCTAAGAATCGGATATGACTGAGAGACTTCACTTTCAATTTTCACTTTCACGGATTGGAGAAGGAAATGGCAACCCACTCTAGTGTTCTTGCCTGGAGAATCCCAGGGACGGGGGATCCTGGTGGGCTGCTGTCTATGGGGGAGCACAGAGTCGGACACGACTGAAGCGACTTAGCAGCAGCAGCAGCAGCAGTGAATTTAGAAAACATAGATTTCTGCTTCAGGAACCTGCACAACGTATTAAAGTCTCACACATATTGGTTAGGAAAATATGTTGTAAATCTTGTTACTCTCCCTTTCCAATTGTGTGAGCTGTAAGGACACACACATTGACTCTATATTCAACTCAAAAAATTATACAGCATGCAGCCACTGGGCGGTGGTAGTTGCAGCTGTGAGTGTACAGTTACTGTCTGCACTTCAGGAAACGTGGCTTCTGTGACACCAGGCTTTCTCTTCTAGCCCATTATAAAAATAACTTTTCACTATATTGATTCTTCCGATTCATGAACATGGTATATTTCTCCATATATTAGTGTCCTCTTCGATTTATTTCACCAGTGTTTTATAGTTTTCTATATATAGGTCTTTAGTTTCTTTAGGTAGATATATTCTTAAGTATTTTATTCATTTCTTTGCAATGGTGAATGGAATTGGTTCCTTAATTTCTCATTCTATTTTCTCATTATTAGTGTATAGGAATAGTGAAAATGAGTATACTACCCAAAGCAATCTATAGATTCAATGCAATCCCTATCAAGCTACCAATGGTATTTTTCACAGAGCTAGAACATATAATTGCACAATTTGTATGGAAATATAAAAAACCTAGAATAGCCAAAGCAATCTTGAGAAAGAAGAATGGAACTAGAGGAATCAATCTGCCTGACTTCAGGCTCTGCTACAAAGCCACAGTCATCAAGACAGTATGGTACTGGCACAAAGACAGAAATATAGATCAATGGAACAAAAGAGAAACCCCAGAGATAAATCCACACACCTATGGACACCTTATCTTTGACAAAGGAGGCAAGAATATACAATGGAGAAAAGACAATCTCTCTAACAAGTGGTGCTGGGAAAACTGGTCAACCACTTGTAAAAGAATGAAACTAGAACACTTTCTAACATCATACACAAAAATAAATTCAAAATGGATTAAAGATCTAAACATAAGACCAGAAACTATAAAACGCCTAGAGGAGAACACAGGCAAAACATTCTCCGACATAAATCACAGCAGGATCCTCTATGACCCACCTCCCAGAATATTGGAAATAAGAGCAAAATAAACAAATGGGACCTAATTAACGTTAAAAGCTTCTGCACAACAAAGGAAACTATAAGCATGGTGAAAAGACAGCCTTCAGAATGGAGAAAATAATAGCAAATGAAGCAACTGACAAACAACTACTCTCAAAAATATACAAGCAACACCTGCAGCTCAATTCCAGAAAAATAAATGACCCAATCAAAAAATGGGCCAACCCCAAGCAGGGGGTTCAGGATTGGGAACACGTCTACACCCATGGCAGATTCATGTTGATGTATGGCAAAACCAATACAATATTATAAAGTAAAAAATAAATTAAAAAAAATGGGCCAAAGAACACAATAGACATTTCTCCAAAGTAGACATGCAGATGGCTAACAAACACATGAAAAGATTCTCAACATCACTCATTATCAGAGAAATGCAAATCAAAACCACAATGAGGTACCATTTCATGCCAGTCAGAATGGCTGGGATACAAGTCTACAAGCAATAAATGCTGGAGAGGGTGTGGAGAAAGGGGCACCCTGTTACACTATTGGTGGGAATGCAAACTCGTACAGCCACTATGGAGAGCAGTGTGGAGATTCCTTAAAAATCTGGAAATAGAACTGCATTATGACCCAGCAATCCCACTGCTGGACATACACACCGAGGAAACCAGAATTGAAAGAGACATGTGTACCCCAATGTTCGTCACAACACTGTTTATAATAGCCAGGACATGGAAACAACTTAGATGTCCATCAGCATATGAATGGATAAGAAAGCGTGGTACATAGACAAAATGGAGTATTACTCAACCGTTAAAAAGCATACATTTGAATCAGTCCTAATGAGATGGATGAAACTGGAGCTGATTATACAGAGTGAAGTAAGCCAGAAAGAAAAACACCAATACAGTATACTAAAGTATATATATGGAATTTAGAAAAATGGTAATGATAACCTTGTATCAGTTCAGTTCAGTTCAGTCGCTCAGTCGTGTCTGACTCTTTGCAACCCCATGAACCACAGCACACCAGGCCTCCCTGTCCATCACCAACTCACAGAGTTCACTCGGACTCACGTCCATTGAGTCAGTGATACCATCCAGCCATCTCATACTCGGTCGTCCCCTTCTCCTCCTGCCCTCAATCCCTCCCAGCATCAGAGTCTTTTCCAATGAGTCAACTCTTCGCATGAGGTGGCCACAGTACTGGACTTTAAGCTTTAGCATCATTCCTTCCAAAGAAATCCCAGGGTTGGTCTTCTTCAGAATGGACTGGTCGGATCTCCATGCAGTCCAAGGGACTCTCAAGAGTCTTCTCCAACACCACACTTCAAAAGCATCAATTCTTTGGCACTCAGCCTTCTTCGCAGTCCAACTCTCACATCCATACATGATCACAGGAAAAATCATAGCCTTGACTAGACGGACCTTAGTCAGAAAAGTAATGTCTCTGCTTTTGAATATACTATCTAGGTTGCTCATAACTTTTCTTCCAACGAGTAAGCATCTTTTAATTTCATGGCTGCAATCACCATCTGCAGTGATTTTGGAGCCTAGAAAAATAAAGTCTGACACTGTTTCCCCATCTATTTCCCATGAAGTGATGGGACCGGATGCCATGATCTTTGTTTTCTGAATGTTGAGCTTTAAGCCAACTTTTTCGCTCTCCTCTTTCACTTTCATCAAGAGGTTTTTTAGCTCTTCACTTTCTGCCATAAGGGTGGTGTCATCTGCATATCTGAGGTTATTGATATTTCTCCCAGCAATTTTGATTCCAGCTTCTGTTTTTTCCAGTCCAGCGTTTCTCATGATGTACTCTGCATATAAGTTAAATAAACAGGGTGACAATACACAGCCTTGACGTACTCCTTTTCCTATTTGGAACCAGTCTGTTGTTCCATGTCCAGTTCTAACTGTTTCTTCCTGGCCTGCATACAGATTTCTCAAGAGGCAGGTTAGGTGATCTGGTATTCCCATCTCTTTCAGAATTTTCCACAGTTTATTGTGATCCACACAGTCAAAGGCTTTGGCATAGTCAATAAAGCAGAAATCGATGTTTTTCTGGAACTCTTTCTTTTTCCATGATCCAGCAGATGTTAGCAATTTGATCTCTGGTTCCTCTGCCCTTTCTAAAATCAGCTTGAACATCAGGGAGTTCACGGTTCACGTATTGCTGAAGCCTGGCTTGGAGAATTTTGAGCATTACTTTACTAGCATGAGAGATGCGTGCAATTGTGTGGTAGTTTGAGCATTCTTTGGCATTGCCTTTCTGTGGGATTGGAATGAAAACTGACCTTTCCCAGTCCTGTGGCCACTGATGAGTTTTCCAAATTTGCTGATATATTGAGTGCAGCACTTTCACAGCATCATCTTTCAGGATTTGAAAGAGCTTCACTGGAATTCCATCACCTCCACTAGCTTTGTTTGTAGCAATGCTTTCCAAGGCTCACTTGACTTCACATTCCAGGATGTCTGGCTCCAGATTAGTGATCACATCATCATGGTTGTTTGGGTCGTGAAGATCTTTTTTTGTACAGTTCTTCCGTGTATTCTTGCCACCTCTTCTTAATATCTTCTTCTTCTGTTAGGTCCAGACCATTTCTGTCCTTTATCGAGCCCATCTTTGCATGAAATGTTCCCTTGGTATCTCTAATTTTCTTGAAGAGATCTCTAGTCTTTCCCATTCTGTTGTTTTCCTCTATTTCTTTGCATTGATCACTGAAGAATGCTTTCTTATCTCTTCTTGCTATTCTCTGGAACTCTGCATTCAGATGCTTATATCTTTCCTTTTCTCCTTTGCTTTTTGCCTCTCTTCTTTTCACAGCTATTTGTAAGGCCTCCACAGACAGCCATTTTGCTTGTTTGCATTTCTTTTCCATGGGGATGGTCTTGATCCCTGTCTCCTGGACAATGTCACAAACCTCATTTCATAGTTCATCAGGCACTCTATCTATACAAGACAGCAAAAGAGACACAGATGTTTACAACAGTTTTTTGGACTCTGTGGGAGAGAGAGAGGGTGGGAGGATTTGGGAGAATGGCATTGAAACATATATAATATCATATATGAAATGAACCGCCAGTCCAGGTTCGATGCATGATACTGGATGCTTGGAGCTGGTGCACCAGGATGACCCAGAGGGATAGTATGGGGAGGGAGGAGGGAAGAGGGTTCAGGATGGGGAACACGTGTATACCTGTGGCGGATTCATGTTGATATATGACAAAACTGATACAATATTGTAAAGTAATTAACCTCCAATTAAAGAAATTTATATTAAAAAATAACTTTTCAAGACTCCTTTTTTTTTTTTAAATTGAACTTTCGAATAAAACCCAACCTTGAATGTTAAAAGCATGAACTTAAAGGAGGTAGGACATCAGGGAGGGAATAAACATTTACTAAGCACTTACTATATGCCTTTAATTTTGTTTCATCCTCATAATATTTTTTTAATATAACTTCAGAGTCCTCAGTTTAAAGATGCTTAAGTTTTTTGTCAGGTCATATAGCAGTGACTATTTCTTGTATCAATTATTGTTGACACAATAATTAGGTGGTAGCCTTGTCCATACAGATCCCCTGAGCTTCCTGAAGGCACAAATTCTCGTTCTCCACTTTAGCTGCTCAAAATGCTTCTGACACAGTAAGGATGCACTGGATATTTGTGCATCTTTTGACTGACCAGGCTGCGTTAAGTCTGTACATCTACTACTCTGTCTATATTCTGTGGCTTCCTATCAATTAATAAGATGTAAATTCATGTTCAGCTAATATTTAATAAGTATCCACTGTAAATATGGATACAATTTGGATTTTTCCACTAATTCTAATTATTATCTAACATTGCTTAAAATAAAGGTGAGCTTCCTTAGACCTGATAAGTTTATTTTCTCTTTCTCAAGCTCTCTCTACCACTCTTTCTCCTCCCTTCCCTTAATACTCAAATCCTCCATGGGCTGGCATGTAATTTGGAGGAGACAGCTCAGCTCACTGTCTGAAAAATAATATCCTTCAGAAACAAGCCTACAGCTTTCTGGTAGTTTGCAGATTTCTTGTTTCATTCTCAGAAACACTGTTTCTTGGCTTATCAACCTTAATTGGGTGGCAGCCTTGTCCATACAGATCCCCTGAGCTTCCCCAAAGCAGAAATTCTGTCTTCTTGTTCTCTACTTTAGTTCCTCAAAATGCTTCCAATGCAGTAAGGTGCACAGAATATTTGTGTGTCTTTTGAGTGGTCATGCCTTTAATGCCTTCGCACTCCTCCGACCCTAACCCTTTAGCTATAACAATTGATTCGGAAAATTTTACAGCTGATTCAAGTTGGGTCAACCAGACCTTATCTTCTGCAATTGTGAAACTTTGATGAAAAATCATATGGTTGAGAAGCCTGATGGTTCTCAGGGTAGTTTTCTGTACAGAAAGAATCCTAACTATTTTGGGCTTATTCTAATTGCTGGTATTCTTGGGGCTTTTTGCTGGTATTCTTGGGGCTTTTAATCTCCTTCAATTTGCTGAACTACTTCAGTATTCTTACAGTATATTAATAATTCCTCTTTTACTAACCTTAGGTGGGGCTCACTTAACCAATACATTTAAATGATCATATTTAATAGACCAGCTTTCATCCTCTGTTCCTCCCTTCTTTCTTTCTCTCTCCCTCTCTCCTTTCTTTCATCCTCCCTCCCTTCCTCCCTTTCTTTCTTCCTTCCTTCTGTAGGGGATTAAAATTCGCCACCCCAAATTGTATCTTTATCATAAGGATAAATTTAAACTGATTATTCTTAAAGCCCAGAAGACTCAGGAGGAAACTTTGCCTTCCCCTAATTGTTTAAAAGAACACAAATAGAGTTATCACCAGTAACACCTGGAAAAAATATGAGCTAGGTGTGGTGGGGAAACTAGACAGGACCTAGAGATCAGAGTCCACTCTGTACCCCATTTTCTCTGCCTGGAACAGCAAACATTTGTTTACCAAACATTTGCTCTCCCATCTCCCTGTAAATTTTCTTCCTCCTCTTTGAAGTCCCAAACCACTGCTCCCACATTCTTCTTTTCTATCTTTAGCTGAAGATGGTATTTAAGGTGAGGGCTTTGCCCATTTTGGCAAATCATTCAGTTTTCCTGGGTCTTTCCATGTTTTTAACTTTTGTTTTAATTATTTATGGTTAATCTGTCTCATGTGTGTGCATGTGTGTGTGTGTACAGCCCCTCAGTTCAGTTCAGTTCACTTGCTCAGTCATGTCTGACTCTTTGTGACCCCATGAACTGCAGCACGCCAGGACTCCCTGTCCATCATCAACTCCCGGAGTCCACCCAAACCTATGTCCATTGAGTCAGTGATGTCATTCAAACATCTCATCCTCTGTCGTTCCCTTCTCTTCCTGCCCTCAATCTTTCCCAGCATCAGGGTCTTTTCAAATGAGTCAGCTTTTCGAATTAGGTGGCCAACGTATTGGCGTCTCAGCTTCAACATCAGGCCTTCCAATGAACACCCAGGACTGATTTCCTTTAGGATGGACTGGTTGGACCTCCTTGCAATCCAAGGGACTCTCAAGAGTCTTCACCAACACCACAGTTCAAAAGCATCAATTCTTCTGTGCTCAGCTTTCTTCACAGTCCAAATCTCACATCCATACATGACCACTGGAAAAACTATAGCCTTGACTAGATGGACCTTTGTGGACAAAGTAATGTCTCTGCTTTTTAATATGCTGTCTAGGTTGGTCATAACTTTCCTTCTAAGGAGTAAGCATCTTTTAATTTCATGGCTGCAATCACCACCTGCAGTGATTTTGGAGCCCCAAAATTTCTTGGACCAGACGCAAGAAAAAGAAATGCAAAGAAGCAAAATGGCTGTCTGAGGAGGCCTTACAAATAGCTGTGAAAAGAAGAGAAGTGAAAAGCAAAGGAGAAAAGGAAAGATATATTCATTTGACTGCAGAGTTCCTAAGAATAGCAAGAAGAGATAAGAAAGCCTTCCTCAGTGATCAATGCAAAGAAATAGAGGAACACAATAGAATGGGAAAAACTAGAGATCAGTTCAAGAAAGCTAGAGATACCAAAGGAACATTTCATGCAAAGATGGGCTTAATAAAGGACAGAAATGGTATGGACCTAACAGAAGCAGAAGATATTAAGAAGAGGTGGTAAGAATACACAGAAGAACTATACAAAAAAGATCTTCATGACCCAGATAATCATGATGGTGTGATCACTCACACTCACCTAGAGCCAGACATCCTGGAATGTGAAGTCAATACGGCCTTAGGAAGCATCACTATGAACAAAGCTAGTGGAGGTGATGGAATTCCAGTTGAGCTATTTCAAATCCTGAAAGGTGATGCTGTGAAAGTGCTGCATTCAATATATCAGCAAATTTGGAAAACTCAGCAGTGGCCACAGGACTGGAAAAGGTCAGTTTTCAGTCCAATTCCAAAGAAAGGCAATGGCAAAAAATGCTCAAACTACTGGACAATTGCACTCATCTCTCATGCTAGTAAAGTAATGCTCCAAATTCTCCAAGCCAGGCTTCAGCAATACGTGAGCCATGAACTTCTAGATGTTCAAGATGGTTTTAGAAAGGGCAGAGGAACCAGAGATAAAATGCCAACATCATCATCAAAAAAGCAAGATAGTTCCAAAAAACCATCTATTTCTGCTTTATTGACTATGCCAAAGCCTTTGACTATGTGGATCACAATAAACTGGAAAATTCTGAAAGAGATGCGAATTCCAGACCACCTGACCTGCCTCTTGAGAAACCTATATGCAGGCCAGGAAGCAACAGATAGAACTGGACATGGAACAACAGACTGGTTCCAAACAGGAAAAGGAGTACGCCAAGGCTGTATATTGTCACCCTGCTTACTTATATGCAGAGTACATCATGAGAAACGCTGGGCTGGAAGAAGCACAAGCTGGAATCAAGATTGCTGGGAGAAATATCAATAACCTCAGACATGCAGATAACACCAGACTCCTGGCAGAAAGTGAAGAACTAAAGAGCCTCTTGATGAAGGTGAAAGAGGAGAGTGAAAAAGTTGGCTTAAAGCTCAACATTCAGAAAACGAAGATCATGGCATCCGGTCCCATCACTTCATGGCAAATAGAGGGGCAAACAGTGGAAAGAGCCCCTCAGTTGTGTTCTACTCTTTTGCGACCCCATGTTTGGGATTTTCCAGTCAAGAATACTGGATGGGTTACCATTTCTTTCTCCAGAGGATCTTCTCAACTCAGGAATAAAACCTACATTTCTCATGTCTCCTGCATTTGCAGGCGGATTCTTTACTGTTAAGTCACCTATGATGCCGTAATCTGTTTCAGGTCAGTTTAATTCATAGATCAGCCAGAAGAACCTAAGGGCAGAAAAAGGTGTTTTCATCCCTGACACTCTTTTTCCTTCTCCCTCCTTCCTCCTTTTTTTGGTCCTCCTTCTTGTTTGAGAAACACTTTTTCTTTCCTTCTATTTTGCTACATCCATATAGTAGTTCCATACTTCTTTATGTCTTGTCATGAAATTCTTCGTGGTTCTTCAGGTTCTCTTTCATACAAAATTTTACTTTCTTTTAATGAAGAGGAGTATGTTCTGCCTGCTTAACATATATTTCCAAATGAAATAACTGTTCAGGGTTTTTTGACTTTTATATGCATTACTTCTGTCTATTTTGGCAATCGCCAGTCAGCTCCAGTGTTTAGAACTTCTCTCTGCAAACTATGTCTGCAAGAGAGATCTTCAAAACTGACTTTTAAAACATTCTAGGATAAAATATGCTTTGCCAAAACTGTGAACAGTGTTCTGAACATTGATGTGATTTTAGAATGCATTCTAGGATAAAATATGCTTTGCCAAAACCGTGAACAATGTTCTGAACATTGATGTGATTTCCTCAAGATTTGAGGAGGATGAACATGTATGTACCATATCTGCTTGACTGAGAGTTGGAATGCATTCTAGGATAAAATATGCTGTGAACAGTGTTCTGAACATTGATGTGATTTCCTCAAGATTTGGGGAGGATGAACATGTTTGTACCATATCTGCTTGACTGAGAGTTGGGAGAGCAGCATGTTTCATGAAATAAGATAAAGGAGGGCAGAGTTGGAAGTGATTAGATTCAAGGACTAGTGTTTCTGCAGAGTCAGGGAAAGAAGGGAGGTGTGGCAACAGAGAACCCTGTGCTTGAATCATTCCCCAAGGTACCTAACAGCCTTCTGAAAGCAGCACAGCCTCCTGGGTTTTCCCAGGACAGCAAAAGCATGTGTAGGAAAGTTTAGATATCTGGACAGGCAGCTGTTTAATGATGTCAACTCAGGAGCTCCAGATAAGGTAAAGAAAATCTAATTCATCTCTGTTAGGGCACTTTAACCAGCCCCTAAGTCATACTCTCTTCCTTTGTTCATTTGTACTTTTTTTTTCTTGAGATTTCCAATATCAGTGATATCATATATTTGTCTTTCTCTGTCTGACTTACTTCACTTAGTATAATAATCTCTAGGTCCATCTATGTTGCTGCAAAGGGCATTATTTCTTTCTTTTTATGGCTGAATAATGTTCTATTGCATGTGTGTGTATATATTTATATATATATACATATATATTATATATGGAATATATATATTACATATCTCCTTTATTCTTTAATCTATCAATAGATATTTGAGATCAAATGTCTATTGATAGGTTATCACTAGCTCGATGGATATGAGTTTGAGCAAGCTCTGGGAGTTGGTGATGGACAGGGAAGCCTGGCATGCTGTAGTCCACGGGGTCACAAAGAGTCAGACATGACTGAGTGACTGAAATTAACAAAACTAAATTGAGACAGTTGTTCTCATGTTTGGCTACTGTAGCAATGAACATTGGGAGAATGAATCTTTTCACATTAGAGCTTTCATCATTTCTAGATACCACAGTAGAGAACAATGATCCTTAATTATCCTTCAACATTTAATGGAAGTCCTCTCTTCCCACTTCCCCAAGGCAGAATGAGTGACTCCTGCTGTGTGTTCTCATAGTCATTTTACACAACTTTACTGTACTTTAATTTATTTAAAAATATTCACTCAGTCATTCATGTATGATTTGTGTTGTCAGGTGACGGACCCTGAAAATGGTGGGTGTGAAAAATGTCTCACAAGGAGACATTCCTTGCCCCTCCTGGAGCTCACTGCCTCAGGAAGCAAACACACAGGTAAGCAAATTATTACAGCAAAGTGTTTGCTATCACTAGATAAGGCTCTGGGAGCATGGAGGTGAGGAGGAACCTTCTTGAGAAGATGGGTGAAGGCTCCTGAAGAGGCGAAATGTGAGGGGTGGGGATAATGCTATTAAAGGAACAATGGCCATGGGATGAGAGTGAGCAGAACAAGTGCAAAGGTTCCCAGGTGAGTGTTCATATATGGTGCTGGAGGAAACCTCTGCAGGCTCAGCAGGGCTGGGGCAAAGTGTGGGATGCAGGAGGGGAGGGGGCTGTGGAAGCAGACAGGTAGGATCATGAGCTTCTGACACACTTGACAAAGAGAGGTGGACCTTGTTCTGAAGATGGGACACTTAACCTAAGACAGAGTGGTGAGGATGATCATGCCAAATTCTAGAGGAGAGACGATGGGGCTGACAATGGGAAGGGTCATAAGGAGGGAAAGGTGGGATCCAGTTAAGAGGGGCAGAATTTTAAGGATTTGCCACACTAGGCTTAGTGAGAGGGCTCTCCCAGAGTTCTGAAGATCTGAGAGCAGGGTTGAGTCTAGCTGGATGCTCTGTCCCAGGGGCCCTCAGTGCCTGGCAGGGAGATGGTACACATCCACACTTACCCAGCGAATGAATGAACCTCATGGGAAAGAGCTCATTCACTTGGTTCCTCATGGATTGTGATAGAAAAGAGGACGAGAAAGAGGTTAATGAAATACATGCTAAATTATGGCCATATAATGATGGGTAAAAATGATCCTTGAATGGCTATGCCATTATTTCCTCAGACTAGCAGTTTCTCCTTACCTGTAAAGACCACAGAACTGTCAAGCAAATGAAACATGAGAATGAGAATGAGATATGTCTCATAGGAATGAGACACAGGAAGGACAGAGTTTCCTAGGGAAATAGACATGTCAATGCATAATTTCAAAGCAGTAGGCAAAGCACAATAAGATGGATGTATTCAAAGTGTAGAAGAGGCAGTGGGTCTCCATGGCATAAAACCCAGACCCTCGAGTTGTGCTCCTCTGAGTTCAGACTCCAGCTCTACCATGTATTAGCTCTATGACACGAGGTCACCTGCTCCATTCCTGGGGTATCAGTTTCCTCATCTCACAAATGCAGATCATAATATTAACAACCCCACAGAGGTACGACAATGATGAAATGAGTCAACATTTTAAACTTAATGAGTCCAGTATGAAAGTAGGAGCGTTGAAGTGACATTGTTCCCCAGTAGATGTCACTGCTACATAGCGAGTTAGGTGAGATAATATGAGTTCAAGTCTATGGTTTAACAATCCCTGCAGAAAAATGCTACATCAATGGCCATCTTCTCTAAATACAAAATACAGGAGAGGTTTAGTAGGTTGTGAAATATACATGGGCCAGGGGATGATGATCACCTTTTATAAAAAAAAAAAAGTTCTGCATTTAGACCTACTTGACAGTTTTGACCATGCCACACAACATGAGGGGATCCTAGTTCCCTGGCCAGGGATCAAACCTATGTGCCCTGCATTGGAAGCACCAAATCATAACCACTGGACAACTGGGAAGTCCCCTACTTGACAGTTTTGAACTTTTTCCATAGTGTCTCCCTAGTGGAAGCAGTTTTCTCCCTGCTTCCTAGAAATCTTGGATGTATTCTTTCAGCTTAGACTTTGTCAGGAAGCACCTACTCATTTTCATGTTTTTAAAACCATTTCTGAGAAGGTGTGGAATAATGATTGACAAAGCCACTGAAGCCTAACTTAAAAAGGAGCTTAAGATCAGAATTGGAATATGGTGACTTGGAAAGAACCTTTGTAAAGTAGCAAGAGGCAGCTTCACTGAGTCTGATTTTATGGCAACTGGATTGGGGCCTAAAGCTTTATTTTCTATGGGCCAGGGGAGATTCAGCCTTTTCCATGATCTACATAGATCTCAGTTTAGGTGTAGCATTGGGTGAATGAGTTCTTTCTGGTTCTTGATTCTGACCTGACCAGGCCTTGAGGTCAAATGGGTAGGGTGGGACAAAAGGGGCCATCACATACTCATTTACTTATTGGAGTCTTACAGAAAATTTCATTTGGGTCAGACTTTTTATTAGGTAAAGGGATACAGAGATAAGTAAGGCCTGGTTCCTATCCTCTGTCTCTTATGAATGGAAGAGACAGACATGCAAGTATATAACTCTAACACAACCTTTGAAATATTATTAGAGAAAGGGAAGCAAATTCGATAAGGAAAGGGAAGTTAGACATTTTTTGTCATGTGGAGAAGTTAGAGAAGAGCATTCCAGACAGAAGAATCAATACACAAGTGTAAAAAGTTAGGGGCAAAATTAATGACAATTGCTCTGAATGGAGGGTATGGGTATTGGAGTGGACAGATGAGGTGCTACTCTCTAATTCAAGGAGACTGTAGTGTTAAAGAGGCCTGATGATTTTATAAGTGGAATCTTAAAATACTGAAGAGTTGGAGCCACCTTTCTTTCCTCTGTGGTTGATTCTGTAACTCCAGTTTCTTTGTCAGACAATCAGTGCTCACTTTACTTCTTGAGGGCCTGGGCTAGGAGGGTAATGTTGAACTCACCACACAATGTACCTTGGCCCTCGTGAACGACGGCCATGGTAAAGACAATCAGCCTGAACATGCACTGGATAATAATAATATTCCCATGTGCTTAGTCAGTCAGTCATGTCTTACTCTTTGCAGACTTGTAAAGACACTATAGCCTGCCAGGCTCCTCTGTGCATGGGGATTCTCCAGGCAAGAATCCCGGAGTGCGTTGCCATGCCCTTCTCCAGGGGATCTTCCCAATCCAGGGATCGAACCCAGGTCTCCCACATTGCAGGGGGATTCTTTACGATCTTAACCACCAGGGAAGCCCCAATCACAATATCAATTACTGCTAATCTTGTTGAGTACTACTTGTCAAACTCTGTAACAAATGCTTTATATGTATGATCTCATCTAATCTCCATAGTAGTCTTATTACGGAGGCAGCAAGTCTTGGGCTTTGGCCGTCTGGAACCATGTTGCCTGAGTTCATGGGGTGATTCCATTCCTTATTAACTGTGTGACCTTGGAAAGCTGCTAAACTCCTACCTGTGTCTCAGTATCTCCATCTATAAAATGGGAATAATTATAATACCTACTTTCTTTATATGAGTTCAGTTTTGAGAGGACACCTCAAGAGCTAAGTTGGGCTGTAATTTGCCCTTAGTGTGCAGAATTGAGAATGATTTAGAAACCCTGCTTTGTATCCAGCTGGCACCACCCATTCTTCACTTACTGTGAATGAATCCAAGAAATTCAACAGGTACAAGCAATCACTGGAAAGCTATTTGTTGTGATTGGAAAACACTCAAAGAAATGGAGTGCTTCACAGATGATTTAATATTTTCGAGGTAGCACATGCGAATGAGTAAGCTCAGGGTAGATGAGTGCGTTTACATTCCACATCAAGGTTTTACTTAAAGTTTACATTTTGTTTAAATGAGAAGTAAGATCAATGTAATATGACTTAAACCTTTCTTGGAAATTTATGGCTTCTTTTAATAAACCTCATAAAAGGCACTTTTAAACATATGCAGCGTTCTTAATGTAATGGTTTCATTCTTGAAATATATAGTATTTAGGTTGTATCTAAAATGCTCTAAAAGTATCACAAAGGCTGTAAAAATATTGTTAACGGGAAGAAGTCTTTTTAGAGGGATAAATATTTTCTTGGAAAAGGAAAAAGCTGTGAACTTTTAGGTAGGGGAATGGCTTGGTTTTGAAAAATAAGAATTTGCCTTTTTTTTTTTCCCTAACATCCTTTCTGTGGTTCTGCTTAAGCCAGTTATTAGATTAAAGCAAGCTGTTGCTACGTGCCCTAGAAACTAAGATGGATTTGATGTTGCATCCTAAGTTTGTGAGGACAAGTTCCATTTAAGGCTTTAATGAGGTCAAGGGAACAAAGCAGGAGGCTGGCTGAGTCTTTTGTGTTATTTTAAGGACTGTATCTTAGAATTACAAGGCTTGCATAATGCCATGGAAAGAACACAGTATTTAGAGCTAAAAGATCTCAGTTTGAGACTTGGCTCTGCCGTTTTCTAGCTTTGTGACCTTGGCATAATCACTTAGATGCTCTGAGGCTCGCTTTTTTGTGGGTCTAGAAAAGAGGGTCAAGAATACTTTCTCTAGTCACTTTGTAGGAACAGTACAGTGTCAAATGTGATAAGAGGTAGTTGAATATGATCTTAGAACTTTGTAAAATACTTTGTGCTGTAGACATTTATTTGCTGTTTCTAAATATAATGAAAACAGTTTGGACTCCAGTGTATATTGTTGAAGAGAAAAAAAGACATAGAGCAGAAAATAATAATAATAACTAATATTTACTTAGTCCTTGAGGTGAAGAGGTGGTGAAGTCGCTCAGTCATGTCTGACTCTTTGCAACCCTGTGGACTGTAGCCCACCAGGCT
This sequence comes from Redunca redunca, assembly GCA_006410935.1. NCBI lineage: Eukaryota > Metazoa > Chordata > Mammalia > Artiodactyla > Bovidae > Redunca > Redunca redunca. The sequence goes on along the minus strand of SJYQ01000193.1, from coordinate 73,214 downwards.
CCTCTGTCCATGGGATTGTCCAGGCAAGAATACTGGAGTGGGTTGCCATTTCAAAGACCATGTTAATTTAACGTGATAAATTTCTTTGTGAGCCAGAAAGTCAGAAAATGCACATCAACTTTATTTGCTGGATACACATTTGTTGAACACTTATTTTGTAAAAACACAGAGCAGAGCGTCTACCCCACTCTACACAGGTAAGTTGATTCTATTATTTAAGACAAATAGTTGCATTCTCTTTGGTGACCTGTTTCCCTCTCTGAAGATTGCAACCTTCAGAAAATTTTCCATTAGGTATAACTTGAGACACATATAGCTGCTAATTATGCCATGCTACAGTTGGAAAGAACATGAAGTCCAACTTCTTTCTAGATGAGAAAATAAAGATCTAGAAGGGGAGCTGAATTTACCTGTTAAATTCACTTTTCATCTGCTACACGTCATAATTCTATATACAAACATCATAAAATAAGGAAAGCAATACTTCTACCTACTGTACAGATTTATACTGTGTAAAGAAGGGAATTGTGGAGGATAAATCTGGAAAGGTAGGTCAACACCAGTTCAAGGGGATCTTGTATATATGGTAAAGAATTTAGAGATTATCCTGAAAATATAGGACTCCAGTAAAATATATTAAGTAAGAGAATTACTAAATTAGACGTATGTTTTAGAAAGATGACCCAGGGACAGTGTAGAAAATGAACTGCCTCAAGTCATGGTAGGGGGCATGTCTACAGTGGTTATAGAACCCTGACGAAAAATAATGGTTTGAATCCAGATCAGAAAAGAAGAAGTAAAACTCTCACTGTTTGCAGATGACATGATACTGTACATAGAAAACCCTAAAGATAGTATCAGAAAATTACTAGAGCTAATCAGTGAACTTACCAAAGTTGCAGGAATCAATACACAGAAATCACTTGCATTTCTATATACTAACAATGAAAAAATCAGAAAGATGTTTCAAAATCAATCCCATTCACCATTTCAACAAAAGGAATTAAATATCCAGGAATAAACTTACCTAAGGAGATGAAGGAACCACACAGAAAATTATAAGACACTAATGAAATTTAAAAAAATAAGCAGATAGACAGATGTTTCATGTTCCTGGGTAGGAAGAATCAATATTGTGAAAATGACTATACTACCAAATGCAATCTACAGATTCAGTGCAATCCCTATCAAATTACCAATGGCATTTTTCACAGAACTAGAACAAAAGTTTCACAATTCATATAGAAACAAACAAACAAAAAACACCGAATAGCCAAAGCAGTCTTAAAAATGAAGAACAGAGCTGGAGGAATCAACTTTCCTGACTTCAGATTATACTACAAAGCTACAGTCATCAAGACAGTATGTACTGGCACAAAAATAGAAATATAAACCAATGGAACAAGATAGAAAGCCCAGAAATAAACCGATACACTCATGGGTACCTTATTTTTGACAAAGGAGGCAAGAATATACAATCGGGCAAAGACAGTCTCTTCAATAAATGTTGCTGGGAAAACTAGACAGCTATATGTAAAAGAATGAAATTAGAACACTTCCTAACATCATACATAAAGATAAACTCAAAATGGATTAAAGACCTAAATGTAAGACCAGAAACTATAAAATTCTTAGAGGAAACCATAGGCAGAACACTCAATGACAATAATCAAAACAAGATCCTCTATGACCCACCCCCTAGAGTAACAGAAATAAAAACAAAAGGAAACAAGTGGGACATGATTAAACTTAAAAGCTTTTGCACAGCAAAGGAAACTATCAGTTCAGTTCACTTCAGTCACTCAGTCATGTCCGACTATTTGCAACCCCATGAATCACAGTACGCCAGGCCTCCCTGTCCATCACCAACTCCCAGAGTTCACTCAGACTTGCGTCCATCAAGTCAGTGATGCCATCCAGCCATCTCATCCTTGGTCGTCCCCTCTCCTCCTGCCCCCAAGTTTCAGCTTTAGCAGCATTCCTTCCAAAGAAATGCCAGGGTTGATCTCCTTCAGAATGGACTGGTTGGATCTCCTTGCAGTCCAAGGGACTCTCAAGAGTCTTCTCCAACACCACACTTCAAAAGCATCAATTCTTCGGCGCTCAGCCTTTTTCACAGTCCAACTCTCACATCCATACATGACTACTGGAAAAACCATAGCCTTGACTAGACGGACCTTAGTCAGCAAAGTAATGTCCCTACTTTTGAATATACTATCTAGGTTACTCATAACTTTTCTTCCAAGGAGTAAGTGTCTTTTAATTTCATGGCTGCAATCACCATCTGTAGTGATTTTGGCGCCCAAAAGATAAAGTCTGACACTGTTTCCGCCGTTTCTCCATCTATATCCCATGGAGTGATAGGACCAGATGGCATGATCTTCGTTTTCTCAATGTTGAGCTTTAACCCAACTTTTTCACTCTCCTCTTTTACTTTCATCAGAGGCTTTTTAGTTCCTCTTCACTTTCTGCCATAAGGGTGGTGTCATCTGCATATCTGAGGTTATCGATATTTCTCCTGGCAGTCTTGATTCCAGCTTGTGTTTCTTCCAGTCCAGCATTTCTCATGATGTACTCTGCATATAAGTTAAATAAGCAGGGTGACAATATACAGCCTTGATGTACTCCTTTTCCTATTTGGAACCAGTCTGTTGTTCCATGTCCAGTTCTAACTGTTGCTTCCTGGCCTGCATACAGATTTCTCAAGAGGCAGGTTAGGTGGTCTGGGATTCCCATCTCTTTCAGTATTTTCCACAGTTTATTGTGATCCACACAGTCAAAGGCTTTGGCATAGTCAATAAAGCAGAAATAGATGTTTTTCTTGAACTCTCTTTCTTTTTCCATAATCCAGCAGATGTTGGCAATTTGATCTCTGGTTCCTCTGCCTTTTCAAAAACCAGCTTGAACATCAGGAAGTTCATGGTTCACGTATTGCTGAAGCCTGGCTTGGAGAATTTGGAACATTACTTTACTAACATGAGAGATGAGTGCAATTGTGCAGTAGTTTGAGCATTCTTTGGCATTGCCTTTCTTTGGGATTGGAATGAAAACTGACCTTTTCCAGTCCTGTGGCCACTGCTGAGTTTTCCAAGTTAGCTGGCATACTGAGTGCAGCGTTTTCACAGCATCTTTAAGCAAGGTGAAAAGACAATCCTCAGAATGGGAGAAAATCATAGCGAATGAAACAACTGACAAAGGATTATTTTCTAAAATATACAAGCAGCTCATACAACTCAATACCAGGAAAACAAACAACGCTATCAAAAACTTGGAAAAAGACCTAAACAGACATTTCTCCAAAAAAGACATACAGATGGCTAACAAACACATGAAAAGATGATCAACACTGCTCATTATTAGAGACATACAAATCAAAACTACAGTGAGATATTACTCAACGTGGTCAGAAGGGCCATCATCAAAAAGTATACAGTTTCATCCACCTCATTAGAACTGATTCAAATGTATTCTTTTTAATGGCTGAGTAATACTCCATTGTGTATATGTACTACAGCTTTCTTATCCATTCATCTGCTGATGGACATCTAGGTTGCTTCCCTGTCCTGGCTATTATAAACAGTGCTGTGACGAGCATTGGGGTACACATATCTCTTTCAGTTCTGGTTTCCTTGGTGTGTATGCCCAGCAGAGGGATTGCTGGGTTATAAGGCAGTTCTATTTCCAGTTTTTTAAGGAATCTCCACACTGTTCTCCATAGTGGCTGTACTAGTTGGCATTTCCACCAACAGTGTAAGAGGGTTCCGGGGTGGGGGAGGTGGGAGGGAGGTTTGGGATTGGGAACACGTGTACACCCATGGAAGATTCATGTTGGTGTGTGACAATACCAATACAATATTGTAAAGTAGAAATAATAGTAATAAAAGTCTACAAACAATAAATGCTGGAGAGGGTGTGGAGAGAAGGGAAAGCTCCTGCACTGTTGGTGGGAATGTAAATTGATATAGCCACTATGGAAGATGGTATGGGGATTCCCTTTAAAAACTAGAAATAAAACCACCATATGATCCAGCAATCCCGCTCCTAGGCATATACCCTGAGGAAACCAAAATTGAAAAAGACACATGTATCCCATTTTTCATTGCATCACTATTTACAATAGCTTAGAACATGGAAACAACCTAGATGTCCATTGACAAATGAATCGATAAAGAAGTTGTGGTACATATACACAATGGGATATTACTCAACCATTAAAAAGGAATACATTTACATCAGTTCTAATGAGGTCGATGAACTAGAACCTATTATACAGAGTGAAGTAAGTCAGAAGGAGAAAGATATTGTATTCTATCACATATACACAGAATCTAGAAAAATGGGAGTGAAGAATTTATTTACAGGGCAACAATGGAGAAACAGACATAGAAAATAGATTTAAGGACATGGGGAGAGGGAAGGAGAGGGTGAGATGTATGGAAAGGGTAACATGGAAACTTATATTACAATATGTAAAATAGATAGCCAATGGGAATTTTCTGTATGGCTCAGGAAAGTCAAACAGCAGCTCTGTATCAACCTAGAGGGGTAGGATGTGTAGGGAGATGGTAGGCAGGTTCAAAAGGGAGGGGATATATGTATACCTTTGGCTGATTCATGTTGAGATTTGACAGAAAACAACAAAATTGTGTAAAACAATTATCCTTCAATAAAAAATAAAATTAGAAAAAAAGAAATAATGGTTTGAATGGAAGAGTGTTAGTAGGGATGGACTTCTAGGTTGCTTGCTCGGCAATGAGGGTGGGTGATGATTTTCACTGAGACCAAAGGAGTTCAGTTCAGTTCAGTCACTCAGTCGTGTCTGACTCTTCACAACCCAATGAACTGTAGCACAACAGGCTTCCCTGTTCGTCACCAACTCCCAGAGCTTGCTCAAACTCATGTCCATCAGGTTGGTGATCCCATTCAACCATCTCATCCTCTGTCATCCCCTTCTCCTCCTGCCTTCAATCTTTCCTAGAATCAAGGTCTTTTCCAATGAGTCAGTTCTTTGCATCAGGTGGCCAAAGTATTGGAGTTTCAGATTCAGCATCAGTCCTTCCAATGAATATTCAGGACTGACTTCCTTTAGGAGTGACTGGCTTGATCACCTTGAATCCAAGGGACTCTCAAGAGTCTTCACCAACACCACAGTTCAAAAGTATGAATTCTCCAGTGTTTTCTTTATGGTCTAATTCTCACATCTATACATGACTACTGGAAAAATCATAGCTTTGGCTAGACAGACCTTTGCTGGAAAAGTAATGTCTCTGCTTTTTAAAATACTGTCTAGGTTTGTCAGAGCTTTTCTTCCAAAGAGCAGACATCTTTTAATTTCATGGCTGCAGTCACCATCTGCAGTGAAGAACACAGGAGGTGGTATTTATTTGTGGGAAGATTAGGGTTAGACCAATATTTAGGGGCAGGTGTGAAAAAAAGTAGTTGAATATGATCCTAAAACTTTGTAAAATGTTTTGTGCTAAAGACATTTATTTGCTGTTTCTAATTTCTATGATGAAAACACTTTGGATTCCATTGTATATTGCTGGAGAGAAAAGAAGACATAGGCCAGAAAATAATAATAATAACTAATATTTACTTAGTCCTTATTGTGTGTCAAAGACCATATTAATTTAACATTTTATTTCTCACATCAATCCTATGAGGTAAGGATTAAGCCCATTAAACAACTGAGTAATGAAGGATCGGAGGGTTATGATATAATTAATAGTCATAGTAGCCCTTATAAGCAAAGACTCAGAAGGAAATATATCTGCATTCACAAGCAAATGCTTCAATTCAGATGATGGGGAAGACATGCCTGGATTTTAAATCCTGACTCTGCCACTCATGTGTTGTATGAACTTGTTTAAGAAATCAGTCCTCGTAAGTGTTCTATTAATTCATGTGGGAATTGTTAAAGACACCTGCTTATCTATCTCACAGGAGAGGATGAAGGAATAAGTGAGATTACACATAAAAATTTCTTAAAACAGTGTGTGGCATGATGTATACTTAATAAACAAAATTTAACTGACTTCTTCAATTACAGTCTTTCCTTCTGTATGTATATCCTTCAAAATGTTATTATAATATAAAGACATGCATAGATTTCTGATTTTAGTCTCATCTCATTCTAACACTAGTGATAACAAAACATAACATACTCACTGAGTCAGTAATCATGTAATAAAAGATTGGAGAAGTCGTCAAGAAGTCATCTTACCCCAAAGAAAATAAATTAATGAGAAAAGACACAAATGAACTTGGCTTGGAGCTTCCAGGATGTTGGCAGTTGGGAGCTGGACCCTCAGTGGTCTGGAGCCAAGATCTGGTCAACTGAAATTAAGATAGATTTACATACCAACACTAAAAGGTCACTACAATTTGGAGCAGCAATTAAATGAGGAAGTAATCTGTAAGATAAAAACCCTCCAAATGGGCTATTGTGGTCTGACTCACAGGTATCTCTTGACTTATTAGTATAAAGAGAACTGTCCTCATTTTAGGCCTTTAGGCCTCTCACAGATACCAAACAAATAAGAATCAGAGGGTTATGTTATCATTAATAGTCATATTAGCCCTTATAAGCAAAGACTCAAAAGGAAATATATCTGCCTTCACAAACAAATGCTTCAACTCAGATGATGGGACAGACATGCCTGGATTTAAATCCTGACTCTTGACACTCATTTGTTGTATGAATTTGGCCAAGAAACCATACCTATGTTACTATGAGTGACAGGAGATAAAGCAACAACACACACACACACACACACACACACACACACCGAACTGATTTTGATCACCAAAGAGTGAAGNCAGAAATTAAAAAAATAAAAGAGAAACAAATGAAGCTTCTAGATATGAAAAGAATCTTACTATCTAAAATTTAAGATATCTTATTAAATAGACTTAAATAGCATATTAAACAAAGTTGAAGGGTAAAATAGCAAAATAAAACAAGTAAATATATGAAAATAGAACAAGAACATCTAGCAGACCATTTTCTGGAGTTTTATATAAAACCACAATAAAAATGAGAAAGAGACAATATTTAAAGAGATAATGGGTGTGAATTTTCTAAAACTGATGAAAAACATGTATCTACACATTAAGGAAGTAAAACTTATCAGAAGGAGGGTTAAAATTTTTCTCTTGGAAGATGAAAAAAGTGCTCACCTTAAGAGGAAATGTTGGTAAATCTGGCTATATTAATCTGTTAATCAAATAAAATCACATGTAAAGTGAAAAGACAAGATCTTCAATTACTGTACTGTCTCATTTTGAGGATCTTTTCAAGATGAGTCAATGGTGTAGTCATTAACATGCTGAAGAATTCCCTGTCTGTGTGCTAAGTCACTTCAATCATGCGACTCTTTGTGACCCTATGGACCATAGCCCCCCAGGCTCCTTCCTCTGTCCATGGGACTCTTCAGGTAAGAATACTGGAGTGAGTTGCCATGGCCTCCTCCAGAGGATCTTCCCTACCCAGGGATTGAAGCTGCATCTCCTGAGACTCCTGCACTGCAGGCAGATTCTTTACAACTGAGCCACCAGGGAAGCCCTGAAGAACCCCCTAAGAATGTACAAAAGGTTTTGGTATTAATATATTTTATCTTGGTTTATACTTTTGCATGTTTAATCTGAGAACTCGTGGCTTTTCTCAAATATAAAAAATATCAGATATTCACTCTTTAAATTAACTTTTCCACCATTGTTTCTCTACATTTCTGAGATTTGTGTTGGAGCCTGTCAATTTGTTCTCCGTATCTTTTGAATTCGCTTTCTTTTTTTTAAAAAAAAAAAAAACAAAAAAACCCCACAAAACCTCTGTTTTAATAGAACTATACTGCCAAACCAAATAAGGTGAAAAAGTGGAATAATCATACAAAAATACTAATAAAATATTTGTATTTTTAGGTATAGTAATGCTGCTTTTTAAAATTATACTTTTCTTTAATTTAAAATATTTGTTTTTGGTATAGCCACTATGCAGAACAGTATGGAGGTTTCTTAGAAAACTAAAAATAGATGTACCATATGATCCAGAAATCCTACTCCTGGATATGTATCCAGAGAAAAACATGGTTTGAAAAGGTGCATGCACCCCAGTGTTCACTGAGACATTGTTTACAACAGCCAAGAAATAGAATTAACCTAAATGTCTCTTGACAGAGAAATGAATAAAGAAGAAGTGGTACATATATACAACGGAATATTACTCAGCCTTTAAAAAGAATAAAATAATGCCATTTGCAGCAACATGGATGAACATGGAGATTATCACACCAAGTGAGGTAAGTCATATAGAGAAAGACAAATATCAAATGATATCGCTTATATGTGGAATCTATAAAAATGATACAAACGAACTCATTTACAATACAGAAACAGACTGATGAACTTAGAGAATGAATTTATGGTTACCAGAGGGGAATGATAGCAGAGAGGGATAGATTGGGAGTTTGGGACTGACATGTACACACTGCTATATTTAAATTAAATAACCAGCGAGGACCAACTGTATAGCAGTGAGAACTCTGCTCAGTATCCTGTAATAACCTAAATGGGAAAAAAGAAATATAAAAAGAATAGATATATGTATATGGATAACTGAATCACTTTGCCGTACACTTGAAACCAATACATTGTTAAGAAATATATTCTAATATAAAGTAAAAATAAATATTTTTTTATCTGTGCTGTGTTTTTGGTGGATTCTTCAGTATTAATTGTATCCCACTACTCTTTGTGTCATCTATAAGAGTTAGCTGTATATCTTTCACATCCAGGATTTTTCTATTGCTTTTTTAAGAAACAACTCTCTTTCTTGTTATTTCATAAAGTTTTACTTGTGTGTGTTTGAAGAATAACATTTCTTCCTTTATGTGAGGATATTAACTGTTATTTTAAAGTCATTTTAATTGAATCTATTGCTTTTATTCAAAAAAAGCAAGAGAGTTCCAGAAAAACATCTATTTCTGCTTTATTGACTATGCCAAAGCCTTTGACTGTGTGGATCACAATAAACTGTGGAAAATTCTGAAAGAGATGGGAATACCAGACCACCTGAGCTGCCTCTTGAGAAATCTGTATGCAGGTCAGGAAGCAACAGTTAGAACTGGACATGGAACAACAGACTGGATCCAAATAGGAAAAGGAGTACATCAAGGCTGTATATTGTCACCCTGCTTATTTAACTTATATGCAGAGTACATCATGAGAAACGCTGGACTGGAAGAAACACAAGCTGGAATCAAGATTGCCAGGAGAAATATCAATAACCTCAGATATGCAGATGACACCACGCTTATGGCAGAAAGTGAAGAGCTAAAGAGCCTCTTGATGAAAGTGAAAGAAGAGAGTGAAAAAGTTGGCTTAAAGCTCAACATTCAGAAAATGAAGATCATGGCATCCGGTCCCAACACTTCATGGGAAATAGATGGGGAATCAGTGGAAACAGTGTCAGACTGTATTTTTTTGGGCTCCCTAATCACTGCAGATGGTGATTGCAGCCATGAAATTAAAAGACGCTTACTCCTTGGAGGGAACGTTATAACCAACCTAGATAGCATATTCAAAAGCAGAGCCACTACTTTTCCAACAAAGGTCCGTCTAGTCAAGGCTATGGTTTTTCCAGTGGTCATGTGTGGATGTGAGAGTTGGACTATAAAGAAAGCTGAGCGCTGAAGAATTGCTCCTTTTGAACTGTGGTATTGGAGAAGACTCTTGAGAGTCCCTTGTACTGCAAGGAGATCCAACCAGTCCATTCTAAAGGACATCAGTCCTGGGTGTTCTTTGAAAGGAATGATGCTAAAGCTGAAACTCCAATACTTTGGTCACCTCATGTGAAGAGTTGACTCATTGGAAAAGACTCTGATGCTTGGAGGGATTGGGGGCAGGAGGAGAAGGGGACGACAGAGGATGAGATGGCTGGATGGCATCAGCGACTCTATGGGCTTGACTTTGAGTGAACTCCGGGAGTTGGTGATAGACAAGGAGGCCTGGCGTGCTGCAATTAATGAGGTCGCAAAAGGTCGGACACGACTGAGCGACTGAACTGAACTGATTGCTTTTATTTAATCTCTGATGAATTAATTTCATAACTATTGATTTTTGTAGCTTTCTTAACATCTTTTTTCTTATGCTATTCAACTTTTTGTTTTATATATTCATCTTCTGTGGAAATCCGACTTTGCACAATTTTATCTTACTCCTCCCTCCATTGTATGGCTTAAACACCTTTATCAAGAATCCAGTTTTATATTAGGGTTAAAGTCTCCTACTACAGTTTTATATTCTAGATATTGCAGAGCTGGTCACCAATTTTAGGAGCCAGACCCAGTTCTGGCTAAGTAGCTGTGTCTTTTTCCTCATTCCTCTCCAAGCAAACAACTTTATATAGTTCATAACATAGATAGTGTTTAACCCTCTTTATAAGAAGGAGACACTCACTTTGCAGTTAGTGTTTAATTGTAAGATTGCTCTGGTTTCATTCTTCACAGGGGACAAATTTTAGTCCCCATTACTCAACAAAATTGTAACTTTTCATTGCCTTTGCCTCTTGCAGGCACTTAGTTTAGAAGATCTGTGGATTTAGCACCATTTACTCTATTGGGCTTCTATTTCAGTTATGTTCCATAGAGAGATTTATTTTATTTCAGAACATTGAATATATATGGAGATGGATGTTGTCTGGCAAACATGAACTCCCCATGTTATTTTAAATAACAGCTTTATTTAGTTGTAAGCAACTACAAAAATGGTACATACATGGAGTATATAATTTTATAAATTTCAGTACTTGTATATGCTCTTGAAACTGTGACCAAAATCAAGTTATTAAACACATCCAACCCTTCCAAACATTTTCTCATTTCCTATCTAACATAGCTCCTTACATCCCACACCCATCCCTCATGCAAGCACGATGTGTCTTCTGTTTTTGTAAATTAGTTTTGAGTTTCTCAAATTTTATATTAGTTGTGCCAAACAATATTTACTTTATCTCCTCCATCTGGATTCTTTCACACACAATAATTATCTTGAAAATCATCCATGTTGGTGTGTGTTCCTATAGTTCATTTATTTTTATGGTTGACTATTATTTCATAGGTTGATGACCCACAGTTTAATTATCTGTTGATGCAAATTTGTCTTGCTTTAACTTTTTGTCTGTTACAAGTTAAAGAACCACAAACATTGGCATACAAGTCTTGTTTTATGAATATATGTTTTAATTTTCCTTGTATATTTACCTAGGAGTGAAATGAATGATTAGATCATGTGACAAATGCATCTTTAACCAAATAAAAGGAAAAGAACCCCACCAAAAGTTTTCCAAAGTAGTTGTGCCATTTTAGATTGCTGCAAGAGTTTACTTGAGTTTCATTTCTTCCACATCCTTGCAAACACATGATATGGTCAATATTTTAAATTTTAACCATTTTTCTAACAACCTCAAGGTTGTATTTTCTGTGGATTTATTTGCATTTCTCTAATCACTAATGATGCTGAGGATATTTGAATGTGCTTATTTACTACCCATATATCCTCTTTGGTGAAATATTTGTTCACGTCTTCTTCCCATTTTGTTATTGGGTATTTGTTTTCTTATTTTATTTTGGAAATTTTTCATGTATTCTGATACAAGTTCTTTTCAGTTAACACACTTTGACGTGTTTCTTTTAGTTGGTCTGGGAAGATTCCACATACAGTGGAGCATCTAAGCCCATGAACCACAACTACTTAGCCCACACTCCAGGACCCACATGTTGCAACTACTGAGGTCCATGCATCTGGAGCCTATGCTCTGCAACAAGAGAAGCCGCTGCAATGAGAAGACAGTGCACCGCAGAGAAGAGTAGCTTCTGTGAGATTGGTTCAAGATGGTGGAATAGAAGGACGTGTGCTCATCTTCTCCTGCAAGATCACCAAAATCACAACTAGCTGTTGAACAACTATAGACAAGAAGACACTGGAACCCACTGGGGGAAAAAAAAATACTCCACATCCAAGGATGAAGGAGAAACTACAAGGAGATGGTAGGAGGGGTGCAATCATGATAAAATCAAATCCTATACCTGCCAGGTGGACGACCCACCTCAGGTCAAACAACTGATAGGTAGGGAGTGCAGACCCACCAATCAGCAGACAATAGGATTAAAGTTTTATTGAGAATGGCCCTGGCCACCTGAGCAAGACCCAGTCCCTCCCACCAGGGAGCTTGCACAAACCTCTTATCCTCATCTATCAGAGGGCAGACAGAAGAAACAAGAACTATAATCTCACAGTCTCCAGAACTAATACCATAATCACATAAAATGAACCAGAAATGAAAAGAAATAGTATTATGTCCCAGGTGAAGGAACAATATACATCCCCAGGAAAACAACTAGATGAAGTGGAGATAGGCAAACTCTAGGTAAAGAATTCAGAAAAATGATAGTGATCCAGGATCTCGGAAAAAGAATGGAGAAAATGGAAGAAATGTTTACCAAATACTTAGAACTAAAGAATAAACAAACAGAGATGAACAATACACTAGAAGAAATCAGTAGCCAAATAATTGAGGCAGAAGAACAGATAAGAGATCCTGAGGACAGAATGGTGGAAATCACTGATGCAAAAAAGAATATAGAATAAAGAATGAAAAGGAATGAAGATAGCATAAGAGACCTCTGGGACAACACACCAACATTCACATTATATGTGTCCCAGAAGAAGAGAGAGAGAAAGTGCCCAAGAAAATATTTGAAGAAATAATAGCTGAAAACTTCCCCACCATGGGAAAAGAAAGAGTCAACCAAGTCCAGGAAGCACAGGGATTTCCAGGCAGGATAACCCCATCAAGACACATAGTAATCAAACTGACAAAAATTAAAGACAAAAACAAAATTATTAAAAGCAACAAGGGAAAAAAACAACATACAAGGGAAATCCCATAAGGTTTTCAGCTGGTTTCTCAACAGAAACTCTACAAGCCAGAAGGTAATGGCAAGATATAGTCCAAGTGATGAAAAGGAAGAACCTACAACTAAGAATACTCTACCTAGCAAGACTCTCAATAAGATTTGTTAGGGAAATCAAAAGCTTTCCAGACAAGCAAAAGTAAAGAGAATTCAGCACCACTCAACCAGTTTTATAAAAAAATGCGAAAGAAACTTCTCTAGGCAGGAAACACAAGTGAAGAGTAGCTCCTACTTGCTGCAACTAGAGAAAGCCTGCCTGTAGTGATAAAGACCAGAAGAGCCAAAAGTAAATAAATAAATAAATAAATTTTAAAACTTGCTTCATGTGGCTGGGTGGTAGATCAAGCCTCTCTTATTCCATCCTGTCTGGAAACAGATGTCTTCTATTCATTTTTTAAATTATTATATTAGTGTTTTCTTTTTGAATTTCATTTTGGAATTTTATTTCTATTGCTATTTCTCCAAGTTCTTTAGTCCTATCTTCTGCAATATGCAGTCTGTCATTAGTCTCATTCAGTTAGTTTTCATTTCAGATATTATAGTTTTTGTTTCCATAAGTTCAATTCTTATTTTTTAAAACCATATTCCATATCTTAACCTAAATTTTGAATCTCCCACTAGCTTCTTGAGCATATAAAAATAGAATATGCAAAATTTGTTTTGTGATATATATTCATTATATCATATGTATCATTTCTTGGTCAGTTTCAAATGGATTTATTTATCTTCCTTATGGGTTGTATTTCCCTCCTTTGCATGTCAGGTAACTTCTGACCAGATGCCAGACGCTATGAATGTTACTTATCGTGTGATAGATGTTTTGTGTTCCTAAAAGCCTTATTGAACTTTGTTTTTCAAAGCAGTTATATTACTTGGAAGTTATTTAATCCTTTTAGATTTTACTTTTAAGCTTTCTTTGGTTGGATCAAAACATGTTTAGTCTAGCTTAATTTTGTTCAACTACAAAAATAGATTCTTAGGAGTTCTCTACCTGATGGTCCATCAGTTATGAGATTTTCTAATTTAGTTGGTGAGAACAGGCAATATTCTTGACTGTTTGAGGTTAAGTAATTGACCCTTATAATCCTTCAGGTGGTTCTTTCCCTGGCTTATGCTACTTTTCTTAAAAGTAACTGCTGATCTTTTCTAAGCTAAGGATTTAAGGAGGGCTCTGCATATTTCAGTTATTCTGTCACTATGTAGCTCTCTCCTCTTTGAGATTCTTCCCTTAAAACTCTTATTGCCTTAGTCTAATTGTACTTCCAGCTCCATTTTCTCAACTCAGACAGACTGCCAGTTTTGTCTAGGTTCTCTCTTCCTATGCTGTGGTCTTGGAAGATCATAGGTCTTATTTAATTCTGAGGTTTTCTTGTCTCATATCTAATGTCTAAAAATAACTTGTTATGTATATTTTGTATGATATTTTAATTATTTCAAGGAGAGGGTAAATCCAGTCCCTATTTGTCTAGACTAATAATTTTCAAAATGTTGCCTTGACCAGAAGTCAGGAAGATATTGAATATGCTGAAAACTATTGAATTGAAACTTAAACACTGAAGCCAAGCAGTAAACAAAGATCATAGACTTGAGAAAGGCACAGCCCCATTGAAGAGTAATGGAACTCAAGGAGTTATACAGTCTCTGTGGTCTCTGGTGAGAATTTAATTAACCATTGAGCTACCTAAACCAATTACCAAAGTCAACTTTTGTAAAGTTCTTCTTCGCAAGAATGGATTACTCCTCTGGCTCTCTTAGGAAGTTCTGAAAACCCATGGACTATCCATTCTATATGATACTGTATAGCTCTGGAATATGAGGAAACCATAGTGACAGACAGCATGAGAAACTAAGTGATGGATGGCTTGAAAAACCTTCAGTCAAAACTGACTTAGTTCCAGGAACTGAAAATCAAAATGTTTACTAGTCTCCCAGGGCTGCTATAATCAACTACAACAAAGTTGGTAATTACTATAAACAGAAGTTTATTCTTTCAAAGTTCTGGAGGTTAGAAGTCCAAAATGAAGGTGTTAGGAAGGCCAAAATTCCTCAGAAGGTCTTCTTTGTCTCTTCTAGCTCTTGGTAGGTCTTGACGTTTATTGGCTTGTGGCATGTGACTTCAGTCTCTACTTCTGTCTTCACATGGCCTTCTTCTCTGTGAGCTGATTGTTAATATACATCCTGAATGCTTCACATTTCTACAGACTTGAAAATTCTGCCCCAATCGCCCCAATATTTTTCTCAGTTCTACTGAATCCCTCTCTCTGCCACACACACAAGAAATCTTACTGAATTGATTGCTTGTTGTTATTGTTTACTTGCTAAGTCATGTCTGACCCTTTTGTGACCTCAGGAACTGTAGCTCATGAGGTTCTGATGTCCATGGGATTTCCCATGCAGGAATACTGGGGTGAGTTGCCATTTCCTTCTCCAGGTGACCTTCCTGACCCCGGGGATTGAACTTACATCTCCTGCATTGGTAGGCAGATTCTTTACTACCGAGCCACCAGGGAAGCCCCAATTAGTTGTTTAGATTGGTAGTTATGAGCATAAACTCTGAATGCAGACTGTCTTGACTCAGTTTCAGTTCCATTATAAAATAGTTGTGTAACCTTGAGTAAAGTTCAAAACACTTTTGTCTCAAATTCTTTTCTGGAAAATGAAGACTGTAGTAGTACACCTACCTCAAATAGTTGTTCTATGGGTTTATTGAGTTAACATATGCATCAAATACTTAGAGCAGTTCTAGGCACCTAGTAAATGTCACAGAAATGTTAGTTGTTATTAATGGAAAAGACTCAGTTTCCTTGTCAGCAGACTGAGACAATCATAGGAGCTGCTTCAGATCAATTCTTGTCTCTGTAGTTTCTGTGTCCTTTCCTGCTTGATATTAAATGATATGAGAATTGTTGCTTCACTTATTTTGTACATTATATTATCTGTTTCTAGGGGAAGGCTAAATTTAGTCCCTGTAACTTTAAGTTGTCTGAAAGCAGAAGTCTCAAGGTGCTATCTTAACTAAGTCAGAAAGAAAGTTCATCCTTGTTAAAAGTTGGATTTCTGTAGCACCCAGAAACAGAGATAGTTAGAATGAGGTTATAAAATTTTGAAAAATTTCTTTGTAAGCCTGCCTGAATTCCATGTTTAATATGAGTCCTCCTGGTGCTTCAGAGGGTAAAGCATCTGTCTGTAATGCGGGAGACCTGGGTTCGATCCCTGGGTCGGGAAGATCCCCTGGAGAAGGAAATGGCAACCCACTCTAGTATTCTTGCCTGGAAAATGCAATGGATGTAGGAGACTGGTAGGCTACAGCCCATGGGGTTGCAAAGAGTCTGCCAAAGTGCCAATGAATCATGGCAGCAGTGTGACTTCTCTTTCAAAATGCATATAGATATCAGAGTTCACATCTCATAAACTCTCTCTTTGTGTTCATGTGATATTACATCACAGAGCAATTAAAAATATTGCCCCTAGCACTGTACACCGCCCCCCCCCCCNAGCACTGTACCCCCCCCCCCCCCCCCGTAGGTTCAGGTTCCATCATGTTATTCACTCATTCATTCTTTTGGTAATAAAGTTGTTATAAGGAAAATGATAGGAAGTGGCTTGGTCTTGGAAATGTTTTGGAAATATTTGTTTTTGAGATGACACCTTGAAGAATTAAATATATAGAATGAAGGAAAAAGAACAATCAAAGATAATGATTCGGTTCTTTGCCTAACTGAGTAGATAATGCTGTCAGAGAGGAAGACTAGAGGAGTTGTAGATTAGTAAGATGAGAGTGAGAGGAAAACAAGAGCTGTGTTTTGAACATGTTATGTTTCAGATATCAGTCACCTGAGAGGAGGTGGCAAGTACAGTAAGTTCCCTACATACAAATGAATTCCTTTCTGGGAGTGCATTTGTTAAGTCCAAACTGTTCATAAATCCAACAAAGTTAGCCTAATTAGCCAAATGACACAATCAGCTATATAGGTGCTGCTGCTAAGTCGCTTCAGTCATGTCCGACCCTGTAGTACTGTACTGTAATAGGTTTATATTACTTTCACACAAATAATACATAAAAACGAACACAAAAATAAAATATTATTAATTTTAAAATGCACTACCTTGAAAAGTACAATAGTACAGTACAACAATTGGCATACAGGGGGCTGACATGGAGTAACAGGCAAGAAGAGTTACTGACTGTAGGAAGGAGAGAAGGTGGGAGATAGTAGAGCTGAAAAATTGTCAGCAATAGGAGACAGAAAATTCTGTGGAACATTCTGAAAGAATCACCTGACCTTCCTCCTGAGAAACCTGTATGCAGGTCAGGAAGCAACAGTTAGAACTGCACATAGAACAACAGACTGGATCCAAATAGGGAAAGGAATACATTAAGGCTGTATATTGTCACCCTGCTTATTTAATTTATATGCAGAGTACATCATGAGAAACGCTGGGCTGGACAAAGCACAAGCTGGAATCAAGATTGCAGGGAGAAATATCAATAACCTCAGATATGCACATGACGCCACCCTTATGGCAGAAAAAGAGGAGGAACTAAGGAACCTTTTGATGAAAGTGAGAGAGCAGTGAAAAAGTTGGCTTAAAGCCCAACATTCAGAAAACAAAGATCATGGCATCTATGATGGATGGCAAATAGATGGAGAAACAGTGGAAACAGGGGCAGACTTTATTTTTTTGTATTCTAAAATCACTGCAAATGGTGACTGCAGCAATGAAATTAAAAGATGCCTACTTCTTGAAAGAAAAGTTATGACCAACCTAGACAGCATATTAAAAAACAGGAACATTACTTTGTCAACAAAGGTTTGCCTAGTCAAGGCTATGATTTTTCCAGTAGTCATGTATGGATGTGAGAGTTGGACTATAAATAAAGCTGAGCATTGAAGAATTGATGCTTTTGAACTGTGGTGTTGGAGAAGACTCTTGAGAGTCCCTTGGACTTCTAGGAGATGCAACCAGTCCATCTTAAAGGAAATCAGTCCAAAATATTCATTGGAAGGACTGATGCTGAAGCTGAAACCCCAATACTTTGGCTACCTGATGTGAAGAACTGACTTATTTGAAAAGATACTGGAAAAGATTGAAATTGGGAGGAGAAGGGGATGACAGAGGATGAGATGGTTGGATGACATTACCAACTTAATGGGCATAAGTTTGTATAAACTCCAGGAGTTGGTGATGGACAGGGAGGCCTGGCATGCTGCAGTCCATGGGGTCAAAAAGAGTCAGACAGGCCTGAACAACTAAACTGACTGACTGACTGAAGAGACAGAAGGCCTGTTGCAATTTTACTCATGCCTGACATTGATGGCACAGGTTTTAGTTCCTTGCTGGATTCAATTCTGTCTACCCTCTTGAAAAAATGATTCAGTGACTCCTGGTAGCAGCTCTTTTTTCTCATCAAAATGATGCAGTAACACTGGATTGCATTCTGAATGGCTGCTAAATTCTTCGTGTACTGTTCTAAGTTTGGGTCCTATGTCTCAAAAACTAGCAATGCTTCTTCAAATAAAGAAAATCCTCTTGCCATTTCCTGCATTTTGAATCTCTTCAGTTCTTCAGTTACTTTTTTCTCTTATCTCTCTTCATCCTTTCTCTGGGCCTCCAATTCTTTTAGTTTTTTTTTTTAATATAAATTTATTTATTTTAATTGGAGGTTAGTTACTTTAAATATTGTATTGGTTTTGCCATACATCAACATGAATCTGTCACAGTTATATATGTGTTCCCCATCCTGAACCCCCCTCCCTTCTCCCTCCCTCTGGGTCATCTCAGTGCACCAGGCCCAAGCATCCTGTATCCTGCATCGAACCTGGACTGGCGATTCGTTTCTTATATGATATTATACATGTTTCAATGACATTCTCCCAAATCATCCCACCCTCTTCCTCTCCCACAGAGTCCAAAAGACTGTTCGATACATCTGTGTCTCTTTTGCTGTCTTCCATACAGGGTTATTGTTACCATCTTTCTAAATTCCATATATATGCATTAGTATACTGTGTTGGTGTTTTTCTTTCTGGCTTACTTCACTTTGTATTAGTTTCATCCACCTCATTAGAACTGATTCAAAGGTATTCTTTTTAATAGCTGAGTAATACTCCATTGTGTATATGTACCATGGGCCTCCAATTCTATCTGTTTTCAATGCACATTTGCATCTTTGAAAGTTCACTACTTAAAAGTTTGTATGTAGGGGACTTGCTGTAAGCATTTGAATTTACAAACTCAACACAGAGGTCCAGGCTGGAGATATGGTTTTGGAAATCCTAAATTCTATCTATCTATCTATCTGTCTAGAGAAAGAGAGAGAAATTTTATTCATAGCACTCAGAAAGATCATCTAAGGAGAAAATGTTGAAGACCAAGGACAAATCCTTCAGATTCTTGGAGTAAAATAACATTTAAAAATGTTTCAGAGAGCGAGCCTAAATAAAGTGTCAACCACCACCCTCCTTGTGTCAGGGCAGAAAACAGACACGGAAGAGACCAGCAAACAGAAGATGCTAAACCAGAGGGAACTGCCTTGGAAGTGACAGGTGCAATAGATTAAAACCCTGTAGTTAGTACAGACTACATAGGAAAGGGCCTATAGATCTTGAGAAATATAAGCCAGACCAAGGAACTATCTGAAAATGAACTGACCCCACACTGCCCACAACATCAGAGAAAGTCCTAGATATATCTTTACTATTTTAATGATCATTCTTCTTGGTTTTTTTTTTTAACTTTTTAAAATTTTAAGTCCTCTATTACTCCTTTATTTCATTTTATAACCTACTATTACTTTTCAAAAAAAAACTTATTTTTAAAGCAAACTTCATATATGTATACATTTTAATAATTTTTGTGACTTTTTTTTTTCTTCTTCTTTTTTTAATACTGTATTTTTGAAAATCCAACCTCTAATCTAGATTTTTAATCTTTGCTTTTTGGTATTTGTTATCAATTTTGTACTTTAAAAACCCAGTCTTCAGTACCCATTTTTACTTGGGAGTGAGATTACTGGCTTTATTGCTCTCTCCTCCTTTGGACTCTCCTTTTTCTCCACCAAGTCGCCTCTGTCTCCTCCCTCCCCCTTCTCTGGTCTATCCAACTCTGTCAATCTCTGTGTGTTCCAGATGGTGGAGAACACTTAGGAAACTGATTACTGGCTGGATCTGTCTCTCTCCTTTTCATTCCCCCCCTTTTATCCTCCTGGCCACCTCTGTCTCCTTTCACCCTCTTCTCTTCTCTTCTCTTCTCTGTATAATTCCGTGAACATCTCTGAGCAGTCCAGACTCTTGAGCACACATAAGGAAGTGATTACTGGCTAGCTTGCTCTCTCCTCTTTTAATTCCACCTCATCTCATTCGGGTCACCTCAAACTCCCTCCTCCCTCTTCTCTTCTCCATGTAACGCTGTGAACCTCTCTGGGTGTCCCTCATTGTGCAGAAACTTTTCATCTTTAACCTAGATGTTTTATCAATGGCACTGTATAGAAAGAGAAGTCTTGAGACTATTGTAAAAATAAGACTGAAAACCAGAAGCAGGAGGCTTAAGTCCAAATCCTGAGAACATCAGAGAATTCCTGACTCCAGGGAACATTAATTAATAAGAGCTCATCAAATGCCTCCATACCTACACTGAAACCAAGCACCAACCAAGGGCCAGCAAGTTCCAGAGCAAGACATACCACACAAATTCTCCAGCAACACAGGAACACAGCCCTGAGCTTCAATATACAGGTGCCCAAAGATACTCTAAAACCACTGACATCTCATAACTCATTACTGGACACTTCATTGCACTCCAGAGAGAAGAAATCCATCTCCACCCACCAGAACACCGACACAAGCTTCCCTAACCAAGAAACCTTGACAAGCCACCGATACAACCCAACCCACAGCGAGGAAATTCCACAATAAAGGGAACTCCACAAACTGCCAGAATACAGAAAGGCCACCACAAACACAGCCATATAAACAAGATGAAGATACAGAGGAATACCCAGCAGGTAAAGGAATAGAATAAATGCCCACCAAACCAGACAAAAGAGGAAGAGAAAAGGAATCTACCTGATAAAGAATTCCAAATATTGATAGTGAAAATGATCCAAAATCTTGAAATAAAAATGTAATCACAGATAAATAGCCTGGAGACAAGGATTGAGAAGATGCAAGAAAGGTTTAACAAGGACCTAGAAGAAATTTTTAAAAAGAGTTAATATATAATGAATAATGCAATAAATGAGATCAAAAACACTCTGGAGGCAGAAAATAGTAGAATAATGGAGGCTGAAGATAGGATTAGTGAAGTAGAAGATAGAAGGTAGAAACAAATGAATCAGAGAGGAAAAAATAAAAATGAATTAAAAGAAATGAGGACAATCTCAGAGACCTCCAGGACAATATTAAATGCTCCAACATTCGAATCATAGGAGTCCCAGAAGAAGAAGACAAAAAGAAAGACCATGAAAAAATACTTGAGGAGATAATAGTTGAAAACTTCCCTAAAATGGGGAAGGAAATAATCACCCAAGTCCAAGAAACCCAGAGAGTTCCAAACAGGATAAACCCGAGGTGGAACACCCCAAGACACATATTACTCAAATTAACAAAGATCAAATACAAAGAACAAATATTAAAAGCAGCAAGGGAAAAACAACAAATAACACACAGGGGGATTCCCATAAGGATAACAGCTGATCTTTCAATAGAAACTGTTTAAGCCAGAAGGGAATGGCTGGACATACTTAAAGTGATGAAAGAAAATAACCTACAGCCCAGATTACTGTACCCAACAAGGATCTCATTCAAATATGAAGGAGAAATCAAAAGCTTTACAGACAAGCAAAAGCTGTGAGAATTCAGCACCACCAAACCAGCTCTCCAACAAATGAAAAGGATCTTCTCTAGACAGGAAACACAAAAAGGGTGTATAAACTCAAACCCAAAACAATAAAGTAAATGGCAACAAGAGCATACTTATCAATAATTACCTCAAATGGAAATGGGTTGAATGCCCCAACCAAAAGACAAAGATTGGCTGAATGAATACAAAAAAAGACCCCCTGTATATGTTGTCTACAAGAGACCCAAATCAAAACAAGGGACACATACAGACTGAAAGTGAAGGGCTGGAAAAAGATATTCCATGCAAATAGAGACCAAAAGAAAGCAGAGGTAGCAATACTCATATCAGATAAAATACACTCTAAAACAAAGGCTGTGAAAAGAGACAAAGAAGGACACTACATAATGATCAAAGGATCAATCCAAGAAGAAGATATAACAATTATAAATATATATGCACCCAACATAGGAGCACCACAATATGTAAGACAAATGTTAACTAGTATGAAAGGGGAAATTAAAAATAACACAATAATAGTGGGAAAACTTTAATACCCCACTCACACGTATGGATAGATCAATAAACAGAAAATTAACGAAGAAACGCAAACTTTAAATGATACAATAGACCAGTTAGACCTAATTGATATGTATAGGACATTTCACCCCAAAACAATGAATTTCACCCTTTTCTCAAGCGCACAAAGAACCTTCTCCAGGATAGATCACATCCCGGACCATAAATCTAGTCTTAGTAAATTCAAAAAATTGAAATCATTCCAAGCATCTTTTCTGACTACAATGCAGTAAGATTAAATCTCAATTACAGGAGAAAAACTATTAAAAATTCGAACATATGGAGGCTGAACAACACGCTTCTGAATAACCAACAAATCACAGATGAAATCAAAAAAGAAATAAAAATATGCATAGAAATGAATGAAAATGAAAACACAACAACCCCAAACCTGTGGGATACTGTAAAAGCAATGCTAAGGGGAAAGTTCATAGCAATACAGGTATACTCAAGAAACAAGAAAAAAGTCAAATAAATAACCTAACTCTACACCTAAAGCAACTAGAAAAGGAAGAAATGGAGAACCCCAGAGTAAGTAGAAGGAAAGAAATCTTAAAAATTAGGGCAGAAATAAATGCAAAAGAAACAAAAGAGACCATAGCAAAAAATCAACGAAATCAAAAGCTGGTTCTTTGAAAGGATAAATAAAATTGACAAACCATTAGCCAGACTCATCAAGAAACAAAGGGAGAAAAATCAAATCAATAAAATTAGAAATGAAAATGGAGAGATCACAACAAACACGGAAACACAAAGGATCATAAGAGACTACTATCAGCAATTATATGAAATGGAAAACTTGGAAGAAATGGACAAATTCTTAGAAAAGTACAACTTTCCAAAACTGAACCAGGAAGAAATAGAAAATCTTAACAGACCCATCACAAGCATGGAAATTAAAACTGTAATCAGAAATCTTCTAGCAAACAAAAGCCCAGGTCCAGACGGATTCACAGCTGAATTCTACCAAAAACTCAGAGAAGAGCTAACACCTATCCTACTCAAACTCTTCCAGAAAATTGCAGAGGAAGGTAAACTTCCAAACTCATTCTATGAGGCCAACATTACCCTAATACCAAAACCTGACAAAGATGCCACAAAAAAAGAAAACTACAGGCCAATATCACTGATGAACATAGATGCAAAAATCCTCAACAAAATCTGGCAATCAGAATCCAACAACACATTAAAAAGATCACACACCATGACTAAGTGGGCTTTATCCCAGGGATGCAAGGATTCTTCAATATCCGCAAATCAATCAATGTAATTCACCACATTAACAAATTGAAAAATAAAAGCCATATGATTATCTCAATAGATGCAGAGAAAGCCTTTGACAAAATTCAACATCCATTTATGATAAAAACTCTCCAGAAAGCAGGAAAGAAGGAACATACCTCAACATAATAAAAGCTATATTTGACAAACCCACAGCAAACATTATCCTCAATGGTGAAAAACTGAAAGCATTTCCCCTAAAGTCAGGAACAAGACAAGTGTGCCCACTTTCATCCCTACTATTCAACATAGTTCTGGAACTTTTGGCCACAGCAATCAGAGCAGAAAAAGAAGTAAAAGGAATCCAAATTGGAAAAAAAGTAAAACTCTCACTGTTTGCAGATGATATGATCCTCTACATAGAAAACCCTAAAGGCTCCACCAGAAAGTTATTAGAGCTAATCAATGAATATAGTAAAGTTGCACGATATAAAATCAGCACACAGAATCCCTTGCATTCCTGTACACTAATAATGAGAAAACAGAAAAATTAAGGAAAAAATTACATTCACCATTGCAACAAAAAGAATAAAATACTTAGGAATATATCTACCAAAAGATACTAAAGACCTATATATAGACAACTATAAAACATTGGTGAATGAAATCAAAGAGGACACTAATAGATGTAGAAATATACCATGTTCATGGATTGGAAGAATCAATATAATGAAAATGAGTATACTATCCAAGGCAATCTATAGATTCAATGCAATCCCTATCAAGCTACCAGCAGTATTTTTCACAGAGCTAGAACAAATAATTTCATAATTTGTATGGAAATACAAAAAAACCTTGAATAGCCAAAGCAGTCTTGAGAAAGAAGAAAGGAACAGGAGGAATCAACCTGCCTGACTTCAGGCTCTACTACAAAGCCACAGTCATCAAGACAATATGGTACTGGCATAAAGACAGAAATGTAGATCCATTCAACAAAACAGAAAGCCCAGAGATAATTCCACACACCTATGGACACTTTATCTTCGACAAAGGAGGCAAGAATATACAATAGATTAAAGACAATCTCTTTAATAAGTGGTGCTGGGAAAACTGGTCAACCACTTGTAAAAGAATGAAACTAGAACACTTTCTAACACCATACACAAAAATAAACTCAAAATGGATTAAAGATCTAAACGTAAGACCAGAAACTATAAAACGCCTAGAGGTGAACATAGGCAAAACACTCTCTGACATAAATCACAGCAGGATCCTCTATGACCCACTTCCCAGAATATTGGAAATAAAAGCAAAATTAAACAAATGAGACCTAACTAAACTTAAAAGCTTCTGCACAACAAAGGAAACTATAAGCAAGGTGAAAAAACAGCCTTCAGAATGGGAGAAAATAATAGGAAAGGAAGCAACTGACAAATAACTAATCTCAAAAATATACAAGCAACTCCTGCAGCTCAAGTCCAGAAAAATAAATGACCCAATCAAAAAATGGGCCAAAGAACTAAATAGACATTTCTCCAAAGAAGACATACAGATGGCTAAGAAACACATGAAAAGATGCTCAACATCACTCATTATCAGAGAAATACAAATCAAAACCACAATAAAGTAACATTTCAGTCAGAATGGCTGGGATCCAAAAGTCTACAAGCAATAAATGCTGGAGAGGGTGTGGAGAAAACGGAACCCTCTTACACTGCGGGTGGGAATGCAAACTAGTGCAGCCACTATGGAGAACAGTGTGGAGATTCCTTAAAAAACTGGAAATAGAACTGCCTTATGACCCAGAAATCCCACTGCTGGGCATACACACCGAGGAAACCAAAATTGAAAGAGACACGTGTACCTCAATGTTCATCACAGCACTGTTTATAATAGCCAGGACAGGGAAGCAACCTAGATGTCCATCAGCAGATGAATGGATAAGAAAGCTGTAGTACATATACACAATGGAGTATTACTCAGCCATTAAAAAGAATTCATTTGAATCAGTTCTAATGAGGTGGATGAAACTGGAGCCTATTATATAGAGTGAGGTAAGCCAGAAAGAAAAACACCAATACAGTATACTAATGCATATATATGGAATTTAAAAAGATGGTAACGATAACCCTGTATGCGAGACAGCAAACGAGACAGATGTATAGAACAGTCTCTTGGACTCTGTGGGAGAGGGAGAGGGTGGGATGATTTGGAAGAATGGCATTGAAACAAGTATAATATCATATAAGAAATGAATCGCCAGTCCAGGTTTGATGCAGGATACAGAATGCTTGGGGCTGGTGCACTGGGGGGACCCAGAGGGATGGTATGGGGAGGGAGGAGGGAAGGGGTTTCAGAATTGGGAACACGTGTATACCCGTGGCAGATTCATGCTGATGTATGGCAAAACTAACACAATATTGTAAAGTAAGTAGCCTCCAATTAAAATAAATAAATCTAAATTAAAAAAAATAAGAATGTTTCAGAGAAGGAGATGCCAATTAAGGGATTCAGGAGAAATTTTCATGAATCCAATATCCTTGGAAGCTTACAGAAGAAACCATCAGAAGAAGGAGGGTATGATCATTTGAGTCGAATGTTGGGGAGAACTTGAATGAGATGTGCATGGCAAAATGACTCAGGTTCTGGTAAGATGGAAGTTATTGGTGACATTAAGGAGTCCTGTTGAGGGCTCAGAGACAGGGGCAAAAGCCCAGTGGGAGTAGTTGAGGAAAGGATAGAATGTGAGGAAAAAGATTCAGTGTGTATATACCACTGTTTTGAGGTATTCTGTGATAAATAGGGGAGAAAATGACATGAAAGCTACTAAGGAAGTCAAGTTCAAGGAGTTTGTTTTTCTTTCCTCAGATAGATGATATTAAAGCATGATGCTAAGATTTGTATCTTGATGATTGTAGTTCAGCAGAGAGGAAGAAACTGATGGTAGAAGAGCAAAAGCGGATATTTGCAGGAATGGGGGAAGTACTTGAGTTAAGTGTGGAAAAGGACAAGCTAATTTACTTGGGAAATAGCAAAATTGTCTAACAATATTTTATGTCCATGATGATGATCCTAAATTAAAAAGAAAATACCCTTGTGTAGATATGTTTGTGTGTGTATTTTCCTCTGCTCAGGTATAGTTGAAACATGAGGGGAGAACTAGACTTGCCAAGATTGAGATTGTGGCAGGTAAATGTGATAGAGGCAGCAAAAGGCAAAGAGATCAGAAAGAGAAATTAGGAAAACAATCACATTTACCCTTGCATCCAAAAAAAAAAAAACTTCCTAGGAATAAACCTACTTAAGCAGACAAAAGGCCTGTACTCCAAAAACTATAAGATGCTGATGAAAGAAAATCAAGACAACACAAGCAGATGGAAAGAAATACTGTATTCTTAGATCTGAAGAATTAATATTGTTACAAATGAATATTCTACCCAAGGCATTCTGCAGATTTACTGCAATCCCTATCAAATTACCAGCGGTATTTTCCCCAAAACTGGAATGAACAATATTAAAATATGTATGGAAGCACAAAATATAGTGAATAACCAAAATATTCTCGAGAAAGAAGAATGAAGCTGAAGGAATTAGGCTCCCTGTTTTCCCACTTTATTACAAACTTACAGTCATCATCAAAACAGTATAGTATTGTCACAAAACAGACAGACACATAAATTGATAGAACAAAATAGAAAGCCCAGAAATAAAACTACACATCTGTGGTCAATTAATCTATGACAAAGGAGGAAAGACTATACAATGAGAAAAAAAAAAAAAAAACAAATCTCTTCAATAAAAGGTGCTATGAAAACTGGACAGCTACATGTAAAAGAATGAAATTAGGACATTCTCTAACACCATAAAAAAACAAGTTCAAAATGGATTAAAGACCCAAATGTGAGAGTGGATACTATAAAGCTCCTAGAGGTAAACATAGGCAAAAGACTCTTTGACATAAATCACAGCAATATTTGTTTTGAATCTGTCTCCTAGAGTAATGGAAACAAAAGCAAAAATAAACAAATGAGACCTAATTGCACTTAAAAGCTTTTGTACAGCAAGAAAAACCATAAACAAAATGAAAATGCAACTTATGGAATGAGAGAAAATATGTGCAAATAATGTGACCAACAATCGATTACTCTCCAAAATACACAAGCAGTTTATACAACTGAATATAAAACAAATTCAGTCAAAAAATGGGCAGAAGTAAACGCTTACTAAATAGACTTTTCTTCAAAGAAGACATACAGATGTCCAACAGACACATGAAAAGATGCTCAACATTGCTATTAATAATTATTAGATAAATGCAGATCAAAACCATGATGAGATACCACTTAGCACCAGTCAGAAAGTCTGTCAATAAAATATCTAGAAATAAGAAATACTGGAAAAAAGGAAATTCTCTTACACTGTTGGTGGGAATGTAAATTGGTACAGGCACTATGGAGAACAGAATGGTGGTTCCTCAAAAAAACTAAAAATGCAGCTACCACATGATCCAGCAACCCCACTCCTGGGCATGAAAGAAAGAAAGTGAAGTCGTTCAGTTGTGTCTGACTCTTTGTGACCCCATGGTCTGTAACCTGCCAGGCTCCTCCATCCATGGGATTTTCCAGGCAAGAAGACTGGAGCAGGTTGCCATTTCCTTCTCCAGGGGATCTTCCCAACCCAGGGATGGAACCTGGGTCTCCCACACTTCAAGCAGACTCTTTATGATCTGAGCCACCAGGAAAGCACTTATAGGCACATATCTGGAGAAAACTCTGATTTGAAAAACTATATTAACCCCAGTGATCATCACAGCAATATTTAAAATAGCCAAGATATGGAAACAAACATTCCATCAACAGAAGAATGGATAAAGAAAATGTGGTGTGTATACACACACACACACACACTAGAATACTACTCAGCCGTAAAAATGAAATAATGCCATTTGCAGCAACATGGATGGATCTAGAGGTTAATATAGTAAGTGAAAGAAGTCAGACAGAGAAAGACAAATAGCATATATAAATGAACTTTTTACAAACAGAATCAGGCTCACAGACAGAAAACAAACTTCTGGTTACCAAAGAGAAAAGGAGTGAGATAAATTAGGAATTTGGGATTAACAGAGGCACGTTTCTATGTATCTGCTACTATATATATATTTTTTTTTAGCTGTTATTTATTTATTTATTTTAAATGTTTATTTTAACTTTATTTTGCTTTACAATACTGTATTGGTTTTGCCATACATTGACATGAATCCACCACGGGTGTACTGCTACTATATTTACTACTATATATCTACCACCTCTACTGCATGCATACTAAGTTGCTTCAGTCGTATCTAACTGTTTGCACCAGGTTCCCCTGTCCATGAAATTCTCCAGGCAAGAATACTGGAGTGGGTTGCCATTTCCTACTCCAGGGAATCTTCCTGACCCAGGGATCCAACCTGCATCTCCTGTGTCTCCTATATTGGCAGGCAGGTTCTTACTGCTAGTACCACCTGGGAAGTCCCCACTATTACACACTACTATATAAAATAGATTTAAAAATGACTCACTGTATAGCACAGGGAACTATAGCCAATATCTTGCAATAACCTATAATTGAAAAAAATCTGAAAAAGAATATATATATATATATTTGTATAACTGAATCACTTTGTTGTACACATGGTGAATCAACTATACTTCAATTTTTCAAAAGGCATAAAGTTTAAGGTTGACAGATAAAAGGTAGTTACAGTGTCACACTCGGAAATCAATGCCGGGTAAATGGGGTTATAAGGAAGTAGGGAAGAATAAGTAATTTATGATGGCTGAGCATCTAGCCCTACTGCCCTTCTTGGGCAGGAATACAATCTGCCTTCTCTTGGATGCCCAGGAATAGAGGACTTGCTTCCATTCCATTGTCACTCCATCAGCTTATAAGCCTTGAACCTGCTCTGTGGCAGGTGCTGTGACTGAGACCGAAAGAGAAGGAATTTAAACATTAATAGGACATTTTTCTTATTGTTAAAGTTCAAAGTTTACTTCTAAGAATCCTTGATTTTCTAGGCTGCTACCTGTGTCCCTTTTGTGCTATGCCTGCACTTTGCTTCTGGTGAGGTGAGTCATCACTCAAGGACTGACACATACTTCCAACTCAGGTCAATGATCTCAGAACCCACATGACCACCATGTCAGGGGACTCCTAAATGGAAAAGGTATGGAGTAAACACTAGAGTGGGCAGGATACCAACCCAGAAGTTAGAAGATAGGGCCTCCCTGAATGTTCCTCTCACTGGTGGTGTCACACTGGGTCCTCAGCCCCTTCACCTGTAAATAGTAGAAACTACGAGATCTCCTTTAGGTCCAGTTTTGCAAGTAGGTGGTCCCAGGTATCTTGCAGCACCTCTGCCACCTTAAAAGTATTTCCAGCATGAGTCTCCATTGCTGGAAAAAATACCTAATATTTAACTTAAGTTGTCAAAAGCATTCTTAAGCAGTGAAGGACTTAACCTTATATGATCTAGGAAGTTAATTTTTCCTCCATTACGAGAATTTGTTTATTTGGTGAAAATTTCTTACTCTCACTTCGACCTGGAAGAATACAGATACTGAGGCCTGAAATTTCTTGGCTGCATAGGCCCTGGGTTGATGAAGGGAAAGCTTTTGTCACCACTGGGCATTGTTGAGGAGTGTGTGTGTGTGTGTGTGTGTGTGTGCGCATGCACGTACGCGTGGTGGATGAGATGAACACATAAAAATGGGGGAAGAGGACTAACTACTATGAGACTTAGTATTAAACACATGGAGGGGACCTCAGAAGTTTTATAACTTAGTATCAGTGTGAGAAAACTAAGGTCCAGAAGAGGAAGTATGGCTCCAAGCTCCCACATCTTTGGAGCAACAGAGCCAGGCCTGGGGAGCACACCGTTCAGAGTCCTAGTATGGTGCATTCTATATACCCATGTTCTTTCACAAATAGTTATATCTCTCTCCTCTCCAGGTTTTCCAAGCACATAATTGTCTGTTAGGGGAAACGCACTGACTGAAATTGCCCACTTTGGCCAGGCACCATAGTAATCACTCATGTAAGTTATTTTATGACAGGGGGTCCCAGTAAGGAACACAGAACTAACTCACTATCACCAACCAGAAGAATTTGAGAAAGGTCAAAAGGAGATGCCACGTGTCCTACCACCTTCCAGAATCCTTGTTGGCATCCACCTTAGCTGAGCAACGCGTACGTCATCAGGACCCTGAGTCAGAATAATCGGTCAAAGATGACCCATAAGCAAATCCCATCACCACAAAACCTGAAACTGCCATCACCACAAAACGAGATTGTGAGCCATGTGGCAGAGCAGTTCTCCTAGGTTCCCTTGTCCTCCTGATTTCTGCCTGGGTGCCTCTTTCCAATAAAGTCTTTTGCTTTGTCAGCACATGCATCTCCTCAGACAATTCATTTCTGAGTGTTAGACAAAAGCTGTCTTTAAGGCCTTGGAAGGGATCCCCCCTTCTTGAAACATCTCCTATTCACAATTCTGCATCAGGCAGGCTTACACAGGCAGGCTTACATGTGTGCTCCATCATGTCTAACTCTTGGTAAACTCAAGGACTGTAGCCCACCAAACTCCTCTGTCCGTGGAATTTTCCAAGCAAGAATATTGGAGTGGGTTGCCATTTCCTACTCTAGGGGATCTTCCCGACCTAGGGATTGAACCCACATCTCTTGCATCTACCCCACTGGCAGGCAGATTCTTTACCACTGGTGCCATCTGGGAACCATGGTGAGGAAGGCTAGTTATGTGTTAATATGATTGGACAAAGGAATGAAAAGATTTATTTTGGTTCTACAAGTGCAGCAAGTGATGGTTTCTGGTTGTGAGGCTAAAAATAATCTAATCTCTTTGACCTTTGGCAAGAGAGTCACTCATACTTCCCTGAGTTGTTTTATCACTAAGGACCAAATTGTATGCTCTAACAGGCCTTTTTCACCTGAGCCCATGATGTGCCGGAGAAGGCAATGGCACCCCATTCCAGTACTCTTGCCTGAAAAATCCCATGGATGGAGGAGCCTGGTAGGCTGCAGTCCATGGGATCGCGAAGAGTTGGACATGACTGAGCAACTTCACTTTCGTTTTTCACTCTCATGCATTGGAGAAGGAAATGGCAACCCACTCCAGTGATCTTGCCTGGAGAATCCCAGGGACGGGGGAGCCTGCTGGGCTCCTGTCTATGGGGTCACACAGAGTCGGACATGACTGAAGCGACTTAGCAGCAGCAGCAGCAGCATGATGTGCACTCCTATTAAAAACAGCTCCAGAGACTCAGAGTCAGCAACTGCTTTGATGTCCCAGTTAATGTTTAGGGCTGCACAAGCGCTAGGAACATTCTTGTCTTCCCACAGGTGCCCCTGCTCTTATTTCACCAAACCTATCCTCCCTTCCCTCTGCCCTCCCTTCTTCCCTTCCTTCCTTCCTTTTGACCAGGAGGTGGCTCTATAATACATGCTGGGATTAGATATCAAGGAGCACCCAGCAGTAAAGTTCCTGAAAAATCTATGATCAATACTATTTAGGAAAGGAAAACAGATGTTCTTCTTTTGCTTATGTAGATTAGATGCTTGAATGTTCACTAACATACAAATGCAAATGTGGAATCAATGGATTTCCAAAACTCAGTAGCTCCAAAGGACTCTAGAAAACAAAGTCCCAATTTACTGCCAGCATGGATGTATGGAGCAGAGGAAGTACTGCTGATTTATCAAACAAAAGAGAGAGTCAGATTTCAAGCACAACAGTACACAACTCTAAATAGGATAAATATACAGCAGGCAAAATATGTAGTGGGAGGGTGGGGATGAAATGCTCAGGGGGGCCTTGCTGACTGATATTCAGGGGCAAGAAGGAGGAAAGAGTCAGGATGGGAAGTATTGAAAGGTAAACTGAGGAATGTTAAACATTGTAAGAATTTATTTGGGCAAAGACTGAATCAAATTGGACAGCATCCAGTCTAGCAGAGAAACAGGAGCTCCAAGAAGCTGTACAAAATGAAAGATTTTTTTTTTGTGTGGTTTAACATAATAGAGTTTATTAGATTTCATAGCCTGGTGGACTGTAGTCCATGGGGTCTCAAAAAGAGTTGGGCATGACTTAGTGACTAAACAACAAAATCATAATGTGAGGTCTATTCATGGACATATTAAGAATTTTAGCTTTCAGACCAATGGATTAAAATTCTATCATATATATATATACACACACACATATTTACCATTTTATTTTGGTGAGAACACAAGTTCTACTCTCTTAGCAACTTTCAGTTATACAATACAGTGTTGTCCACATATATATGGAATTTAGAAAGATAGTGACGATGACCGTACATGTGAGACAGCAAAAAGAGACACAGATGTAAAGAACAGTCTTTTGGACTCTGTGGGAGAAGGCGAGGGTGGGATGATTTGAGAGGGTAGTGCTGAAACGTGTATATTATCATATGTGAAATAGATCGCCAGTCCAGGTTTGATGCATGAGACAGGGTGCTGAGGGCTGGTGTATTGGGATGACCCTGGGGGATGGGATGGGGAAGGAGGTGGGAGGGGGTTCAGGATGGGGAACACATGTACACTCATGGCTGATTCATATGAATGTATGGCAAAAACCACTACAAAATTGTAAAGTAACTAGCCTCCAATTAAAATAAATTAATTAAAAAAACAATACAGTGTTGTCAACTATATTCACCATATTATACATTAGATCCTCATACTTAAAAAGAAAGACTTTTATAGGCATAAGTTAAGAGAAACAGGGAGTTATCCTAGGCAAGTCTCCTAGGCAAGAAAGCAGGTAGGTATTACAAGTTTACTTTTCTTTATAACAGGGGTCACCAACCTCCAGGATCCAATGTCTGATGATCTGAGGTGGAGCTGATATAATAATAATAGATATAAAGTTTACAATTAATGTGCTTGAATCATTCCAAAACAATTCCCCCCCAACACTGGTTTGTGGAAAAATTGTCTTCCATGAAAATGGTCCCTGGTACCAAAAAGTTTCAGGACCTCTGCTTTAGGGCATGACAGGTGTGTATCAGGCAGTTTGTGTGTGTGCTAATCAGACAACTCCTGATTGACTGGATTAGGATTCTATCTCTGAGAGAAGCAAACTGTCCTGGGGCTTAACATGCCTGCATGTGTGCTAAGTCACTTCAGGTGTGTTCAACTCTGTGCAACCCTATGAACAGTAACCCACCAGGCTCCTCTGTTTATGGGATTCTCCAGGCAAGAATACTGGAGTAGGTTGCCATGCCCTTCTCCAGGGGATCTTCCTGACCCAGGGTTTGAACCCAGGTCTCCTGCCTTGCAAGCAGATTCTTTACTATCTGAGACACTAGAGAAGCCCTGTGGCTTAGCATAAGTAACTTCACTTGGGTCTGTTTTTCTTTTTAATAGGCAGGAGGACCTGCAGCCACAGGCAAGGGGAAAAGGGAACTGTTTTGGACAAATGGAATCCATACTTCCTTACATTGCTGGTGCTTCATGGAGAATAGTTCCAGACAGGAATCCACACTCTCTCTGCCTCCCCTGACCCCTCTTACTTCAAAAGTCTAATAGTCCTAAGACTTAAACTCATGGAATGTTGAAGTCATAACATTATTTGATTTGACCCCTCTCATTTTCTAGCTGGGGCACTGAGGTCAGCAGAGAATTTGCACCTTGGCCTGACCTTAGTTTTACGATGAGATGGGCTTTTAGGATCATGAGCACTTTGAATTGGATAACAGCACCTCCTCCCCTGATAGCTTTCTGAGCCCAAGAAATCCTAACCCACTGCAGAATGCATGGGACATGCAGCAGTGTGGATTAGATGTTTATTTCCAGAGCACTGCCCAGGACATTCAGAGGGGGCTCCAATCTCGTGAAAGTAGCTAGGGCTCATAATCAGGTGGCCAGTTCCTGGGTGATATGTGTTGACTCAGTTCAACATGTCTGCATTTTACGTGCCTTAAAGAGGCAGATTTTACCTATGTCCCCAGGAAGCACATTCCAACCACCATAGCTAGCTTCATGGCTGACCTTTCACTGACCTTCTTTAGCCCAAATACCAATAATAAGTTTCTAAATACCAGACTCAGCTACTACAACAGATTTCCTTGAGAGGAAATTTTTTTCAAAAAAAAAAAAAAAAACAGCTCATGGGCCCACTCCTGGAGATTATGACTCAGTAGGACAAAGTTGGAGTGGAGCTCAAGGCTTTTGAATTTTTCTTTTCTATAACACCCATAGATAATACTGATGCTAGCCATATTCTAGAGACCAATGTTTTCTACAGCTAATGAACATTAAAATGAACTTTTTACCTACTTACTTAGTGCCAGATTCTCTATTACTTTTATCTCATGTAATCCCCTTCTCCAATAATCCCAAGAGGAGGGTACCATTATATTTTGACTAGGAACTTTCCCAAAATCACAAAGTTATTGAGTGGCAGGACTGGGCTGGACCCCCCTCACCTTTATGTTCACTACTTGACCCTAAACAAATTAGTAAATCTATTTGAGCTTATGTGTTTCCTCTGGAAAATGAAGATAGAGATTATGCCTATTTCATGAGGTTTTTGCATCTGAGGAATTCAGTTCAGTTCAGTCGCTCAGTCGTGTCCGACTCTTTGCGACCCCATGAATCACAGCACACCAGGCCTCCCTGTTCATCACCAACTCCCGGAGTTCACTCAGACTCATGTCCATCGAGTCCGTGATGCCATCCAGCCACCTCATCCTCTGTTGTCCCCTTCTCCTCCTGCCCCCAATCCCTCCCAGCATCAGAGTCTTTTCCAATAAGTCAAGTCTTCCCACGAGGTGGCCAAAGTACTGGAGTTTCAGCTTTAGCATCATTCCTTCCAAAGAAATCCCAGGGTTGATCTCCTTCAGAATGGACAGGTTGGATCTCCTTGCAGTCCAAGGGACTCGCAAGACTCTTCTCCAACACCACAGTTCAAAAGGAGCAATTCTTCCATGCTCAACCTTCCTCACAGTCCAACTCTCACATCCATACATGACCACAGGAAAAACCATAACCTTGACTAGATAGACCTTAGTCAGCAAAGTAATGTCTCTGCTTTTGAATATACTATCTAGGTTGTTCATAACTTTTCTTCCAAGGCATAAGCGTCTTTTAATTTCTTGGCTGCAGTCACCATCTGAGGAATTAGTGCTTAGGATATTGTGTAATACAGAAAGTACTCACTCCTAGTGTGGTGGGGTTATTTGGGTCATTTGGGAACTTGAATATCTCACTGATGTTTAAGAAAAGAGGTTTAGGGTGTAAATTATTATTAAGTGTACATTGTCTGAGCTCCAAAGAAGTTCTTTACTATGAAAATTCTACCATTTGCACTAACAAAGCATTTTCACTTACCATTTGTCATCTGCTCTTCAAGACCCCTAAGAAGTTTTACTCCTTTACATTTGGGGAAAACATATAGAAATTGGAGAGCTTATATAAATTTGTTTTCTTCATAGTCTACTCTGATTTATTAGAGATTTCAAACTTCTAAGCCCATGAATATATATATATATATATCTTAATATAAATATAATATAGTTTATCAAAATTCAAGATGTTATTTATCTTTGTTTAAAGCAAAACAATTTATCCTCTACCCTGCTTCTCTGCTCCCCCACTCCATTCAACCTCCTCTAGAAAATACTCAGGAATTGACTGGGGTGCATTAAGAAAGGCCTCTAGGGAACAGAGATCCTGTTTGACTGTTTGAGTAAATTTGGAATTTTCATTTTATCCTAAGGTCAATTTGCCCACCCTAGGAATGACACATCTTTGATGAAAATGTCCTGCTGTAAGATAAATAGTTGTTTTGGTCAGACAGGAATGAGACATTAAAGATGGAAGATACAGTACAAAACAGATCATTTCATTCACCTGGCCCTGACAGTGGACCCCCAGAATGATCTGTCTCCTCTGGGCCACTTCTTCCCTTTCTTTGGGAAAGCCCCTTATCATAGTCAATTTCTCCTTGTCTGTCATTCTGATATTCAGTCTAAGAGGTTTCTTTCTGAATTTTATCCCAGTTTCCTCAACATTTTGTTCATTTCTCTTTTTACAGACTAGTTTAAGGACATTGCATTTTACATTTTGCAGTCTTTCATTAATCTTCCATAAACATTGATATATTCCTCCTTTAATTCCTCTTAAACTTTACAGATCTTTCCAAAATGTGGCCCACTTAGTTTTTAGTGGTAAAATACACTCTTTAGCAAAATATGTTTTAGTGTTTTGCATTTGACAGTAAGAAATGTTTTCTTAATGGTCA
Source organism: Redunca redunca (assembly GCA_006410935.1). NCBI lineage: Eukaryota > Metazoa > Chordata > Mammalia > Artiodactyla > Bovidae > Redunca > Redunca redunca. Next base: position 36,278 of record SJYQ01000193.1, on the reverse strand, counting down.
AACCTAAAAGCTGAATCAGTGTAAGTTATATTTCATCACTAGAGCCACTGACACAGATCTTTGCTTTTCAGGATGCTTGGTTTCAGGGGCTCCATGGAAACAAACAGGCCAGGCCTTCTTGAAGGATGAGAGACTGTGGGAAGGAAGGAAGAAGAGAATAGGGAAGGCTTATAGTATTCTCTGTCCATAACACAGGAACCTTCTGCCTTCCTGTACCCTGAGCTCTTCTCAGCTATAAGAGTCGATCAAACCAATAAATTAGTATTAAAAGAATCAGAATCAAGGCACCATTTTAATAAAGCTTAATTCATATGGATGTCTGATTTAATTTAGTCAGCTCTTTTCCTCTCTTGGTTCTGTCTGCACCTCCTCCACATGTTCTTTGTCTTCCTGGTCCTTTGGTTGATTTCCACCAGCTGTGGGTTAACCCACTCTTCTGGACTTTTAGTTGCCAATTATTCCCATCTCCCAGACCAGGAGTCCCAGGGTTCTAATGCTAGGGCAAGAGCTGGCTGCCCTGCCAGAGGTATGTGGGGGAGGTCACAGTTTTGTTGCCAGCATCTGCAGACAGATTTATGAACATTTTCATCTTGTGGTTTCATTGCACTAAAAAATTCTCATTCAAATGTAAATTTGTATTTCCTCTCTGAAACCAATATTTTTTTCTTTGTTTTCTTATTCCAAGATTTAAGCTAGTCTAAAATTGCATTTCACTTCTGTGCCTGGTTGCCCAGGCTGTGTAACAGGGTTCTTTTGTATAAGTTGTATTTTCTGAATATCGCCTCTGAGTTTATTCCTTACACTGAATTACTATGCCTTGATATGCAATCCACAGGGCTTTTCTTTTGAGACTTCTAAAATATTTTCAACATGGGATTTCCATGATATTAAAATTTTTTATTATGAAATACATCATCCACAGAGAAGAATCTATACAACATATATTTAGAATTTAAAGAAAAATATTGAAATGAACTCATGTGTACACACCAGACTGCATACAGAAGAGAACAATACCAGTACCTTTCAACAGCCTGTGTGCCCTTCACAGATCAAAATCCCTGTCTCCCTGCTTGGGTTCACCACGGACTGGGTTTGGTCTTAATTGTTCTTGTTGTTGTTGCTTTCACACATATCTGTCTCCCTACACAGTATATTATTTACTTCATATAAGTGAAATTATGCCACATATGTTTTGAGATTTGGAATGTTTTTCTCAATCCTATATTTTTGAAATTCATCTAAATTTTTACATGGAGCTATATCCACTCAATTTACTGTATGGTATTCCCTACTTTTCATATAACACAATTTTTTACTGTTGGCATTTGTGTTCTTCTCCATTTTTGTTTTTGTATTTTTTCCATTGAGAGCATTGCTTTTCTGAGCATCCTTGTATAACTTCTGGAGTAGAATTGATGGGTGGTAAGGTATATGCATCTTCAACTTTCCAAGGTGTTTATTACCAAATTATTTTCCAAAGTAATTGGATTCATTTATGTTCCAATTAGCAGAATATAAAACTTTTCATTGTGCATTCTTGACAACTTTTTTATTGTCCAGCATTTCAGTTTTTGCTTATCTGTTGATTGTATACTTGTATCTCACNATAAATGTAGTTGCAAATGATATTTGCAAATAGCAGGAAATATTCCATTTTTTTTCCATATGGATAACTAATGACCTCCACATACATCTATAGAGTTTACTTTATTCACTGATTTTCTATCATGTATTAAGTTTCTAAGTTTGTGAGATCTCCATTTGATTGTATTTGTCCATTTATCTTGCACTATCCTAAAACTATATTGTCTTTACTAGACTTTACTATAATTCTTGCTTAAAGCAAGATTTATTATCTTTTCCTTCTTCAGCATTCATGTATTGACTGTTCTTCATTTTTTGCTATTAGATATAAACTTTAGAATCAGTTTGAAAAAAAGTATACAATTTTATTTGGAACTGAATTGAATGTAAAAAAATAATTTCAGAAACAACTGACATCCATGAGTGGATAAGATGTATCTTGCCATTTACTTCAGATTTATTTAAAGTAGTTCAATAATACTTTATAATTTTCTTCAAAAAGATTTGGTCTTCCTATCTTTTGATGCATTTGCTCCTTGATATTTTTATCAGCATAAATAGTACACACACACACGCATTGCTCTTCTGTCTGTGCTCTGATAGATGAGGATAAGAGGCTTGTGCAAACTTCCTTATGGGAGGAATTAGCTGTGGGGAAAACTAAGTCTTGCTCTGATGGGCAGGGCCATGCTCCATAAATGTAAATATTTAATCATTGCAAAATACATTGATGCTGGAAAAGATTGAAGACAGGAGAAGATGACAACAGGATGAGATGGTTGGATGGCATCACTGACTCAATGGGAGATGGTGAAGGATAGGGAAACCTGGCATGTTGCAGTCCATAGCATGACAAAGAGTTGGACATGGCCTAGTGACTGAAAATGACAACACACACACAATGTTTTCTCATGCTTTTGTATTATTTCTAGCCATGAAATTGATTTTTGTAGGTTGGTCATCTTGCTGAAAACACTGCTAAATTGTTTTATTAATTCTAATAATTAATCTCTATTTTTTGGTTTCCAATCAATACATATCACTTGAGAATGACAGTTCAGCTCCTTTTTCCAATCTTTGTATTATTATTATTATTATTATTATTGTAGTCAAATTGAGCTAAGTTCCAATACTATGTTGACTGGAAGTGATCAGAGTAGGCTTTTAAAATGTTATTTATAACTGAAAAGAGAACTCTTTTAATATTATCGATGAAATATGGAGTTACTATAATTTTTGAACAGAGCTTTTGCCAGGCAAAGGAAATCATGTCTATTCCAAGTTTTCTAAGATTCTATTTTTAAAAATCATAAATATCAATTTAATTTTGTTAAATTATTTTTCTGTATTTATTGAAATGACTGCATTTTTTATGTTATTCTTCTAATACAGTGAACCATGTTACTGCATTTTCTTATACTGAAATTATCCTTGGGCTTCCCTTGTGGCTCAACTGGTAAAGAATCTGCCTGCAATGTGGAAGTCCTGGGTTTGATCTCTGGGTTGGGAAGATCTTATGGAGAAGGGAAAGGCTACCCACTCCAGTACTCTGGATTCTAGATAAATCTGGCCTAGAGAATTCCATGTATTGTATAGTCAGTCCATGGGCTCGCAAAGAGTCGTACACGACTGAGCAACTTTCACTTTCATGCTGCATTCTTGAAATAAGCCTAATTTGTTAATGATGTGCTGTCTTTATATACATTATGAGTTTGATTTTCTGATATTGTGTTCAGTAATTTTTCATCTAAATTTGTCAATGAAATTGGCCTGTGATTTTTGCATTTCATAATTTTCTTGTCTTATTTTGAATTTGTATCTGGATTATTCCAATAGGCAATATTTCCTCCTTTTATAGAGTTTTTTTTTCTAGAGTTTTTTTTTCTTTTTCTTTTTTTTTTAAATTTTTATTTTAACTTTAGTTTACTTTACAATACTGTATTGGTTTTGCCAAACATTGACATGAATTCACCATGAGTGTACATGCGTTTGAAGAAATGTGTGAAAAATTGTGTGAATCTACCAATTTCTTGAATGCTTTGCAAAATTCATTTATAAAATTATCTGGACCTGGTATGTTTCTGATGAATAGATTTTTTATTGGTTATTTATTTTAATTAATTGTTATAAATAGGAGTGACAGGTAGAATATTTCACTAGTGGTTTGGATCATAGTCAGGATAGATTCCAACAAGTAGCCTTGAATTAGGATCTGAAGATCTACTGGATCCAGAATTAACCTTCAGCTGTTAGATTGTAGAGAGGTTTATGGGGGTCTGGAGGAGGAGCAAAAAGTGGTTTGATTAGTTCTTGGGAATCAAGGAAGAAGTTCTTAAAAGCTAGTGTGTAGAGGTTTCAATACTTAACAACTTTCAACATTCAGAAAACGAAGATCATGGCTTTGCCAACTAAGGTCCGTCTAGTCAAGGCTATGGTTTTTCCTGTGGTCATGTATGGATGTGAGAGTTGGACTGTAAAGAATGCTGAGCACCGAAGAATTGATCTTTTGAACTGTGGTGTTGGAGAAGACTCTTGAGAGTCCCTTGGACTGCAAGGAGATCCAACCAGTCCATTCTGAAGGAGATCAACCCTGGGATTTCTTTGGAAGGAATGATGCTGAAGCTGAAAGTCCAGTACTTTGGCCACCTCATGCAAAGAGTTGACTCATTGGAAAAGACTTTGATGCTGGGAGGGACTGGGGGCAGGAGGAGAAGGGGACGACCGAGGATGAGATGGCTGGATGGCATCACTGACTCAAAGGACGTGATTCTGGGTGAACTCTGGGAGATGGTGATGGACAGGGAGGCCTGGCATGCTGCAATTCATGGGATCGCAGAGTCGGACACGACTGAGCGACTGAATTGAACTGAACTGAACTGAACTGATATTAAAAAAGTGTGTCCTAAGTTAATAAAAGAAGATTTTTCTAAGTTAACTTCTTGGAGGTAATTCCCATTTTCCTAATAAAATTTCTAAAAGTTAGGCCAATTTATTGGTATAATTATACAGAGAGAAGTAAGTCAGAAAGATAAAAACAAATATTGTATGCTAACACATATATATGAAATCTAGAAAGATGGTACTGATGAACATATTTCCAGAGCTTCTCTGATGGCTCAGAAGATAGCGAATCCACTTGCAATGCAGGAAACCTGGATTTGATCCCTGGGTTGGGAAGATACCCTAGAGGAGGGCATGGCAACCCACTGCAGTATTCTTGCCTGGAGAATCCCCAGGGACAGAGGAGCCAGGTGTGCTAAAGTCCATGAAGTCTCAAAGAGTCAGACATGACTGAGCAACTAAGCACAGCAACACAGCAAAATGGAAACACAGACATAGGGGAAAGACTCATGGACATGGCTGGGGGCTGTGAAGGAAGCAGAGGATGGGATGTATCAAGAGAGTAACATGGGAACATGCATTACCATATGTAAAATATATAGCCAACAGGGATTTGCTCTAGGACTCATGGAACTCAAACCGGGGCCTGGTAACAACCTGGAGGAGTGGGATGGCAGAGGAGGTGGGAGGGATGTTCAAATGGGAGGGGACATAGGTAAACCTACGGCTGATTCATGGTGATGTTTGGAAAAACCAACACAATACTGTAAAGCAATTGTGCTTCAATTAAAAATAAATAAAATTTAAAAATTGTCATAATATTTATTTAATCTTTAGTGCATCCTGTTTATCTTTTACTCCTAATATTGTATGTGGGAGCTTCTCTTTCTGTTTTTATCTTTCCCATGTTCTTTCTCTGTAATCAGGTTTGCAAATGGTTTGTCAGTTTTTTAAACTTTACAGCAAGTCAACCTTTTCATATTTTTATCCTTTTTATTTCATGTTTGCTTCTTATTTCATTAATTTAAGATATCTTTTTTCTACTTTTTTCTTTGTGTGTTTGTACTCTTTTTCTAATTTCTTAAGTTTGACACTTAGCAGTTTTAAGTCTTTCTTTTTTTTACTATAATCATTTATTAAAATTTCCTTCCAAATCCTGTTCTTCCAGCATTTTCCAAGTTTGACATATGCTATTGTTATTAGTGTTCAATCCAAAGATTTTCTGAACTGACATGGTATCTCCAGATATTTAGTCTACCATCTTGCTGGAATTCGAGTCATCAGTGGTCATTTTCAACATCTCTGTAAGGGCCATATCAGCAGTGACTGTCTAATCTTTAATTGGAAATTGCTGTAACTGAATTTGCACATGAAAGACAGACCTATGTTTCTCACTATGCTCACGAAGATGCCAGGAAAGAAATAATTAAATAAAGGCACAGTTCCTTTTGACAATCTGTTAAAAATAAACAGGATGATTAGTTTTTCTCTCTGTATTACTTGTCTGCCCCTTCACCCATATCTTTTTCTCCAGATTTACTGAAATGTTATCAACATACATAAAGATGCACAATGTCATTATTTAATACACATATATATTGCAAAAATGGTTATCATAACAAGGATAGTTAACATTTCCATTTTCTCACATAATTAACTTTGTTGTTATGGTGATGATAACATTTAAGATCTATTCTCTTAACAGTATATATAATACAGTATTGTTAATTATAGTCATCATGCTGTATATTAGTTTCCTAATATTCATCTTATATTCTTATTCATCTTATACCTGGAATTTTGTATCTTTTAGCAATATTTTCTAATTTCCCCTACCCTTCTGCCCCTGAGAAGCATCCAACTACTCCTTGTTTTTATGAGTTAGGCTTTTTCAGATTCTACCTATAAGTGAGAGCATATGTATCTGTCTTTCTCTAACAAATAGTTCATTTAACATAACGCTCTCAAGGTCCATCCATGTTGTGCAAAAGACAGGACCTCTTTTCTTATGGCTGAATAATATTCCATTGTAAATATAAACCAAGTAAGAGAGAGAAAAAATAATTGATTCACTGAAATAGAGACAGAGGCATCAAGACAGCCTTTATGAGTAAACAGGCACCAGGCACACACTCACATACATATACACACAGAGACACATACATACTCACATTCACATGAAAAAAACAAGGGACACACACAGTGAGTACTGTTGGAATGTGGAGATGAAATAATAGCTCTGAAAAGAAAGAGGAGAGAAGAAAGAGGAAAAAGCAGATTTAGACAGGGAAGAAAAAAAGAATAAGGAATACCCACAGGGAGACAAAGATAGAAAAATACAGAAACACATTGAAGGATAGAAAAATACTCAAATATGCAGAGACACAGTTAAAAATGCACACAAGAAGAGAGAGAGAAAATCAGTGTGAGAAGATGTAAAATTCAAAAAGAGAGAGGGAGAGACTTAGAGATACATACCTAGGCAGAGGTGGACAGAGCCAGCCCTATGGAGACAGAGACAAGTGACAACAAATACGGATGAGTGATAGAGGAAGGACCTGGGGGAGATGGAAAAGGAGAGATGGAGGAGCTAATAAAAAACAAAGAAAGAGCAATGAATAGAAGCAATGAGGGAAAGATGGCAATCCAGGAGATAGGGGTAGGAGCAGGCAGGCACGGGAATAGAAGTAATAATAAAGAATAAATAGCAGACAATTTCTGTGAGGGAGGTCAGGTATTATCCTATTTTTTTCCTCCTAACACTTCCTTCTGCTGAAGTGCGATACAAGGAGAAGCAAACACAGGAAGAAAAAAGGATATGGCCAACACTATGCAGCGACTTTTTCAATATGGTGCTAAGTGTCCAGAGAACATACTTTTTTTCATTTTTCTCTAGATGTTGGCCTTAGACACTAGTGATTCAAGTCAGAACAACATCTGGAAATGAAAGTTATATAGACACCCTGGGGACCTGGATTAATCACCTTCCCTGCTGCCCTAACAATGAATCAGCAGCAACTTCAAACAATAAAACAGCCCCGAACTGGTGATTTCTCAAGGGTTTGTTAATGATGTGTTACTCAAAAAATATATCAATTAAAAAGTACATATTGAATGGCACCATCTATCATCACTGTACTGTGTACTACAGGGAAATTAAAAAGAGCTCTAAAATACAATTCCAGTTTATATAGAATTTATAATTTAGTTATGGTAATATATTGAAGAAAATTAATCCACTAAATTGTGAAATACTGAATATTTATTCTACTTTTGTAAATATACAAGATAGACTCAATAATAAGTTTCTTGAGGACAGGGATTTTTATTTGTGTTGTTCACTGAAAGAACCTCAGAGTCTAGTATCTCATATAATAGGCAGTGAATTCTTTACAGACTACATCTAACTGGGATTTTGAGTCAGACAGATTTAGCTTTTAATATTTATCAGATATGTGGTCTTGGGAAAATTAGTTATCTAGCCTCAGTCTTATCATCTATAAAATGGGCATGACAACAGTACCACCCTCATAATTAAGTATGAGTACTAAATTGGGTAACATATACAAACACTTGGTGCAGAGCATGAACAGTAGCAAACAGCTAATAAATGGCATATATTATTATTTATTACTATCTGCTTCTTAACATATCTTTTACTTTGAAACATTTTGCAAACTTAGTAGAAATTACTATATATAGTACCTCAAAAATTATCATCTTAATATATTTCACAAATATCTTATAATTCTGCTGCTGCTGCTAAGTCGCTTCAGTCGTGTCCGAGTCTGTGCGACCCCATAGATGGCAGCCCACCAGGCTCCCCCGTCCTTGGGATTCTCCAGGCAAGAACACTGGAGTGGGTTGCCATTTCCTTCTCCAACGCATGAAAGTGAAAAGTGAAAGTGAAGTCGCTCAGTCGTGTCCGACCCTTAGTGACCCCATAGACTGCAGCCCACCAGGCCTTGTCCGTCCATGGGATTTTCCAGGCAAGAGTACCGGAGTGGGGTGCCACTGTCTTCGCCAATCTTCTAATTCTAATTATTATTAATTAAGAGAGTTCATGTCTCAACCAAGATGAATTAGTGAATTTGAATACGATTGTAAGAAATAAGATACATTGGTTTCATTAATCCCATGAGTTTTCATTTCACTTACAAAGCTGTATTCCATTAATACATTATTAGCTGCAATACTATCAGAAACTATATCTGCATAATCATAAAAGAATTGTCATTATCCTTATGTTTTTTAGGTGTGATTCAGTTTTTCTGGGTCATGTCCTGGAAACACACATGCAAGAATGAACTTAACCATCCCAGGGAATAGAAGCGACTGATACTCCCAGTCATGTCCAATTGCACTGCTGGCATAGAAACACAGAGAGTGATGATACTGAAGAAAAAGTCAGCACATTTTCAATTTAGATTGACACAATTCAAGAGACAGACATAACTGACATTTGTTCAATAATGTTCAAGTATGTCAAAGAATCTGTGAAAGAAATTTGATATCTCTAGTCAGCTTAAAGTCAAGTACTACACTGGGAAAATGTGTTTCAGGCAGATGCAGATGTTCTCAGATGAAAGGTTTCTTTAAAAAGTTGAGGAAGTTTTATAAGCAAGGTGAAAAGGCAGCCTTCAGAATGGGAGAAAATAATAGCAAATGAAGCAACTGACAAACAACTAATCTCAAAAATATACAAGCAACTCCTGCAGCTCAATTCCAGAAAAATAAATGACCCAATCAACAAATGGACCAAAGAACTAAATAGACATTTCTCCACAGAAGACATATAGATGGCTAACAAACACATGAAAAGATGCTCAACATCACTCGCTATCAGAGAAATGCAAATCAAAACCACAATGAGGTACCATTTCATGCCAGTCAGAAAGGCTGCTATCCAAAAGTCTACAAGCAATAAATGCTGGAGAGGGTGTGGAGAAAAGGGGACCCTCTTACACTGTTGGTGGGAATGCAAACTAGTACAGCCACTATGGAGAACAGTGTGGAGATTCCTTAAAAAAAAAACTAGAAATAGAACTGCCTTATGGCCCAGCAATCCTACTGCTGGGCATGCACACCAAGGAAACCAGAATTGAAAGAGACACGTGTACCCCAATGTTCATCGCAGCACTGTTTATAATAGCCAGGACATGGAAGCAACCTAGATGTCCATCAGCAGATGAATGGATAAGAAAGCTGTAGTACATATACACAATGGAGTATTACTCAGCCATTAAAAAGAATTCATTTGAATCAGTTTTAATGAGGTGGATGAAACTGTAGCCTATTTTACAGGGTGAAGTAAGCCAGAAAGAAAAACATCAATACAGTATACTAATGCATATATATGGAATTTAGAAAGATGGTAATGATAACCCTGTATGCAAGACAGCAAAAGAGACACAGATGTATCGAACAGTCTTTTGGACTCTGTGGGAGAGGGAGGGATGATTTGAAAGAATGGCATTGAAACATGTATAATGTCATATAAGAAACGAATCGCCAGTCCAGGTTCGATGCATGATACTGGATGCTTGGGACTGGTGAAGAGATGACCCAAAGGGATGGTATAGGGAGGGAGGTGGGAGGGGGGTTCAGGATGGGAACTCGTGTATACCTGTGGTGGATTCGTGTTGATGTATGACAAATCCAGTACAATATTGTGAAGTAATTAACCTCCAATTAAAATAATAAATTTATATTTAAAAAAAAGTTGAGGAAGGTGTTTAACTAATGGAAAGTTCAAGTCATCACTTAGGCTTGATGCTTAGTAGTAATAAAGCTCTTGTCCATAAAGATGTCTGTGTATGTACATGTTGTTGGTCTGGTTGGAATTTGGCCATAGACTGCTCGAAATGAGATCTCTATTTTTGAGACACTAAGACTCATAAGCTTAACCTCTTTTCTGGTTCAATTAGTCAGTTACTACCATTTGCATGCCTGATCTACAGCTATCTAGTATCTGTGATTGTTTTCTGGACATAACTGTGGTTTTCCTCCTGTGTGCCATCTCCCAGGAAGTTGCTACCACATAGAACATTCTCTTATTGTCTTATTCGGTTGTTAACCTCCTACTTGCTCACTGAAATCCGTCTCAAATGATACCATACTAACCTTTCCTCATTCTCCAGCCAGATGGAATTTCTCCCTTACATGAAATGCAATCAGGTTCATTATAACATTATTCAGTTCCCCTACTAAATCTCTTTCCTCTTATACTTGTTTTTCCTGTAGAAAGTCACTCAAGACTTTTCCATATAAAGTAGTAACATTAATGACCTCAATTTTCCTCCCAACAAATATCCATATCCTTTGCATATAACTCGATGGTATACTTTTGCTGTGGGCAGAGTACACATTCTCCACACCTTAGTTTAGGCATATGCTCTGATGTGGCCAGTGGGTAGCATGTCCTTAGATGCGATGGAGCAGACTTGGAAAGTGCTTGTGTGACTGGCCTCCTTGTTCCTGCTCTTTGGACATCACCTGAGAAGGCCAGTCATAGGATAAGGATGAGAGTGAAAGAAAGCTGTGTAGTGCAGAGTTGCTCCAGGCAAGATGATCCAGTTAAAGCTGCAGAGGCCCTAGGCTGTGTAAAGAGGTATAAGAAAACATAGCCAAGATCAACTGAGCTGCAAAGACATGAAAAATAGGTGTTTACTTTTCAGGTGACCGAGTTTTTGTAGTTATTCGTTGCACAGCAATTTTGTAACAAGAAGGCAATGGCACCCCACTGCAGTACTCTTGTCTGGAAAATCCCATGGATGGAAAGGCCTGATGGGCTGCAGTCCATGGGATCATGAAGATTCAGACACGACTGAGTGACTTCACTTTCACTTTTCACTTTCATGCATTGGAGAAGGAAATGGCAACCCACTCCAGTGTTCTTGCCTGGAGAATCCCAGGGATGGCAGAGCCTGGTGCGCTGCCGTCTATGGGGTCGCACAGAGTCGGACATGACTGAAGCGATTTAGCAGCAGCAGCAGCAGCAGCAGCCAATGGATATAATATTAATTAACATCTTTAAATAAATGGAATTATTTTCTAGACTCTAGAACTGAATCTTTTAGGGCTAATTTGTATGCACTTTTAAAAAAGTCTTTATTGAATTTGTTACAATATTGCTTCTGCTTCATGTTTTGACCTGTTGGCAGTGATGCATGTGGGATCCCAGTTCCCCAACCAGGGATCAAACCCACACACCTTGCACTGGAAGGCAAGTTCCAATCACGGGAGTACCAGGAAAGTCCCTCTTACACACTTAAAATGGGGAAGAGAGACCTACAGAAGACATTACAGATTTATTGGTGCATATAACAATGACACTGAGTTAAGGGGATGTTGTAGCTCTAGTAAATGCTAATTTCAGTCAGGATGACCTGTGAGCAATGTGCAGAGATGGGAGCGGAATGACACTTGCCTATTGTATTTAGGACAGGTAAAGGAATACATCCCCAAAGCAGTGGGAAGGTGGATGGCAGTATGGAAAGAGACTTGAGGAGAGTGCCAGAGCTCCATTATCACTCATTTCTGGCTGATTTTCAATTGTTCACTGTCCTTCCTGGAACATGAAACCCAGAGATCACCCCCATACATGAGGGCTCTGTGTTAACTGTAAAGCACTGAAGAAACAGAAGAGGGTGTTGGCGATGATGACAGTGCCGACGATGGTGACAACTAAGATTCTTTACAATGACGGCTTTCTCAGATTTCATTTCGCTACATTGAATTTAAACTTTAAAATTCCCATTCTGCCTTTTTATGAGTCATATTCAGGTGGGAATTTTTGACATGAATATCATAGGGATAAAATAAAATGAACATAAGTCAGACAAGAGAACAGACCATTTCTCTTTACCCTGAAAGATAAAACTGTTCTCTCAAACTCCTACCAATGACCTTATATTTGTGAAAAGTATGTTTACCACTGACATCTTGTGAGGTTGGTACATAGTGGCACTCCCTCCTCTGCCCTCCCCCTGATTCAGCAGAGGGTGCAGCCGCAATTGTTGTTGTTCAGTTGCCCAGTCGTGTCCAACTCTTTGCTACAGCATGGACTGCAGTACTCCAGGCCTCCCTGTCCTTCACCATCTCCCGAAGTTTGCCAAAGTTCATGTTCATTGCATTGGTGATGCTGTCCAGCCATCTCATCCTCTGACACCCTCTTTTCCTTCTGCCCTTGATCTTTCCCAGCATCAGGGACTTGCCCAATGAGTCATCTGTTTGCATTAGATGACAGTTTGCAGCAGCAAACTGCTGGAGCTTCAGCTTCAGCATCAGTCCTTTCAGTGACTAATCAGGGTTGATCTCCCTTAAGATTGACTGGTTTGATCTCCTTGCTGTCCAAGGGACTTTCAGGAGTCTCTTCCAGCACCACAGTTGGAAGGCATCAGTTATTTGGTGTTCTGCCTTCCTTACGGTCCAGCTCTCACAACTGTGCGTGACTACTGACTATACGGGCCTTTGTCGGCAGAGTAATGTCTCTGCTTTTCAACACACTGTCTAGGTTTGTCATTGCTTTCCTGTCAAGAAGCAATCATTTTCTGATTTCATAGTTGCAGTCACCATCTGCAGTAATTTTGGAGCCCAAGAAGAGGAAATCTGTCACTACGCTCTTCTCCAGTAGCATACTGAACATCTTCACACTGGGGGACTCATTTTTTGGTGTCATATCTTTTTGGCCTTTTATGCAGTTCATGAGGTTCTCATGACAAGTATACTAGGGTGGTTTGCCATTCCCTCCTCCAGTGGATCACGTTTTGTCAGAGCTCTCTGCTATGACCCATCCATCTTGGGTGGCCCCGCACGGCACAGCTCACAGCTTCATTGAGTTACACAAGCCCCTTCAGTCGCAATACAGACAGATTGTTATTTTCCCCGAGATTATACAAGTAGTGAGTATCAGAGTGAGGATAAGAATATAGGTCAGCTGCCCTGTGGCATGTAGTATCAGACCATATTGCCTCTCACAAATACATATATTAAGCTTCTTCCAAAAATTTAATACAAACTGAAGAAGAACTTCCAATCACCACACTTGCCATCAGCTTCATGTAAATGGTCATAGATAGCTTTGCTGCTGTGGGGAGAGAGCAACTTAGCCAAGATGGGTATATTCAGGCTCTTTCACCCCATGTTTTACAAATAATGACTATGTAACAGCTGGGTTTCCCTCATAGCTCTCAGTAAAAAATCTGTTTGCAATGCAGGAGACCTGAGTTCGATTCCTGGGTCAGGAAGATCCCCTGGAGAAGGAAATGGTAAACCACTTCAGTATTTTTGCTGGGAGAGAGGATCCTGGCAGGCTACAGTCCATGGAGTCATAAGAGTTGGACACAAGTTAGCGGCTAAACAACAATGGAAAGCTGAGATCATTTATAGCACTGCGTGTGTGTGTCACCAGGCACTCACTTGGACATGGCCTACTTTTGTTATATGCGCTCCACCTAAAAAGCAGTGTCAGTGTCCATTGGCTCAGCAAGAAGAGGAGAGAGTATAGTGTGTCTACTGTTACAATTGCTGCATCAGCCGGGAAAGAATACCATTAAGGCAGCTGTGCTATCCAGGAGAGAGGTTGTGTTGTGTTGGTTATGCTAGTGCTGCTGCAACAGCCAGGAGAGAATAAATGTGTCTGCCATTCCTATGGCTCCTTGAGTCTTCTTCCAGACTCTAAGCTCACGCCTTGCCTTCTCTGGTTCAGGGAACAGTGTGCACAATGAGATACAGCAAGACAATTGATGTAACCAGCAGGATAACCAGAAGTCAGTGGCCACCAGATAGAATGCAGTACCATGTGGCAGTGATTCTCTTAGCGTGGGCTCTGGTGGAAGACTGGGAGGCAGTGGACACGTAACAGGATAACACTGAAAAGGCGTTAGAGACAGTGCGTTCCCATTTCCCAAGCAAGGTGGCATGGACTGCAGCTGGCACCATGCAGTGAATTTTCCTGGCTGCCCTGAAGGCAAATATGAATCATGCTCTACATGATGCCATGCCAGTATGCAATGTGCAGAGATGCTTGGAAGAACTAGAGCAGCAAGTACTGGCTTTAGAGCAAGCACCTTGTGGCCCTGAAGAACACAGTGTCTCTGACAGCGAGGTGGTAAGTGACAGTGATGATGAACGCTATGAGACTGAGGGTCCCTGCTTGGCAGCGAGGCTCATTGTATGGCAGAAAATAAAGCATGAGCAGTCTATTTCCCAGGGAGGGATATCCTTAAGGGGCCCCCAATGCGACTGAGTACACGACATATTGACTACATAGATGGAGTTGGTCGACTTGGGTAAGCAATTTCTGCAAAAGCAAGGGGAAACTTGGCAGCTTGGCTTTTGCTACTCTGGGACACAGGGGTGGCCCCACAACTACTGCGGGGGATGGGGGTGGGTGGGTTGCGTGTCCTTACTGAGAGAAGTAGAGGGATGACATTTGAGATGCCATTTTGAAAGTGTGAAGACCCCACAGGGGGCACAAGCCGGCAAGGGTTCCATCAGGGTAAGATGCAAAAATGGGCTGATTTGTGCCGACGGAGGATGCTGTCAAGGCTGTGTCTTATGATGTAGATTTAGAACAGTGTACTGTAAATTCTGTGTCCCCAGATTTAGAAAAGTGCAATCTTCTGGGTGGGCTGTGAATGCCACAAAAATCCCCTCTTTGAAGTGGTGGACCTGGGACCTGCGGGGAGTTTTGCTGGTCCTTAATAAAGATTCCGCGGGAGTGGAGTTGCCCCTGTGGAGGCTTTTCTGAAGTTTCACAAGGACAGACCGTGGACTGGACTTGGCCAAGGAAGATAAAGGCCCTCCACACGTGGTGGGTGGCTATCCTAGCCCTGTGAAGGCAAGGGCTGCAACATGAACTCCAGGTGATACCTTGCACAGGGTTTTGCTATGTATTGGGGATGTAACTATTTGTTGTTGTAGCTACTGTTGTTGCTAAATCCAAGGGTCAGTGTTACCTGCCAAGGGAATATCACAGATAATGGACTGCACATAGAATGTGAGGCAAGAGGCCCTGAAGGGATGAAGTGTGGAGAGAGACCAAATTAGCCAAGATGGAGTGTTCAGGCTCTCTTGCCCTGCATTTTGTAAATAATGACTCTGTAATGGCTGGAATCATTAATAGCACTGAGCATGCACGTCACGAGGTACTCTCTTGGACGTGTGCTACTTTTACTATATGAGTTCCACCTAAAAAGCGGTGGTATTATTGCTGTATCATGGCTGTTTACTTGGGTAAGCCATGAGAGGAGAGAATGGAGCATGTCCACTGTTACAGTTGCAGCACCAGCCAGGAGAGAATACTATTATTGCTGCTATATCAGCCAGGAGAGAAGTTGTGTTGTATTAGGTTATGCTAGGGCTGCTGCATCAGCCAGGAGCCAACAAATGTGTCTGCAGTTCCTACGGCTCCTCGAGCCTCCTTCCAGCTTCTTAGCTCATGCCTTGCATACCCTGAGTTCAAGGAATAGTGCACAAAGTGAGCTATAGCAAGACAGTTGGTGTCATGAAAAAGATCAGCAAGACAGGTGCCAAGAGTCGAGATGCAGACCTGGCCCCAGTGTGTGATTTAAGCTCTGAAAGGCGGTGACTGCTGAGCTCAGGTGTCTCTCTGGGCTGTGATGTTGCCTCTCCTGGACTGAAATGGAGGCAGAACGAAGTGTGCATCTAAATTACTGTCACTTGGTATTGATTTACTGATGGCTTCTAAAAATGTCGCATTTGAACTGTCAGTGAATTTGCCGACTGTTGGCACGAGTGATGAAAGCAAGTGTGAACCATAATTGATTAGGCCTCATTTGCTTATCCATATTATGCTAATTAGATCTGCAATCTTTCCCTTTGTACCATCACCCAGTGACAGAGTAAATCAGGGTGATTGGGATGCAGATAGGATTAGAGGCAAGATGGAACAGGGCCCTTCTTATCAGAGAGAATGTGCATTTCTTTAATACAATTCTCTATAGAAACAATGCCTTATATGACTCTTTTTCTTGACATTTTTTTCTGTGTGATGACTTAATTGAAATGAATTTTAGCCTTCTAGACCTGGAACTTGAAATTTTTTTGTATAAGCCCACCCTCTGTTTAGTAATAGCCAGGTATAGAATAGGGTCAGAAAGAGGAATTCTCTAGGATCACATTATAGGCACCCTGGGATAACTCCTGATAGATCAGCAGAACCTACATTTATTCTCCTTGACTTCCCTGTTGCCCATAAAAAATGAAGATGTTTTCCTATTTCTGAAGACGTTAGATGGATTCCAGAACTGTATTGTACTGGAGTCTAAAACTTTTACATGAACTTTTTAGTGCCATATTTATGTATCTTCACCAAAGCACACAGACCTAAGGAGACAGCTAAAGGGTATCCATTAACCACCAAACATATGTTGAACACTCACTAAGTACCAAATGACAGAGTATCTTCTTTTTAATCGACATACAACATTGTGTAAGTTAAAGGTGTACAGCATATTGATTTGATGCACTTATATATTATAATTCATTGCTATAGTAGTGTTAGCTAACACCTCTATCTCATCATTTAATCATCATTTCTTCTAATAGTGGGAGCAATTAAGATCTAGTCTCTTAGCAAGTTTCATGTTTATAATACAGTTTTGTCTATAATCATTGAACAGTGTATTAGATCTCCAGGATCTAATTTATCTATTTATTTATCTCCAGGATCTTATTTATCTGCTAGTTGTAAGTTGGTATCCTTAAACATCTCTCG
The DNA here is from genome assembly GCA_006410935.1 of Redunca redunca. Taxonomy (NCBI): domain Eukaryota; kingdom Metazoa; phylum Chordata; class Mammalia; order Artiodactyla; family Bovidae; genus Redunca; species Redunca redunca. Next base: position 19,108 of record SJYQ01000193.1, on the reverse strand, counting down.
AATTTCCTCACCTTTCCTCCAGCCCCTGGTAACTACCACTTAACTCTCTGCTTTTATGAGCTCTTTTTTTTTTTTTTTTGTATTCCATGTGTAAGATATAATGTATAGCATTTGTCTTTCTCTGAGTTACCTCACTTGACATAACATCCTCAACATCCAGCTATGTTGTTGCAAATGGCAGAATTTCCTTTTACCTCATGGCTGACTAGTTTTGTGTTGTGTTTCTCTCTCTATATATATATATATGCACACAATGGATGCTAACTATATATGCATGTATATTTATAGCACCATCTTTATCCATTAATCCATTGATAGACATTTAAGGTGTCTCTATATCTTGGCTATTGTAAATAATAATGCAGTAAATATGGGAGTGAAGATATCTTTTTAATATCCTGTTTTCATTTCCTTTGGAAATATACCCAGAAATTGGATTGCTAGATCATATGGTAATTATATTTTTGATCTTTTGAGGAACCTCCATACTATTCTATATAGTGGCTGAACCAGTTTGCAATCCCACCAACAGGGCACAAGTTTTACCTTTTCTTTACATCCTGGCCAACACTTCAAGTATGCTTGTTGGGCCATCTGTGTAACAATCTTCTAAAGTGTTTGTTAAAATACAAATTATTTCTGGATCATCCTGTATCCAGCCCCAAGCATCCTGTATCCTGTATCGAACATAGACTGGCAATTCGTTTCTTACACGATAGTATACATGTTTCAATGCCATTCTCCCAAATCATCCCACTCTCTTCCTCTCCCAAAGAGTCCAAAAGTCCATTCTAAACATCTGTGTCTCTTTTGCATGTCAATGTATGGCAAAACCAATACAGTATTGCAAAGCAAAATAAAGTAAAAATAAAAATTAAAAAAAAATACAAATTATTAAATGCTACTCCAGCACCTTCTGAATCAGTATCTGAGTATCCACATTTTTTAGCAATTTCCCTAGGTGATTCTTATTCATAATAAAGTGTAAGAGCTACAGTCTTAGTAAGATTCAATGATACAAAAGGAGTGTGAGAAGGAGATTCTGGGTATAGTTAACTTAAAATCTAAATAAAATAATGATGATAATAACAAAAATAAAATTAACAAATAAAATTATTTTAAAATCTTAGGGAAAGAATATTAAAAAATGTGTGCCTAACACTTCTCAAATAATTTTTATATAACAAATTCCATAAGGAATCCAAAAAATAAACTGTTAGATTTGAAAAGAACGGAGGGATCTGAAGCCCTGATATTGTGTTGTGGGCACTCTCTTTCTTCCTATGGTGGCCACCAGGAACTTGAGGGACTGTGTGTTTCCACTGGAAAAATAATTATTAAGAACACATTAAAATAACCAATAAACAGTAGGAAAAATGCTCGTCTATTAGCATTCACTATGGAATACTAATTAAAACAGCTTTATAAGCTCTACCTTGGCAAACGTGTAAATGAGTTGGCTAGACTACCAGGCAAATACTAGAGTGTTCTTGAATATTGTTGGTGGAAATAAATTATTACAGTATTTCTGGAAAGTTCTAACAATATAAATTTAAAAATATTCTTTGACACAACAATCTCATTCCTAGAGATTTATCCCACAGGACTAAAAACACTAGAACATTACAAAGATGTTTATTGCACAGTGTTTTCTGTTGCTAAAAATTGAAAACAAATAAATGCTCATTGATAGGGAAATAAAATTGTAGCCTGCTCATATGATGACAAGTTAAGCAATCATTAAAATGACGAAGGCAGCCCAATACCAGTTAGCTTAGAGAGATCATCAGGATGTGTTTTATGTTAGAACAGGTAGATTTTAACACCAACTTTTATAATGTCATGCAAGTCTTCCATATAGATGTATTTTATTGTAGTCATGCTCATAAAGCAATATATTTTATTATATATATATATTGCTTTATTACAATGATAAAAGTCAGAGAATTGTTAATGTTGCTGATGTTGATTATTGTGTCCAGTTGAACAAGGAGAAGAAGAAGATAAAAGAAAAATGTTATTTAAAAATCAGTCTGAACTATAAACACATACCATAATTTATGTAAAACTGCATGTCAGTCATGTTTACATGCAGAGAGTGATGTATTAATACTGAGTCACCAAATTTATCAATAGTGATGGAATTTCAGGTATATTTTTATTTCCTTGGCTATGCTTTTACACATTGTATGATTTTCCCCCCAAGACACATTGTTGAAAATAAAAACAAAAACTGATTTTGATCAGTACTTTCAATTTAAATAAGAAAACTAAAAATCTGAGAAGTGTGGGTAGACTGGTATACTTCTTGTCAAATAAAAAGAGAATGACAAA
>SJYQ01000193.1:0-13428 GCA_006410935.1 Redunca redunca | reverse complement strand
AAGCTGTGGTACATATACACAATGGAGTATTACTCAGCCATTAAAAAGAATACATTTGAATCAGTTCTAAGGAGATGGATGGAACTGGAGCCGATTATACGGAGTGAAGCAAGCCAGAAAGAAAAACACCAATATAGTATACTAATGCATATATATGGAATTTAGAAAGATGGGGATGATGACCCTGTATGTGAGACAACAAAAGAGACTCAGATCTATAGAGTGAACTTTTGGACTCTGGGGGAGAGAGAGAGGGAGAGGGTGGGATGAGATGGGAGAATGGCATTGAAACATGTATACTTATATTGTAAATTGTAATTTCAACCAGAAGTAAATTTTTTTTTCTTTAAAAAATAAATAAATAAATAAACAGGAAAAAATAAATAAATAAAGTCATTCAATTGTGTCCGACTCATTGTGACCCCATGGACAGTATAGTCTAGGCCAGAACACTGGAGTGGGTAGCCTTTCCCTTCTCCAGGGGATCTTCCCAAGCCAGGGATCGAAGCCAGGTCTCCCGCATTGCAGGCGGATTTTTTACCAGCTGAGCCACCAGGGAAGCCCATATCATAAACTGGTAACTGTTGGTCTTTTAGTTCAAATCTCAATAAACATGAGATTGAATCATCTATGTGGCAGTCCCATTGATGTTACTGGTGATCACAACCCATGTTATATTTGTATATGTTCTCTAGTCACACACCCTTGATAAGTCACTCTTGAGTTTTAATCTTTAAGAAGTTCATTACTCAAAAATGAAGATGGTAATATAACTTGATCTCATGGAGTTACTGTGAGTATAAAATGAGATAATAATTGTAAGGTGTTTTGAATGATGTCTGTTACATATTAAGTGTTTAATAAATGTTAATTGCAATTATTAAACACATAATTTAGATGCTACCCGATCAGTGGGCTAATGAGCTTTCTCATGAACAAAGTACATTTTATCAATTACCAATAAGAATAATGAACACCACCACCCATGATGGTTAAACTCCATTGTTCTCAGCTGAAAGGACTTGGGGACCTTGGTTTCACTGTGATTCAGTGTGACCCATGAGCAGGGCCCACGAGTCCATATAGTCTTTAAGTACATTAGAAACAGACACTGCATATTCTGTTTAGGATACTGATTATGTTGGAACAGGAAGCATTGCCAGCAGCCCCCCAGAGAGTTGCCATGATAAATACGCAAATCTGTGATATCTAGTGTGTGAGCTATTTCACCTGAGATGTGGCATTGTGTGTGGAGGCTCTGCCTATGAGTTTGGCTCCTGCAAGCCCTGGTTTTTATAAATTGTGAAGCACTCATTAAAAGCCATGTTGTAGCAATCCTCTAAATATTTGAAGTAGGGAGTCATATAAAGACACTTTGTCCAACAAGATATTATAACAGGACATATGTTAGGAGAACGACAAGAATACGTACATAATAGGCTTTTACTTAATCATGAAGAAAATTGCTTTCATTGACTTATATTTTTCAGTGCTTAATCAACCAAGTATAACCAAATACTTGGTAAAGTGATATCCCAATTGAAAAGAAGCCATTGTGCTTATTTAACATTCCCTTGTAATGATTCTCTTTTAAAGATAATGCTGGCTACTAATAATTTTAACGCTTTTTGAAAACTTTGTCCACACAAAAAATTGATGATTATAGCCTGCTAAAGCAGTCTAGCCTGTAAACACTTCTAGGTTTTTAAAATTTATTTTTATATGTATACTTATTTGGCTGTGCTGGGTCTTAGTTGTGGGATGTGGGATCTAGTTCCCAGCCCAGGAATTGAACCTGGGACCCCTGCATTGGAAATGTGTAGTCTTAGCCACTGGTCCACCAGGGAAGACCCTGGAAATAGTTTTACTGTTACTTTTTCTATTCCTGTTCTGGTCCTGGTGAGTGTCACATGGTTTGGCTGTAGATTCTTACTGATGACAGAGTCAGTTCTGAGTAGTCCACTTTCACCTGATCTAAACACTTTACCACTTGTGCTCTCAGCTCTTGAAGTTACTGATCTCACTCATTGTTCTTCATTTCGGTTCTGTTTTGCACTGTTCTTTGACTTGGGCATAGGATCTTAGCTCCCCTTGACAATCAACCTGATTTTTCTCTCTAGAATCACTGTTGGGGGCTACTTAACTAATCACCTCCTTGTTTGAAATGACCCTCCAAGGATTTTTCACCTTGACTCTATTATATTAGATTGAAAGTTACTTGAGGAACCAGATTGTGTCATGTTAGTGTATTCAGAGTCTAGGTCAAGGAAGCAAAGGTGTAAAATGTGAAATAGTTCAGTGTTTATGGGGCAAAAAATAAGCAACAAATACAACTAACAATAAGAACTGGGTAATAGGATATAATTTCTAGTCTAAGTGACTGAGAATATGCTTGGGGAAATTAAAAGACTTTGAAGAGTATTAGGAAAGTGACACATTTTTAATTTACTCAGTTGTATGTATCAAAGAGTTATGCTGGGATTAGACCTCACTGTTAGGTATGAACTCTACTGAAGAGCCATGAACTGTAAGGAACCTATCGTTCCATGAACTATAATGGAACCTTTCCATTTCTAAATGTGACGCTTGCCAGGACCAAGTTGGATGGCATCACCAACTCCATGGACATGAGTTTAAGCAAGCTCTGGGAGTTGGTGATGGACAGGGAAGCCTGGCGTGCTGCAGTCCATGGGACTGCAGAGAGTCAGACCTGACTAAGTGACTCAACTGAGAAATGGAAACCACATATTCTAAGTATATGCACCACAAAAGAAAGTAGAATCTTGGCATTCTCTATTGAACTAATGGGTGTAAACAAAAAATCAGAAAATTCAGAGACATAAATAGAAAATCTTGTTGGGGTTTGGGTACGGAGTTTAGCATATTGGCCCCTGTCAATTCCTTTGAGCCCCTGATAAGCCTTTCATGAAGACCCAAGGCAAGTTTCTGTCCTTAGAGCTCAGTGGGATCAATGAAGATGATTCCTATCACATTATGGAAATGAATAGTTCCACTTAATGTATGGAGTGTCCTCACAATTTACTCATATGAACTAGAGCAGCATCAAGCATTATTTTTCAATCCCTTTTATTAAATGTGCTGGGTCTGACTCAGCAAACTGCAGGGACTCACTGGCCTCTGGATCTGACTGATGAGGATAACTGCATTTATTAAGTTGATGGGCACAATGGAACAGGGCCTCCACCCCCACCTCCATTTGTTTGTAATCTTATTGAGTCTCTCTAAGTATATGGTTTAAAATCTAATTATTTAAGAAACCAGTTGGAAGAGGTGATGATTTTAAAAAGATTTTGAAAATAGAATTATTTTAAAATTTACTAATTTTCTCCACTCTTTTCATTTATTTCTTTGCAAAAAAATGGGTTGAATTATTTGGTATTGAGGGGAGGAAGTGGTTTATTAGAGTTTGAAGCCAAATTGTCTCTGTTTAAGTCCCAGTTCTAGTAGAAGGCGTTAAGTACTAATCACCTATGTAACCAATTTGTTGCGCAGTTTAATCCATGGATGGTACAACTATTGAAACATTTTTATAGTTTTTATAGTGTTAAGCTATTATTATCTCAGGGAGATCCTACTGGGATGTTCTTTCTTAATTATTTGTTTATTTATTCACTTTGGGTGCACTGTGTCCTCACTGCTGCGTGAAAACTCTCTAGTTGCAGTGAGCAGGGGCTACTCTTTTTTGCGATGTGCAGGTTTCCCACTGTGGTGGCATCTCTTGTTGCAGAGCAACAGGCCGTTGGCTTCAGCAGTTACAGAATACAGGCTCAGTAGCTGCAGTGCTCAGGCGTTAGTATTTGTGGTACATGGGCTTAGCTGCCCCATGGCATGTGGGATGCTCCTGGGCCAGGGATCAAACCTGTGTCCCCTACATTGGCAGGTGGACTTTTATCCACTGGACCACCAGGGAAGGCCTGGTTTTCCTTTTCTTCTTCTTCTTCTTTGCTTTTAGGATTTTCTGAAGTTCTATTTAGTCAAGTATGTTGCATGGTAACTTAAATCTTGACTTCTTCTTTCCTGTACTCCTACAACCAGCCACTTTGAGATGTAGGTTGCAGGAATTTGGAGGATGCAATCTGATCTGTAACTTTTTCATCTTCTTCCTCAGTTTGGAGTGTTGTCTGGTTCCAGGAACCCTCCTTCCTTTTCCTTGGCATAGCTGTATTTGGTCTGACTTCTTCAAACCCCTCAACGACTGCGCACAGTGGTACACTTCGCGGATCTGGGCTGCCCCCTGCTGGTGATCAGCCTGCTGAGTAGGCTGATAAGCAACATAGACAGCTGAGCCACCTGGCAAAAGAAAGCAAGTTCTTTCCCTGGGCTTGGGTTGGTCATGGGGAAGTTAGGGAGCACTTACTCCCTGGTGCTTTCTCTCAATTCCCTTGCCCCCTGCTCAAGTATGTGTGGGTCACAGCTAACAGACCCAGGGCCTGAGCACACATCCAGACATCCTCTGTAGATATGTCTAAGATTTGAAACTTGCTTCACTCAGTTTTTGGTAGGGGACAGTACCCCTTCACCCTTCTCAAGGAAGGGCAGGGAAAGAGCCATATATCTTCTCATCAGGCTGACAACTTTAGATGCTGAACTGATTGCTAATTCTTAAGAAGCTCTGAGAGTGGTGTTTATCCTAGTCTTTGGCAGGTTTCTTTAGAAACAAGTTATTTAGCATTTCTTTATTACCTAGCTTGAAGCCCATTCTTTAATTCCAGAAAAAAAAGGAAGTATCTCATTTAATGTTCTTTTATGTTTAATCTCCATAAACTTAGGGGAGATTTTTTTTTTCTAGGTCTCTGGAAAAATGTGCCTTCATTGAATGTTGGGAAGAACCATACCTAAATCCATTCAAGCATCATTTCTACTCTTGGAACCATATACCTGGGACATTACCCTGGGGAAGATGCAAGATGTATTTTAGATAGCCTGGACCCTCCAGCATGATCCTTTCATCCTCAGGGCCTCTGAGTCAGATCCTGATCTCTAAAGGTTACTCAGGTGGTCCAGAATTCTAAATCTACTATTGGTTTTCTTTGTATATCAGTTTCCCATTGTACAGTTACATCCTTCCTTCACAGGGATTTTATTGGAATGCATTTTCAAACCTAAGATAAAGAAAAGTTATCTATTTTGTTTATTTGTTTTCTCAAATCAAGATTATAGGCTGCTGCTGGTGCTAAGTTGCTTCAATTGTGTCCGACTCTTCGCGACCCCATGGACTGCAACCTACTAGGCTCCTCCATCCACGGGATTTTCCAGGCAAGAGTACTGGAGTGGGGTGCCATCGCCTTCTCCAGGAGTATAGGCTGGATAGTTTATAACATTTAAAACATTTGTGAATTAAGACTACCTGTAGAAGGAAGACCAGGTATGCATAGGAACTATTATCCCAGGTGGCTCAGTGGTAAAGACTCTGTCTGCCAATGCAGAAGACACAGGAGACACGGGTTTGATCCTTGGGCTAGGAATTTCCCCTGGAAAAGGAAATGGCAACCTACTCCAGTATTCTTGTTTAGACAATCCCGTGGACAGAGGAGCTGGTGGGCTACAGTCCACAAGGTCGCAAAGAGTCAGATGTGATTAATTTTGGCACAAAGCTAAAAAATAAATAGTACATATTCTTTTACCCTGCGTATTCTAAAAATCTGCATACATTTTTACCAAGTTGTGTGTTTTAGTTTAGGCTTCATGGGAGAAGTCCTTTCCTTGGGATGAGAGTAAAATTATGCCTGCCATCAATGCTAATTTTAACCAATTCTGAATAACTTGAGTTCATACTCCATTGTTGGAAAGGGTAATTAATGAACCGTCAAGAGACTAGTGTTGTGTAGCTTCCTCTTCCTTTTCACATGTCAAACTATTTTCTCTTGAAGGCAGAGCCCAGAGCAGAGTACAGGTTGCTAAACTGGATTTATAGAAGGTGGGTGTTTCCGTCTTTCCTGTTGGTTGCTGTGCTGAACTTCCTGGGTTTTATAAATTGACCCGTTTTCCTTTCCTAGTCGTGCTGCTCCACATCTGCTCTTCAGAGGGATTCCTTGTTTCCAGGGCTCCCTGGAATAAGCTCCAAGAATGCCTTGTCGCATTACTGGACAAAGAGGGGTTGATTAATTCTTAAGGATCTTTATTAGCATCTGGGGGCTTCAGAGTGTCCTTCCACTTTAGGGATGGCTCTGATGCTTGAGAAAAAGTAAATTAAAACAACTGTCACTTGTTTTCTGCCTGTGAGGTTTTGTTTATGATGAGAAGGGAAAGGATATATGAGCAAATGGAACATATATGAATACAAATAAAGGTGCAGTATCTGGACTTAACCCTGATTTGTCACAGGGTACCTGCTCTGAAGGTATCTCAAAATACGTTGGGAGTTGCTCTTCACAGAGCTCAGAAAGTAAACATGGATTTCAGAAAGAACTATTTTCAGAAGCAGTGGGAACAAAATACAGAACTATAGCATATGAGCTTCAGATTGTGTCATATGTCTAACTTCTTGCAACCCCATGAACTGCAGAACACCAGGCTTTCCTATCCTTCACTATCTCCCTGAGTTTGCTCAAACTCAAGTCTGTTGAGTCGGTGATGCCATCCAACCATCTCATCCTCTGTTGCCCACTTCTCCTCCCGCCTTCAATCTTTCCCAGAATCAGGGTCTTTTCCAATGAGCTGGCTCTCCATATCAGGTGGCCGAAGTATTGGAGCTTTAGCCTCAGTGCCTCCAATGAATATTCAGGACTGATTTCCTTTAGGATTGGCTGGTTTAGTCTCCTTGCTGTGTAAGGGTTTCTCAAGAGTCTTTTCCAACACCACAATTCAAAAGCATCAATTCTTTGGCATTCAGCCTTCTTTATAGTCCAATTCTCATATGTATACATGACTACTAGGAAACCATAGTGCTGATTATATGGACCTTTGTCAGCAAAGTGATGTCTCTGCTTTTTAACATGCTGTCTAGGTTTGTTATAGCTTTTCTTCCAAGAAGCAAGTATATTTTAATTTCATGGCTGCAGTCACCAACTGCAATGATTTTGAACCCAAGAAAATAAAGTCTCTCACTGTTTCCATTATTTCCCCACCTATTTGCCATGAAGTAGTGGGACCAGATGCCTTGATCTTAGTTATCTGAATGCTGAGTTTTAAGCCTGCTTTTCCACTCTCCTCTTACACCTTCATCAGAGGCTCTTTAGTTTTTATTCGCTTTCTGCCATGAGGGTGGTATCATCTGCACATTTGAAGTTATTGATATTTCTCCCAGCAGTCTTGATTCCAGCTTGTGAGTCATCCAGCCTGGCGTTTCACTTGATGTACTCTGCATATAAGTCAAATAAGCATGGTGACAATATACAGCCTGGATGTCCAGTCCAGTCCAGTTCAGTCACTCAGTCATGTCCAACTCTTTGCAGCCCCATGAATTGCAGCATGCCAGGCCTCCCTGTCCATCACCAACTTCTGGAGTTTGCCCAAACTCATATCCATTGAGTCAGTGATGCCATCCAACCATCTCATTCTCTGTCGTCACCTTCTCCTCCAGCCTTCAATCTTTCCCAACTCCTTTCCCAATTCTGAACCAGTCCATTCAAAATAAGCTTCAGATATTACTGTCTCTTTCGGGGCTCATGGTTTCCCTCTCCCTTTCAAAGCAGAAATGATTTTATTTTTTAAGTGATTAAAAGTAACATGCCAATTTTGACAATATTAGAACATATAGAGAAAATTAAAAGAAGAAAAATAGTAAATATAATCCTATGACTGATGTTTAAATAAATACTTACCAATTCCCCATGCTTCAAATTTATTCTTTTGAATTCCTTTTTTAGGTTTGCATTCTTTCTCCCCAGTTCAGTGAAAAGCTTCTGACCTAGAGGTCGGAGACCATGATGCTTTCCTTCTTAGATTTGTTAGTAATTATAGCTAACATTATTGAGAATTTGCTGTATGACAGGTCTTATTCTGGGCATCTAAGAAGTATCAGCTCCTTTGACAACATCACTGAGGGTGAGTTTTAATATTATGTCTGTTTCTAGGAGAGAAAACTGAGGCTCAAAGAAATCAAGTAACTAATACTGCATCTCACAGTTATTAAGTGATGGAGGTAGGACTGTGACTCAGAGAAGCTGGCTTCAGAGCTCATGAGCCTAACCATTACACTTCACTAGCTTCTCTGCTAAAGATGCCATAAAAAGCATTAACGATGATCTGATTCTGTAAGCACATTAAGGCAAAAGAACTGAGGCTTACAACTTAATTTCCTTACGTAACTATACAGACCACAGGAGACTTAATTTGCATATTTTTGGTCTGAGTATACTCAGATTCCTTCCTTTTCCAGGATAAGAGACCACCGAATCAACAGTGAAGGGGTGATTTAAGTCACAGGTGCTCTGGTCACACAGAGGACACAGGACTTGGCTTTGTACATTGGTGATGTTTGTAAACAGTACAATATTGATTTTGGCCCTTGCAATGAGAACATGAATAGCCACACATTATGCGCCCTTTTTGCTCAAATGAGAGCAAAGTCTTAATCAGGCCTAGACATTTAGAATCCTATATTAAAGGGAGATATATAGATATAAACCCAATAGATGCTTGCTTCTGTCATTTTATTTTAATTGTAATTTTGCAGCTTCACAACAGAAGATCCATTAGGCTTTCCTTCTCAATCAATACACAATATATTATCAGTCTAGACCACCAAAAACGACTTGTATAAAATATCAGCACGTTGCATTTTCATTATGTAAATGGAACTCTGCAGGAGAATTAATTGATTATTCAGTTACTATGGATCAGTCTCAGATGTCTTAGTGAGATAAGAGCGAAACTTATCAAGTCTCTCCAGTGACAATAACTTAAAAAGGAACAAGGTTAAAAAAAAAAAAAAAGAGAGAGAGAGAGAAATGCAGAGCACATTCCCCTTTCACTGGCAGCCTGGGCAAAACCTATGAAATGCTGAGAGAGAGAAGAAATCCATTACCAAGTTTATTAGTGATGGAGTGTCAAGAGTTATTAGGCTGGTTACTGTTTGGGGATCAACATTTTAAAAACCACACAAACAAAACTGCAATATAGGCAATGAGAGTCATCTAATAGTCTCCCCAGACTCTTAGTGCCCCAAGTAATTCACACCTAGACCGTATATAATTACAGCAGGATTGTTGAAGTACTATACTGACCCATTTCTTTTTTCTTGCATGGGTGGAGACAGGGGAATGAGGAAGAGATTTTATCTTTAGCTTCATGATAGAATGAAGAAGAGATATGAGAGGGCAAGTAGCTTCTGTCTCCCTTCCCTTTTAAGTATTGAAAAAGAAACAAATGTTCCCAAGACTAGTATAGAAGAATATGTGTTTGGTTTCAAATTAATGTGTTTTGTTTTTAAGAAACATACAAAAACTATGTACATTAAGTTCTCCCTTGGCTAGCAGATCCTGTGCCACCCTTTTTTAAAGATACTGCCCTTTGCTCAAAAAAAATTTGGGATCACTTTTGGGAACATTGCTCATAGAACATTTAGAACACATTGTTGGGTGTAGCCTTGGTGGTCAGTCCGTTGAGGGTTGTACCTAATTTTTACAAATAACTACAATTCTTTACATACTAAGGTAAAAAAAAGTAAGTGGTTAAGGTTAAGTAATATTTCTCTGTCTCAAAATGTGGATTCATAAAGCTGCAAAAATGCCTGATTGTGAAATAACAGCATTTTTTACAGTACTCTAAAGACAAGTTTCAAAATATTGAACATGATGACAGCATTGAGGAGGAATATATCATAATTCCTAAAGTGGCTGTTTTGCAAAACAGTTGACCTGGTTATTTCAAATGTGATGCTTAATACAAATCAAGTTAAATCAAGCCAAACAACATTATTACTTTATGTGTAAGCCAGTGTTAGCTGGTGAAAGCTGGGGATGCTTAGCTTGGGCACAAAGTAAAAAGTTAAGTGTAATTCACCTTTGCAAGGAATTTTGATGTTATATTAGGATCTTCCCAACCCAGGGATTGAATCCAGGTCTCCCCCATTGCAGACAGATTCATTAACAGCTGAGACACAAGGGAAGCCCTAGTTAAAAACAACACAATATATTATCTTATTGCTCTGTAGGTTAGCAGTCTGATGTGCTGAAATCAAGGTGTTGACTGGGCTGTAGTCCTTTTGAAAATGTGGGGGAGAATATGATTCTTTACCTTTTCCAACCTCTAGAGACTGCCTGCATTCCTTTATGGCCTCCTTCCAGCTTCAAAGACAAAGCCAGCAATGGCCAGGTGATTCTACAGTGTATCACTCTGACGTTGGTTTTTCTCTTTCTCACTTTTAAGGACCGCAGCGATTACATTTCCCTTTATGGATCAAAGTCATGTTGTGGCAAAGGGGCTTGTTTAACTCAATGAAGCTATAAGCCATACCACACAGGGCCATCTAAGACAGACGGATAATAGTGAAGATTTCTGTACAAAATGTAGTTGATCCATTGCAGAAGGAAATGACAACTTACTCCAGTGTTCTTTCCTGGAGCCGCCCATGAAAGTTGACGTGGAAGTCAGTCGTGTCTGACTCTTTGTGGTCCCATGGACTACAGAGTCCATGGAATTCTCCAGACCATAATACTGGAGTGGGTAGCCTTTCCCTTCTCCAGGGGATCTTCCCAATCCAGGGATTGAACCCAGGTCTCCCGCATTGCAGGTGGATTCTTTACCACCTGCTGAGCCACAGGGGAAGCCCCATGGACAGTATAAAAAGGCAAAATTATATGACCCTGGAAGATGAGTGCCCCAGGTTGGAGGGTGTCCAATGTACTACTGGGGAAGAATGGGAGGCAATTAGTTACAGCTTCAGTAAGAATGAAGTGGCTGGGCCAAAGTGAAAATGACACTAAGTTATGGATGTGGCTGGTGGTGAATGTAAATTCTGATGCTGTAAAGAGTTATTGCATAGGAACATGGAATGTTAGGTCCATGAATCCAGGTAAATTGAAAGTGGTCAAACAGGAGATGGCAAGAATGGTCATCATTTTAGGAATTAGTGAACTAAAATGGAAGGGAAAGGGCAAATTTAATTCAGATGAAAATTGTATCTACTACTTTGGGCAAGAATCTCTTAGAAGAAATGGAATAGCCTTACAGTCAATGAGCATCTGAAATGCAGTACTTGAATGCAGTCTCTAAAATGACAGAATAATCTTGGTTCATTTCCAAGGCAAACCATTCATCATCACAGTAATCCAAATCTATACCCCAACCACTAAGACAGAAGAAGCTGAAGCTAACCATTTCTGTGAAGACTTCTAATATCTTCTAAGTGAAATTGAAGTCACTCAGTCGTGTCTGACTCTTTGTGATGCTGTGGACTGTAGCCCACCAGGCTCCTCTGTCCATGGGATTCTCCAGGCAAGAACACTGAAGTGGGTTGCCATTTCCTTCTCCAGGGGATCTTCCCAACCCAGGGATCGAACCCAGGTCTCCTGCATTGCAGGCAGACGTTTTAACCTCTGAGCCACCAGAGAAGCCACCTAAAACTAACACCAAAAAAAGATGCTTTCTACTTGGAAGAAAAGCTTTGACAAACTTAGACACTTAGACAGCATGTTAAAAAGTAGAGAACTCATTTTGCTGACAAAGATCTGTATAGTCAAAGCTATTGTTTTTCCAGTAGTCATGTATGGATGTGAGAGTTGGACCATAAAGAAGGCTGAGCACTAATAGTTTCAAATTTTGGTGCTAGAGAAGACTCTTGAGAATCCCTTGGACTGCAAAGAGATCAAATCAGTTAATCCTAAGGGAAAGCAACACTGAAGGATTGCACTGAAGCTGAATCTCCAATAGTCTGGCCCCTTGAGGCAAAGATTCAACTCATTGGAAAAGACCCTGATGCTGAGAAAGATTGAAAGCAAAAGGAGAAGGAGGCAGCAGAGGATGATATGGTTAGATACCATCAGGGACTCAATGGTCATGAATTTGAGCAAACTCAAGGAGATAGTGGAGAACAGAGCTTGGTGTACTTCATTTCATGGGGTCACAAAGAGTTGAAATGACTTTAGCAACTGAGCAACAGCAACAACAGTGATTACATTGAGCCCACCAGATAATCCAGGGTAATATGTTTATTTTAAAGTAGCTGTCCAATCACCTTAATCCCTTCTTGCCATATAATAGAACATTCACACATTCTAGGCATTATAATGTGTGCATGTTTGGAGGTCATTATTCTGCTTATCACAGCTATAGAAAAAGGACTACTCTTAATCTTTTGTGATCATGCCTGTAAAGTGTTAGCTGTTTTCAGGTGTTTAATAAGCATTCAGTGAAGCATAGTTGGAATATCAACATTCTCATATTATTATGTGATAATAATTATTATTATTATATATAATTCTTTTGAACATAAAGAGTATGATTCCAGTTAGTAAAGAGCTTTTCAGCTTTATGTGAAGAAACAGTCTTTAGAACTGTCTACAGATAGCATCAGCTACCGGTTAAGATGTTTCTCACTGAAGTTGAGCTCTCATAGCCTGTACAATAACTTGGTGTGGTTATCATCACTTGGTGGGATACAATCACTGCTGAGAGAAAGCTCACATCTGAACAGGAGCTCCTTCTACCCCTGTGATTTCATCTTTTAGTATCTCCACAAAACTTGGCATCCTACTCAGTTTACACAAGAGTTGTGAGGTTCAGTAGCTCTTTTTGCTTTCTCCTGCATTTTCCTCTACTCTTTTCAGTGTACTCCCTGCCTCTGGCCAGCACTGATATGTTCCCTTTGTATGGTGTGTTGAAGGCTAAAATGACAGAAGGGTCTGCCATTGGTTTGGGACTGGATTTATCTGTTGGGTATGTTAGGGACTCAGCAGCAGGTATGTTGAGGTTTGGGAGAGAGAACTGGCCAGGATGTGATGTTGCAGACATCAAATGAGCATTCCTTGTTCTTTCCCAGTTAGGATTCAATCATATCTTGGAAAATCATAGAGTTTGGTCTTTCAAATGAGAGTGGAAGATCCTGCAGTGAATGGACAGTCATATATAATACAAATTATTTTATAAAAAAAAGTCTATAAAAACTAAAGGATACTTACTCCCCCCATGATAAACATGAAATATAGTAGATTGGTTGGTTATGATTCAAGTGTTACAAACTGAAAAATCCTCAGGGGCCAGGCCAACATTTAACAGGAATAAAGTTAGCATGATGAGGGCTGTAGCCAGTTTAGACACCAGGACTTTTCTAAAATGAACAGTACCTATCAGCTTATGCAAGTTCTTGCCAGCTAGGAAACTGGTCCCAGTACTGCTGAGTGTTCTGTTTTTTGTTTTTTTTTTTTTTCCAAAAGAAGTTGGATACCTAAGTCTTAGGTGAAATCCTCTGTATTTAAAGGTTGACAACTAGTTCCAAGCTTAAAAATCATTATGCAAGCCAAATGG
>SJYQ01000192.1:1236935-1297244 GCA_006410935.1 Redunca redunca | reverse complement strand
AAAGATCTGGTCCTCTAGGCACTATCTTCCTCTCCTCCCACCCTTCCCTCCTCAAACTGTTGTGTTTCCTGGGGGAAGTTTTTCCTTTTAACTAGTTGGTCCTGACTGAATATGGGGGCTGGGCTGCTGTGCTGTTTCAACAAAGATCTTAAGTTTCCCAAGGCAATAACATATCCACTTTTGTTCTCTTTTTAAAAAGCAAACAAACACCCATAGTTTAAAGTAATTAGAAGTGGCATACATGAATCATTGGGCTTTTTTTTTTTTAAATTAAAAAACACAAATCAAGCCAGTGATTGGCAATGGTCCAAAACTCTGGTCCTCCCCCAAAGTTCTCTCCTAATGAAACCTCTAGGCCTAGAGCCCTCTTAGTCAGGTCAGAATTTTTGAGTGTAACCCCAAACAAGGAACACTCTTTTTGGTATGAAAAAAAAATATATAAAAATATGCCAAATCCCCTATAGAAGACAAGACTGGCCACTCTTCCTATCCAATACGAAAGCAAACTGTCAAAACAGGATTAAAACAACACTCAATATACATTGTGATGCAGTTCAGCACAGGACACCCTGCAGGATAAAGAAACCAGTTAGATGTGTGACCGATGCCTAGACACACACACACACACACACACACACACACACACACAGCAGCAGCAGCAAATGAAAAAGTACTGCTTTTATTTATCGGTAAACATGACAACCAACTCTGAGCATATCTAACTCTTCAGCGAAGGCTGTCAAGCCTGCACGTGTGCATACACACAGAGACATGAACCACTTGGGCTCATAAGCACCGAGAAAAAACATGCAACACAGCAAGAAGGCAAAGTGGCTGGGAATAAGGTGTTTCCAGATTCAAACTTTGGGATTGAAGTAGCTGGTAAACAGAAAGGCACCCAGTCGGGGTTTGAAGACCTGGCGGCTGGAGCTGTGTGGTTAGTCCAGAACAGGGGTGCCCTGAGAGCGTGAAGAGGAGAGCTGCTGCTGGCCTGGCTCTGCAGCCTCTCAGGCAGCACAGCTTGAAGGTTATGAGCTCCCCTGATGGGGAGGCAGCCCAGGTCCCTTTAGTCATACCCAGGGGCATCTGGGGACAGGAGTGAGGCTGGTGCCAGGGGCCCAGTGTGCTGGCACCCCTTTCTTCCAGATGGGGCAGTACACTGGCATCTCTCCATCTCCTGCTGGGGTAATGGAGAGGGCATTCTTCTTCTTTATGGCCCACTTTCCAGTTTTAGCCTGGCTGTCTGGGACCCCCAGCCCTTGGGTCTGCCCAAGTGGGCACCATTCCAATTGCAGATAGCATGGCTATCACACACGAGTCGGTAACTGCATCTGGACACCCCTCAACCAGGTCTTGGATGTGGATCCGTCCCCAAAGGCACTGTTGAAATTGATTTGGCTACACAAAAGCCGTATCTTCCTATTTGGCGTGGAGGGTGAGGGACTGGGGGGGCTGGAGTTCTGGGAGGCCTACCCTCAGACACTAGAGCCTACTGTGTCCCCTGCCCTCAGGGTTATGGGAACAACAGAAGACTCTACACCTGCTGGCTGATGTTAACCAGTAATTGAAGCAGAAATAAAGTTCCCTGCATTCCTACTTCTCTTTTTGGCATCAAAGACCAGTGACTCCACTCACTGATGCACCTCTCTGACCCAAGTCAGTTAACAGCAATTCTGTTGTTGGCTGGAATTGCCAAGACCGCTTCTGGACTCAGCCATCTCGGGGGAGGCAGTTGGGCTGGCAGCTCCAGCCTTTCTGGAGACCCTCTGCCAGGTGGACCACTCAGATTTGTCCCACTTCCCAAATGGCACAGAGATACAGCTTCTCAGCTGGGAAAGAGAACATGGAACCGCCAGAGGTACGGGGGTTGGGGGGATTGTCAGGGGAGGTAGGTGGGAAGTGCGGGAAGCTAGCGGAGAAGGGAAACCTACTTCCAGCAACTGCCCACATGGCCCAGTTTGTGGGGCCACAATTAGGACTAAGGCAGTCCTGGCACCGGGTGGCAGAAAGACACCCTTCTCCTTCTGTCCCGAGCTTGGGAGGTTTGGGCGGCACAACAGCTCTGGGACCAGCCCCCTCCCTGCCCATGTTGGACTCTGGGTCAACATGTGGGGACTGCAGCTGTTAATCCGAGTCAGGGTGAGACGGCACCCACACCTACTTCTCTAGGGTTCCTGATCCCAACTGCCATGCATGATGGCTAATGTTAAGGCCACAAGCCCTCAGCTGTCTGAGGTGAGAGCAGAGACAGGGAGGTGAACAGTGTCCTTACCCGTGCTGGCTCAGGTGTTGCTCTGAGTGGGGGGTTCTGACCACACCCTGAGCAGTCCTCCCAGGAGTGGCACCCCTGAGGCCTTATCTCCCCCCAGCCTTAAGCAACCCTCTCTTCCACCACTGGCGAGAATGGCCAAGCTGGACCTGGAGAAGACCCTTCCTCTTAATACCCATGCCCAGGGGAGACGGTGAGGCAAGCTGACCACTGCTGTCATCAGACTACAAAGGCAGTTCAAATAGCGAACATGGTCGGGCTTAAGAAACACAGGATGCTCTTGGGAACATTTCACTGATCCTCAGGCGGCCACCGAGACTTCCTGAGGCAAATGGGGAGCAATGCAAAGGCCCAGAGGTAGGAACAAGGGTAAAAGCCAGGCAGCAAGGCATCATGGTGCCTCCCCTGCTAGTCACAGGGGAGTTCCCACCCAAGCCTGCCCCTGAAGGAGGCCACCAGCCCCTGGAGAGGATCTGGGATGTGAGCCATGTATCAAAGCAAAGCCAGAGGGCAGGGAAGCCAGGGCAGCCAGGTGGCCTCAGTAATGTCTCAGGTTGAAGAAGCCCACACTGGTGGGAGACTCCTTCACCGTAACGGTGATGAGGTTGGCAGTGACGTCGGTGACGAAGACGTGTTCGATGAGGCTGCGGGTGGGTTTCCAGTCCTGGCTAGTCTGGACGGACACGGAGAGGTTTTGCCCGGCGCTGGGCAGGGAGGCCGAGTCAGGGTCCGAGTCAGAGCTGCTGTTCTCCTCACCGGTACTCATCTCAGAGAGTGCAGCTGTCTTCCGCGCATCTCCCGACGACGGGTGGCCCTCCTGCCCGGGGGCTGTGCTGCCCTTCCCACAGTCCCTCTTGCCTGCAGGGATGGGCACGGCGGCCGCCCTGGAGACCAGCTTCTCACCCTTGCTGACATCGGTGGGCAGGCCAGTCCCACTTCCTGCAGTGGGGCCGCCCCCGGCACCCTTCCCAGTGGCTGGGTTGGTGGCAGGAACACCCTTGGTGGCTGGGGTGTGGCGGGCGACCATGCCCCCTGCTGGCGTGCCATTCTTGACACTCTGTAAGTCCAAGACCTGAAGGCTTAGCTCCTGGGCGGGTGCAGGCTGGGGGCCTAGGCACCCAGCAAGGACCTTGTTGCCACTGTGGATGTGCGGGGGCCCTCCAGTGCTCCCCATTTTCTGCTCCACAGCTCCACTCGGGGCCTTTGGGCCTTTGCTTCCTGGGGGGCTTATCCCCAGCTCCCCTTTCTGCGTCCTCATCTTGAGGTCCAGCCCAAGGCTACACTTGCCGGTCGCTGGGGCCCTGAGGGCCAGTCTGCCAGCAGCCTGGGCCTGGCTCTGGCTCATCCGGTTCATGTAGTGCACGATGGAGCTCTGCCAGCTGATGCCCCCACGGCTGGGGCTGCCGGCCATGCCCTTCATCAGGCTGGCCAAATTCTCCGGGGTGGCCATGGCACTGGGGCCACTGCAAGCCTCCTTGGCATGGGCCTTCAGGGCCGCCAGGCCGGCCACGGGGGCGCTGAGTGGAGGGGGCAGCTTGCCTGTGGGTGCCCCCAGGTCCTTCCGGGCTGTCTTTAGCACCTTGGCCAGGCTCACGGGCCTCCGGGCCGCCTTCTGCTCCGGGGGCAGAGGCTTGCGGCCCCGCTTCTTCCGGATGGGGTCTTTCAGTTCAGGCTTGGCTACCAGGATCTGGGCCTTCTTTTGAGGCACTGGGTGAGTCTCGCGGCCCCGTGGGCCCCTCTTGGCATCTAGGTCGCTGTCCTCCTCCTCCTCTGAGGAGGAAGAGGAGGATGTGGAGGAAGAGGAAGAGCTGCTGGATTTAGATTTGGAAGGGGCATCAGACTCCTGCAACAACAAAGGATGAGGTGTCACTTGTAAAGCCTGGTCTCCAGGGGCATTCATTGGACACCTTGGAGCCAGCCCCTCCTGTGGCTTCCAGACCAGAGAAGCGGCCAGGAGGGAGCGATCTCACAGTCTAGTTCTGATGTCCTAAGCAGTGCAGTTAGAAGTGAAAGAAAACAAAGAAAAACAGGCGGCTCACAAAGAGAAGCCCGAGTGATGGACAGAAACATTTGCAGGCTGACAGTGGGCCCTGGGCCTTCCAGGGGCCCGTGAGAAGCTCCTGGCCCTTGGCAGACACCTGGCACAAGGAAATTCAGAACAACACGATTCACGTGTCTCAGAGGGGCAGGGTGGGGTGAAGCAGTGTGTGCAAAGGCTCTGCGACCAGGACATCTTGCTTCAATCCCTCCATTTCCAAAGATGATCCCTTCAGACCCTTCCGACACATAGGAAAACAAACCACTGCCCTCCACATCCTCTGGGTGTCAGCCCAAACACTAATTTGGAACACCTTCCTGGTTCTCAGGTCCCTGTGTAAAGGGGTGCTTTAGGGAGACTGAGTCAACACCTGCTCTTGGCCACAAAGCTCTTCTGCCCCAAACTGGGGATGATGGAATCAAGCCCAGGGGGTCTGGGGACTCCTTGCCTGGCTGGCTCCCCACCTTGGTGCCGCTTCTCAAGCCAATGTGTGCGTTCAGGCCTGGAGGGCAGCGCCTTCAAGAGAGAAATCAAAGACACATCTGATCTTGCAGCTGTGCCATGGAGCCCAGGCATGTGGGCAACTGTTAGCTGTGCCTACTTGGCACACCTATGAGCACCTACTGTATACACGTGTCCTGTTTTTTGTTCCTTGTAAGCCACTGGAGGTGAGAAGGTAGCACAGAGTGGACCTCACCGGAGTAGGGAACCAGCTGGGGTGGGGGTGGTGCTCAGCCACCCCAGAGGGACAGGGCAGGAGGTGGCGCACTGAGGCTCACTGTTGCCCCCTGCTGGCAGAGCCTCAGAGTGGCAGTCCAGGGGGAAGCAGAGCCAAAGTCTTCTGAGCAAGGGAAAGACTTCCGTGCAGATGCCAGCTGGCCTCCTTCCCCCAAGCCCGCAACCCTCCTGCCACCACTTTTCACTGGGCCGGCAGAGAGCCAACACTTGGGGGTAAGCCGCCAAATCCAGGGCAGTAGCCACCCACCTTGAGCTTGGAGTGTCGGCTGCAGGAGGACATCACGGTGTGCTTCCTCGGCCTGCCCCTGGGCCGCTTGCCTCTCTTCCGGTTCTGCACCTCCTTCTCGTGTTCCCTGAAGACAATCAGCAATCAGAGTCACAGACTTTTCCTTCGGCTATCCTGGAACCCTATGGTTTCAAATCCCCCCAGGTAGCTTATCACCAGTTTCCCTGCAAAAACATACCCTGTTAATGAACACATCCAAGGCAGAGGTGCAGACCCATCTCATTTACATTTCAGTAAAGACAAGTCAAGAAATTCAAGCAAAGCTGGGAAAGGAATTATTCCCAGTTTTCTCTGACTCCTCTTAAAACAACTTTGTGCAAATCTGCAGGGAGATGGTACAGCAGAAATTCTACGGTGCCACTAGAAGGAGCTTTCGTGGTCACGTGGTCCAACTTTCTCAGTCCAAACAATAGAGTCCAGGGCCAGGGAAGTGAGGACCACTGCCCTCCACTCTCCACTTCTCTACCTCCTGCATAAAATCTCAGTCATGGGAGCAGGAGGGTAACCAAGGGGTCATCTTCCCGACAGTCTTACCCAGAGCCAGTGCTCCCAGCATGTTTCTTTCCCTGTTTCCTTTTTCTGGTTCTTTCTGTTCCTAGACTCTGCTCTGATGGAAGTACTGGTGGTATATGACTGCGTGGTGGCTGGGGCTCAAGGCAGGACAGTGTTCACTAGCTCCATGACTCGGGGTCAGAGGCCAAAAGGGCAGCCCCCACCCACCACCCCCAAAGCGTGTATTCCAGGCTACCCCAGGGGAAGAGGCTCTATCTGAAGTAGTTTCCTGGTAATTAAAATGGGCAAATACCATCTCATCGGCGCCTATAAGGTGATCTCTTAGAGCAGCCCCAGCCTGTCCCCTAAAGGACAGGAGCACCCATGGGTCTCCGCTGACACATTAACCTGTACCCATGGGCCCAGAATCTGGACTTCCCCTGACAGTCAAAGACCACATCCCCACACCAAGCAAATAACCACCAGTTCTTAGATCCCCAGGGACTCTAGGGGTGAAGAGAACAAGGCAGAGCACCCGCCTCCCAGTTTTATCTCCCCTGTGATATAAACCAGAGCACCCCATGGTTCTTTCAAACTCTTGCATCTCTGTGACATCTGCTAACCTCAGCTCCTGCCTGTGTGTAAAAGTGAACTGAAGGACACACACTCTCTGGACAATCAGGACACTTACAGAAGAAAGTACCAGCTCCCACCCCTTGGGACCTATAGCACTTGAGTTATGAATTAAACAGCAGACAGCAAGCCTGCTGGTAAGTTTTCCAAAGGTATCGAGGCAAGCATACGCTCATTGTCTTCTCTCTCAACCCACACCGAAATCTCTTACTTTCCCCCTTATTGCCATGGCCCGTCTGAGAAGACCCAAAACGTCTTGCTAGAGCAAAAATCATGGTGGACATAGGTTGAACCAACAGAGAACAGCTGGCTGGATTGACCCCATCTGAGAAAGCTTCTGGGCACTTAATTTATCAACCTCTACCAACAGGGCAAGGGGTTTCCCTGGTGGCTCAGTGGTAGAGAATCTGTCTGCCAATGCAGGAGATCTGGATTTACTTCCTGGGTCAGAAACATCCCCTGGAGAAGGAAATGGCAACTTGCTCCAGTATTCTTGCCTAGGAAATCCCACTGACAGAGAAGCCTGGTGGACTATAGTCCATGGGGTCGCAAAAGAGACAGGACTTAGCGACTAAACAGCAACAACCAATAGGGCAATTCCCATACCTTACCCCCACCAGCCTGCTCTGGAATTCCCTGGAACCTTATGCCATCACAAGCCACTCACCACACTTTCCCCTGTATCTCAAACAGGCTTCTCTTAACCCAAGTCTCCTACCTAAAAATAGATATGACATCTTGAATTACAGAAGCAAATTCAGCCCCTGAGACTGGTGAGGGGGCCCCCATGGTGCTCACTTGGGACCAGCTGTTTTGCAGCACAGAAAAAAAATAAACATGCTGCTCTTGGTCCACACACACCATGGTAGGCATAACTTTCTGCCGTGTGTTCCTGTTCCCTCTGTGAGCCTTCTTTTGCTCAATCCACACATGAGGACTGGGAGGCCAGGTCTGCATTTTTTAGGGCAAACCTGCCATCCTGGTTTTTATTAGTGCTGTTTGCAAACTAGTCAACAGCAAAGGCCAAGAAGAGAAGCCGAACTTTTCACAAAGGATGTCCAAGAAGGTTCATTTTGGCAAGTCTGTCACAGAGACCAAAAGCAGCACTTACTCAGAGATTCCCAAGATCTGGACACAGTGCTGGCCCTCCGACGGAAGGGAGGGAGAAGACGACTCACCTGGGACTTCAAACTACAGCCCAAACCCAGGAACTCTGGAGGGCCAGCACTGCCCTGAACGACCATGTGACAGGCCAGGGTCCCCCCAACTGGCTTCCCCCTCCCACAGGTTGATTAACTTTCTCACTTCTTCTGGAAGGCCAAGAGCAGCCTCGGGTCCAGGATATTTTCCTCTGGCTCCCAGCTGTTGTGTCTGGAAAAGCAAAGAACAGGACATCTTAAAGTTCTAGGCAGCGACCAACCACTTCCGAAACCAGCCCAAGTGGGGTTGCCCCACTGTTCCCTGATGCCTGCTGGCAGCCAGGCAACCGGGGTATGGGGATTGTTCCCCAAGGTCTCACCCACGTCCACGATGAACTCCTGGGACACTGAGTTCTGAAGCCAACACCTTGTCCTCAAACTCAAAGGAAACCATTGCCTCCACCCCCAATTAACACACGGCCTCAGGAGGACTCTACAGCCTCCCACAGGAAGAAAACAAATCCCAATAAAATGGAAAGTTGCAGAAAGGGAAGACCCCAAACCCTGGCCCGGAGCCAGGGAGGGAAGGGAAGGCTCCCTACAGGATGCTGAGAGGGGGACGCTTAGGGGCACAGAAACGCAGCCCAAAGATTAAGAACAATGTTGCTGGCATCCAGGCCAACGCCGGCCGGGGAACCCGGAGGGGAAAGCAAAGAAAGAAAGTGGGGTCCGGGAAGAATGGGCAACTGGGTCTGCGCGAATCGCCTGTAAATAGAGCCCCTTCCGGGATGCCAAGTTCCCTCCCTTCCATTAAGAGGGGAAAGCGAAAAAAAAAAAAAGGAGCCCTACATACATGAATAGAAAGCTCAGGTTACAGCCGGGGAAAATACGGACTAGAGGAGGGGGGCTGGAGTCTCGCGGGACGGCTGAGGCGGGCGGGGGCGTATGCAACAAATGGGCGCGGGAGGAACGCGCGGCGCCGGAGGGGCGCGGGCCAGACGTGGGGAGAGGCGGCCCGAGAGCCCGGAGCGGAGCTGGGAGGGCCGGAGGGGCTTCCGGGGAGGCCGCCCAGCCCCGCGCCCCGCGGGCCTGTAAACAAAGGGCACCCCGCGCACGCTGGGCGTCCCCTAACCGCCAAACTCGAGGAGCCCGCGGAGCCCCCCGCAAACTTCCCGCCGGGCGCGCGGACGCCCCCCGACGGCGCGGGCGAGGAACCCACGCCTCTCTCCCACCACACACCGAGGTGGCGCGGGCGGGAAGACGGGCACCGCATTGTTGGGGACTCACTTGGAGGACCAGCCGCGCCACTTGACCAGGTACTCCAGCTTGCCCTGCAGGGAGAGAAGAGGCGCGTGAGCCGGGGTGGGCGGGCACGGGCGGGCGCGGGCTGGGCCGCACGCACCTTGCGGAGCCGCTTGCTCAAGATGCACTCGGCGGCGAAGACCTGCTCGCCCACGCTGCTCAGCTCCTCCATGCTGCCGCGCGCCCCGCCCCGACCGCGGCGCCTGCCGCTCCCCGCACAGCCACAGCCGCCGCGCGCCCTGCCGGCCGCACACAAAGCACCGCCCCCGCCCCGCGCAGGCCCGCCCCGCGCACGCGCACCGCCGCCGCACCCCGCGCGCCCCAGCCCGCCGCCCGCCCCCGCGGGCCGCCCTGTTCCGGAGCGGGCCAATGAACGCGTGGGGGCGGTGCCAGGAGGCGGGGCGCGCATTGTTCACGGCGGGCTCGGCTTCGCGCCCGGGGCGGGGGTCCAGCGCGCGCTTGGTCTGGCCGGGCTAGGGGCACGGGTGGCGCGTGGGGGTCCACCGAGCTGGGGCAGGTCCCTAGCGAGGAAGAAGGAAGCGCCTCCCTTCTTCTGACCTGGCGATCACCGGCCAAGCCCCGCTTGTTCTGCGGAGCTCGCCCGGCCTCCGCCGAACTTCGTTTTCCGGGCAAAAAGCCATTGTTCTGGCCCGAATGGGGGGAAGTTGGGATGCGGCGAAGGCGGCTGCTTCCTGCCCCTGCCCCCGAGGGGCGCTGCTTGGAGCGCGGAGGGCCCAGGTGCCCTCCGTATTTTTGAACTTGGTCTCGAGCGGCCGGACTATTTTGCGCGGGAGCGAAACGGGCTGGAAGGGGGTGGGGAAGGAATGGGAGACAAAATACGAGGGGAAGAGGTGAGCAGCAAAAACGGAGCAGCCCAACTTTCACCCCCAAAGGCAGAGAGGAAAATGAATCAGCTGAAAACGAACGGCTCTTCCTTCTTACTTTGTTAAGAGTGGCACCCAATCCCCAAGTTTTAGGGTGCACGTAGCGGGAAAGCAACTGCACCTTTTAAATATTTTGTTTCATAATTTTAAGAAAATGAACGTGGCGGGGAAGGGATCGAAATTTGAAGAGATGGTTCTAACCTAGGACTAAGTCATTAATGGGCCCGCTAGGATTTGGCAGTGGATATCTTGCATCAGTTGCATGCGGCAGAGAGAAGACTGGACCGCGTTTAGAGTTGGGGGTGCCCTGGAGTCCTGTAGGGCCATCTTCGGCAAATGACCCTTTTATGCTGTTGAGAATAGTGTTCCATGAGCAACTTTCCTCTTAAATCATTTAGCTGTTGAATCAGAGCAAGTCAAATGAGTAATAAAGGTAGCGTTTTTAAAGTTAATAATACGTTAGTGCTAACTTTTTTCACATCAGTACAATTTAACACAAAATTCATTTCTGGTTTTGCTTTTCCCTTGGGCGCAGCTGCAAAGTACTATCTGTGTTGAGCAAATGGAAAAGTAGTTTCTTGTTGCAGTAGACTGTCAGTGTAATTTTAATCATTAAAACCATATTTATAAAAGATTCTGCAGAATTGTTGCTGTTTTAACGGGAAAGGCCTACTATAGAAAATTTGGAACTGCAGGAGCCCATCTTTCAGTTTTTGGCATGTTCTTCAGTTTATTTGGTTAAATAGGTTACAGTCCTTTGATAATCCTGGAGGGAACTTGGGTAACATTTGCAAACTCAGATATTGTTTGCAAAGGAGGTGGGGAAGAGGAAGATTGCTTGGAGGGGGATTTGATTGCTTACTTTGGAGGAGCTGCAGCCTGAAATCCCTCTTTTGGGGTAAAACCCGCACTCCTGGGATAAAGAGAGCTGTGTATAATTTCTAGCTCTTTCTGTATCCTCATCTTCTGGAGCCAGGCAGTAAATTGTGGGGCTGATGCCAAAGGTGTATTTATTGTAATCCAACAAATAGCTGGATCAGTTTCAACTCACATTTCTTTGCAGAATTCATCTTGGGTGTGAGGTTTTTGCCCTGGAAGTTTCCACTTTCCTCTTGATGATATATGGTATCCTGGGATACTTGCTTTTCTTTTTTTTTTTAAGAAAACTTAAGAGAAGTCTTTCTTCCTCTAAGAAATAAATTTGTCTAGAATTTGATGCCAACTCACTGGGGAAAAAGAAAAAATCGATTTCCTGGAAGATTTAATACATATATCGTCTATCCAACTGGGGCCACCAAGTTTGGGTCAAATAATGTTTAGGTGATTTATTGGGAGAAACAAATATGACAGATTTGACTAGAATTAAATTCTCAGATAAATAGGGTGAGATATGATCCAAAATTTGTGAAGTGTTCCTTAAAAACAAAACTGGAAGTTGGCAGAATCAAGGAATGATTCCAGCTAATCCAGTTGTGTCAAAACATGGGTTTGGGCTAAAGCTGATTCTGTTTTGACTGTCACATTTAATAATTATTAAGACAAATTAGGGCTAATTATTTTCTTGTTCATTCAACAAATGGTTCCCCAGCATTTGCTGTCATGTAGACATGACTGGATATAGTATAGAGTCCGTAACAGTGCTGTCTAGTAGAACTTTCAGAGAGGATGAAAATGTTGGAAATGCCGTATGTTCATGTGCTTCAGTGTGTTAGTCACCAGCCATCTGTGGCTAGTGAACATCTGAAATGTGCTGCTGAAGAGTTAACGTTTTAATTTTTTTTTTTTTTTATGCCGCACCTCATGGCATGTGGGATCTTAGTTCCATGAACAGGGCTTCAACCCGAGCCCACTACATTGAAAGTGTGGTGTCTTAACTGCTGGACTGCCAGGGAAGTCCCTTTATTTTATTTTAAATAAATTAAATTTAAATAGCCACGCATAAGCTAGTGGTTAGGGCTTCCCTGGTGGCTTAGATGGTAAAGAATCTGCTTGCAATTCGGGAGACCTGGGTTTGATTCCTGGGTTGGGAAGATCCTCTGGAGGAGGGCATGGCAACCCACTCTAGTAGTATTCTTGCCTGGAGAATCCCCATGGACAGAGGAGCCTGATGGGCTACAGTCCATGGGGTCGCAAAGAGTTGGACATGACTGAGTGACTAAGCACAGGACAGAACAGTTAGTGGTTCAGTATTGGGCAGTATACATCCTTAGGAATGCAAGGACTATAAACATATTTTCTAAGAAAGTAATGTACTTACTTAGTCTTGGAACATGAATAACTTATCTACATTCCCATTTATGCTTTACTGTCTAAGAATGTTTGAAACACATACAAAAAAGATTTAACAATACAGACAATACAGGTAAATGTATGAACTCCATTTAATGCCATTTTTTTTAATGCAAGTGACAGTGTCAGTGAAAAATATGAACTAATGTCGGGAATACCACTAAGAAAAGTTATATATTTTCATGCTGCCCTTACGGATCTGAAAGCAAAGATACTGAGGCATGAAGTGAATGACGGACGTGACAGTATTATTCTCAAGTTGATGGAAAAGTCAGGAATTGAGATGAAGCAAGTACCCTTGATCTGTCAGCTTTGGCAGTTAAAACTAAATAACACTGGCAATATCTTACAAAGGAATCCCAGGTGGCTTAGTCGGTAAAGCATCTGCCTGCAATGCAGGAGACCTGGGTTCAATTCCGAGGTCAGGAAGATCCCCTGGAGAAGGGAATGTCAACCCACTCCAGTATTCTTGCTTGGGAAATCTCATGGACAGGGGAGCCTGGCAGGCTATGGTTCATGGGATTGCCAGAGTAGGATGCAACTTGGTGACTAAACCATCAACCATCTATGGTAAAGAATCTGCCTGCCAATGCAGGAGACACAAGAGACGCAGGTTCAATCCCTGGGTTGGGATTGAAGGAAGGAAGTGACAACCCACTTATTCTTGCCTGAGAAATCTCATGGATAGAGGACCCTGGCGGGGATACAGTCCATGGGGTTGCAACAGAGTCAGACACTCTTGTTGGCTGAACAAGATCAATGTCTTACAAAACAGTTTTGGGACAGCTCTTAGTTTTTCTACAAATACTGTCTCGTTACTGTAATCAGAGTTGACTGAAAGGAGTAAGTAACACCATCCACACCAGATACACGCTCAATGGTCCACATGGGAGAAACTCAGGATATATATAATACATTGCACGATCTTGAATTGTCCCCCAACCAGGTCCCCTCACATTTGTAAGACGGAAGTAACTTACAGGCGAGCCGTGTTATGTGATGCTGACTCTGTATATGCAGTGGATAAATATTATATGTCCGTGACACACAGTGTTTATGTATCAGAACTCAAGTTAAAATAAGCACAGTTAGGGCCCTTGCAGAAGTTCTCAAGCTTTCAGTTTGCCTAAGAATCCCCTGGGCAAACAATGCAAATATTGACCTTTGGGCCCCACCCACAGAGATCCTGACCCTGGAGACCCCAGAGGCTTACTACAGCTCACAGTGCTTAGAACACTTCTTACAAAGGGCAGCCTGTCCCAGCCCAGATTTTACAAGAGAAGGAATCCTAAATTGCTTCAGGTCATGCGGCCGTGAAGCCCATTCCTGCTATTTCCTACACACGCCTGGTGAGGGCGAGCAGGCCACATCTGGAAGTGGTGAGGCAGCTGAGCGCGTAGTAGGCCCTCCAGGGCTGAAGCTTTTCAAGCACCTGGGACCCGCCCCAGGCCTCCTGAGCACAGACTGGACTCACCTGGATCCTGGGGCCTGGGGAGGTTAAGGAACACTGTTGTAGGAGGGAGGAAACAGCAATTAACCAACTCCTTTATGATTCTACTTCGGAGACCAGACCGCAACCCTCTGTGAGAGATCTCCGTTGTATGTGGATTTTGTTTTTAAAGAGTGTCATTTATTAATTCTGCAATCATATAAGTGCATGATTCTAATTTCTTACAACTAGTGCAGTGAGAACATCTTTATTTTTTGAAATTGAAGTACAGTTGATTTTCAATGTTGTGTTAGCTTCTAGCTAAGCGATTCAGTTATGCACGTGTGTGTATGTATATATTTTCTTTTTCAGATTCTTTTCCATTATAATTTATTACAAGGTATTGAATATAGTGCCCTGTGCTATACAGTAGAACCACGTTGTTTATTTCTTAAAGACGTTTGGTAGCTGTGGTGGGTCTTTGTTGCTGCACGGTTTTCTCTAGTTTTGGAGAGCGGGGGCTCCTCTCTAGTGGCAGTGCTTGGGCTTCTTGTTGCAGTGACTTTGGTTGTTGAGGAGCACAGGCTTCAGTAGTCGTGGCACACAGGCTTGGTTGCCCTGAGGCATGTGGGATCTTCCCAGATCAGGGATGGAACCAGTGTCTGTTGCATTGCAAGGCAGATTCTTAATTACTGGACCACCAAGGAAGCCCCTATCTATATTATATATAATAGCTTGTATCTGCTAATTTCAAACTCCTAGTTTATCCCTGCCCCCTCTTTCCCCTTTGGTAACCGAAAGTTTGTTTTCTATGTCTGTGAGTCTCTTTCTGTTTTGTAAATAAATTCGTTTATATCATTTTCTTTTTAGACTTTCCATATAAGTGATATCATATGATATTTGCTTTTCTCTATATGACTTGACTTGGCTTAGTATGATAATCTCTAGGTTCATCCATGTTGCTGCAAATGGCATTATTTAATTCATTTTTATGGCTGAGTAGTATTCCATTGTGTATATGTATCACATCTTCTTTATCCATTCATCTGTCAATGGGCATTCAGGTTGCTTCCATGTCCTGGTATTGTAAATAGTGCTGCTGTGAACCCTGGAGTGTGTGTATCTTTTTGAATTAGAGTTTTCTCTGGATATGAGATTTTCTCTAGGAGTGGGATTGCTGGATCATATGGCAACTCTATCTTTAGTTTTTTTAATGAAACTTAATAGTGTTTTCCATAGTGGCTGCACCAATTTACATTGCCACCAACAGTGTAGGAGGGTCCCCTTTTCTCCATACCCTTTGCAGCATTTATTATTTGTAGACTTTTTGAGGATGGCCATTGTGACTGCTTGAACATCTCTATCTTTGCATGTGCAAGATGCTCGCACATCCCTGGGGTGGCATGCCTAGATGCTGTACTGAAGGACAATGCGTCTACATGTTTTTTGTTGGCTATTGTCAAAGTGTACCCCAAGGGCCTGCACTGATTTACACTTCCACCCCAGGTAGATAGGGTTGCTTTTGTCCCCACATTCTCAGCAACTCCAGGATGTTTAAGTCCGTCTAGGGCATTTCTGAAAGTGTTTAATGCTTAGCTGGTTTCAGTGGCACTCAAACACAAATTAGTCACGTCTGTTGTGCATCCCACATCAGCCTTTTTTTTTTTTTCAAGATCTTTGCCTGGTACAGGATTGTTCGAGTGTAAAAAAGATTTTATGAGTGCAGCTTCCCAGTGTGAAATCCATTATTTTCACAAATTTAACAATAACTTACATGTAAAAGTTTTAAAATTTAATGTGAAGCCCTTACTTAAAAATCAGTAATTAGTTTGGAGATTCAAAGCAGTAAACAAATATACATCATGAGGTTGCTAATTGTTCTCCCTGGATGCTGGAGGTGATCATGAACATCCTCTATACATCCTTTGGGTACCATTGATAAACCCAGGGGTTTCAGGAGTGATGGATCTGAGAATTGGGTTGCAAATCCCCCTCTGAATCAAATGTATGCTCTATTTCACTTCCTTCGTTAGCTGGGTTACTTCTTGTCTAAAAGAACCCAAACAAAGAAATGTTGCTCAGGTCTCACAAGACAAGAGATTTATGTTTCTGTCTTTGATGAGAGACTATGAAGATAAGTTCAAAGGACATACAGTTTTCATTTTATTTAAAAATTTTTAGTGTAAAGTGTTTATGTATTTACCTGACTGCACTGGGTCTTAGTTGCAGCATGTGGGACCTATTTCCCTGACCAGGAATTGAACCCCGGCCCCCTGCATTGGGAGCCTGGAGTCTTAGCCATTGGACCACCATGGACGTCCCCAGGACACAACTTTTTTGAAAAAGACATTTTCCTGCTTCTTGTTGGCAAAAATCTCAATGATAATCAGAGGAATTGCATTTGGAGACTAGGAATGTTAAAACAGAAGGCACCAAGAAAATTCCACATTGCAGGTGAGCACGGGGTGCCCAGAGGATGATGGGAATATCCAGTTCGATGTGTCCAAGGCCGATCCCCTGCTTTTGCTGGGCAGCATCTCGCCAGGTCCCCAGCCTCCAGCTCTGGTCCTCCACCACTGCGGACCTTCATGGCTGCTGACCCAGCAAGGAGAGTGAGATGTGCCCTGCTGCCGAAAGGTTCAGAGTGTGTGTGTGCGTGCTCAGTCATGTCTGACTCTTTGCAAGCCTCTGGACTAGATAGCCTGCCAGGATCCTCTGTCCATGGGATTCTCCAGGCAAGAATACTGGAGTGAGTCGCCTTTTCAGACAGATACTGAAAAATCTCCCTTTCCCCTTCCTGTCTCCAGCAATATGATTCTTCACTCTAGAAACAACAAATGCTACCTCTTCCTAGGTTTTCTTCCAGGGGCACCTGAACCAGCAAGGATGTGTGGAGCATTTCCTCTTGCCCCAGGGTCCCACTGGTTTCTTTTGATCACACGGATGGTAGTGCACTAAGGCTGTTCTGCACACTGCTTTTTTTTTTTTTTTTCCCCTCTTAGCCATATGGCTTGAAGGTTATAGGCCCCATCAAGTGGATAGATCTACCTGGCTCTTTTGAGTCTGTCCATGATATTCCGTAGTTGGATGTATTGTTGATATAACTAGATCCCGATTCACAGATGGTGAGTTGTCCCCATGTTTAGCTCTTGCAGCAAAGAGTAGCATTTGTTTAAAGATCTGAGTTTTTCTGTTTGCTGGATTGTGAGAGGGATGCAGGCATGCAGCAGAAATGTCCACGGCGACTGCAGAAACAAAACACGTTGAAACGCTGTTAATTTAATCGCAGTGCACGGCCATGTCCTTTGACTGGGCATGTTCTCACAGGTTTCAAGAGCATTTCAAATAACTCTCAGTGCTGATGGTGGTGGCCACTGTCTTTTGAGGTATTTTTATAGGTTATTCCTCTTTGGGGAAGAAATCTATTTTACGTGTCCAGGCTTTATAAGTGAAAGTGGCTGCTGTCAACATCGCCATTTCAAATTTCTTGGAGACCCTGGTTCGATTCCTGGGTTGGGAAGATCTGCTGGAGAAGGGATAGGCTACCCACTCCAGTATTCTTGGGCTTTCCTGGTGGCTCAGCTGGTAAAGAATCAGCCTGCAATGTGGGAGACCTGGGTTCAATCCCTGGGTTGGGAAGATGCCCTGGAGAAGGGAAGGGCTACCCACTCCAGTATTCTGGCCTAGAGAATTCCATGGACTGTATAGTCCATGGGGTTACAAAGAGTTGGACATGACTGAGCAACTTTCACTTAATACAAGTGCTTTCTAGAGCCTCATGTCCTAGTGTGAACGTTGTTGGATGGGAGCACGTGTCCCAGAATGAATGACACATCAGTGTACCCACAACTTCAGTAGACAGTACCCACAATACCCACAAATTCAATATCAACAACCTCAGATACTCAGACGACACCACCTTTATGGCAGAAAGCTAAGAAGAACTAAAGAGCCTCTTGATGAAAGTGAAAGAAGAGAGTGAAAAAGCTGGCTTAAAACTCAATATTCAAAAAACGAACATCATGTCATCCAGTCTCATCATTTCATGGCAAATAGATGGGGAAACAATGGAAACAGTGAGAGACTTTATTATCTTGGGCTCCAGAATCACTGCAGATGGTGACTGCAGCCATGAAATTAAAAGACACTTGCTCCTGGGAAGAAAAGCTGTGGCCAACCTAGACAGCATATTGAAAAGCAGAGACACTGCTTTGCCAGCCAAGGTCCATCTAGTCAAAGGTATGGTTTTTTCCAGTAGTCATGTATGGATGTGAGAGTTGGACCATAAAGAAGGCTGAGCACTGGAGAAATGATGCTTTTGAACTGTGGTGTTGGAGAAGACTGCTGAGAGTCCCTTGGACTGCACAGAGATCCAACCAGTCCACCCTAACGGAAATCAGTCCTGAATATTCATTGGAAGGAATGATGCTGAAGCTGAAACTCCAATACTTTGGCCACCTGATGCGAAAAACTGTCTCCTTGGAAAAGACCCTGACACTGGGAAAGATTAAAGGCAGGCGAAGGGGACGACAGAGGATGAGATGGTTGGATAGCATCACCAACTCGATGGACATGAGTTTGAGCAAGCTCCAGGAGTTGGTGACGGACAGGGAGGCCTGGTGTGCTGCAGTCCATGGGGCTGCAAAGAGTCGGACATGACTGAGTGACTGAGCTGAGACTGAGACTCAGTAGACAGAGTGGAACAAAATAATGAGGATGCATGCAGATGGGAATTTGCAAGGTGAGTTTTGGGTTCAGAAGTGGTTATGAGACCACACACACAGCAGATATTTTTTGAGTGGCTGTCTTGGTTAGGCACTGTGTTAGGCTACCCTGAAGGAGTGGGGAACAAGGCTGGCAGGGACCCCAGCCAACAGTGACAGCGGAGCAGGGCCCATAGCCTCATTTGGGGTGGGGTTAGGGTTATTAGTGATTGTTAACCCCTCAAGTCCTCAATTAAATTAAAAATCAGTTTAAAAGGCCCTGGTAAAAGTTGAGTGAGAATGTGAAACCAGCCCTCACGCAGCATGGGTAGGGATGCAAATGGTTTCACTGTTTCTGCAAAGCAATTTGTCTTTGCATTTCCAGATCCTTAACACCACTCATGCCCTTTGATTAACATCTGCCTAAACTCCGACAGTAAAGAATCTGCCTGAGATGCAGGAGACCCAGGTTCGATTCCTGGATCAGGACGATCACCGGAGAAGAATGGCAACCTACTCCAGCACTCTTGCTGGAGAATTCCATGGACAGAGGAGCCTGGAGGGCTACAGTCCCTGGGGTTGCAAAGAATCGAACAGGACTGAAAGACTAACACACATACATACACCATTGTAGCAAGTGTGACCAAGATGCCAGGTGGAGTCACATCTCTGATCTCTAAGAAAAAAAAATCAGAGATGCACTGAAACATTTATTTATGTACCGATTTGTTCAATCCAGTAGAGCTTATAAATAAATTGGAAATAGTTCAATATCCATTAGTGGGCAGTTGAGTTAAATGGAGTGTCCTGTGCTCATGCAAGGAGATTCTCTACGATCTTTAAAATCCAAGTTTTAGAAGATCTGTTTAAAGGATGTGGTAGAAGCCATGTGTAATGTTAGATGAAAAATGCAGATTAGATAAACACATACAGTGTGGTCTCAATATTATGAAAATATCTATATGTGTGCATGGAAGAAAGTGAAGAGATAAAAATACTTTGTGAGATTGAAATTAGTTTTATTTTCTAAGAAAATAATGTTTATTTATTTACTTAGACTCTGCTGGGTCCTCACTGCTGAGTGTGGGCTTTCTCTAATTGTGGGTAATGGGGGCTACTCTCGAGTGGCGGTGTGGGCTTCTCATAGCTGTGGCTTCTCTTGTTGTGGAGCACAGACTCTAAGGTGCATGGGCCTCAGTTGTTGCCTCACATGGGCTCAGTAGTTGTGGCAAAAGGGCTTAGTTGCCCTGTGGCATCTTCCCAGATCAGGGATTGAACCAGTGTCCACTGCATTGCATGGTGGATTCCTAACCACTGGACCACCAGGGAAGCCCTTTTGCTCCTTCTTATACCTGTCTATATTTTCCAAGGTTTCTGTGATGAGTACATAGTATTCTTATCGTCAGCATTTCTGAACTCAGACTCTCAAATCTGGACAGGTGGGTGGTGAGGGTGAGTGGGGGCAGACTTGGAAAACAGACCTTTTGAGCAAGAGAGGGAGAAATTATGAGAAGGAAGAAAAGTGAAGAGGTGCTGGTTTAGTTTTTCAAAAAATCCTTAAAAAAAAAATCTCTCACTGGGACAAAGAAAGCTGTTGCATCTTTATTAAAGTTACAGCCCAGTGAGTTTTTCTATTTATAAATTTGAATGCAGAGAGGTAGCTTTAAAATGCAGCAAGTAGGGACTTCCTTGGCTGTCTGTGGTTAAGATGCCATGATCCCAGTACAGGGGGCACGAGTTCTATTGTTATGCCCAAGTCGCGAAATCTCCCGATGACCACCAGGGAGCCGATATCCGATGCAAAAGCAAGAGAGTTTTTATTGCCAAGCTCGAGCTGGGGCTCCCACCGTTACCGACACAGCGGCTAAGGAGAGGAGCCCCGAGCTCTGGGTTATATTGCTTATATTCTCGCACGAAAAAGTTGAAAAACGGGAGTTTCCAGGTTGGGAGATGTCTAATTGGTTACCTTCTGTGGAAGCGTTAGGTGTTGGGTTCTGGTTGGTTTTCTTATTTCCACGGTAAATCATTACTTCCAAGGTAAATCACAAATGTAACTCATTATTTCCAACGTAAATCACAAAGGTAAATCATTACTTCCAAGGTAAATCACAAATTCTTGAACTTAAAGTCAGGATGTTTAACCTAAGGGCTGATTGGCTCGCGCACAGTGGGGCAAGTCTAGACAATATCCAAAGTCTAAGTCTGTTTGCCCAGTACCTTTGGAGCTCTTTTGCAAGATGGAGTAGCTTAGGCTCTTCACTATCCCTGGTCAGGGAACTAAGACCTCACATGCAGTGGCCAATAAATAGATAAAATGCCACAAATAATGTCACAACTGTGATCACTCACCTAGAGCCAGACATCCTGGAATGTGAAGTCAAGTAGACCTTAGAAAGCATCACTACAAACAAAGCTAGTGGAGGTTACGGAATTCCAGTTGAGCTATTTCAAATCCTAAAAGATGATGCTGTGAAAGTGCTGCACTCAATATGCCAGCAAATTTGGAAAACTCAGCAGAGGCCACAGGACTGGAAAATGTCAGTTTTCATTCCAATCCCTAAGAAAGGCAATGCCAAAGAATGCTCAAACTACCACACAATTGCACTCATCTCACACACTAGTAAAGTAATGCTCAAAATTCTCCAAGCCAGGCTTCAGCAATATGTGAACCGTGAACTTCCAGATGTTCAAGCTGGTTTTAGAAAAGGCAGAGGAACCAGAGATCAAATTGCCAACATCTGCTGGATCATGGAAAAAGCAAGAGAGTTCCAGAAAAACATGTATTTCTGCTTTATTGACTATGCCAAAGCCTTTGACTGTGTGGATCACAATAAACTGTGGAAAATTCTGAAAGAGATGGGAATACTAGACCACCTGACCTGCCTCTTGAGAAACCTATATGCAGGTCAGGAAGCAGCAGTTAGAACTGGACATGGAACAACAGATGGTTCCAAATAGGAAAAGGAGTACGTCAAGGCTGTATATTGTCACCCTGCTTATTTAACTTATATGAGAAACAATGGGCTGGAAGAAGCACAAGCTGGAATCAAGATTGCTGGGAGAAATATCAATAACCTCAGATATGCAGATGACACTACCCTTATGGCAGAAAGTGAAGAGGAACTAAAAAGCCTCTTGATGAAAGTAAAAGAGGAGAGTGAAAAAGTTGGCTTAAAGCTCAACATTCAGAAAATGAAGATCATGGCATCTGGTCCCATCACTTCATGGCAAATAGATGGGGAAACAGTGGAAACAGTGTCAAACTTTATTTTTTTGGGCTCCAAAATCACTGCAGATGGTGATTGCAGCCATGAAATTAAAAGATGCTTACTCCTTGGAAAGTGAAAGTGAAGTTGCTCAGTCGTGTCCGACTCTTTGCGACCCATAGACTCTATGGGATTTTCCAGGTAAGAATACTGGAGTGGGTTGCCATTTCCTTCTCCAGGGGATCTTCCCGACCCAGGGATCGAACCCAGGTCTCCCACATTGCAGGCAGACGCTTTAACCTCTGCACCACCAGGGAAGCCCTTAAATACAAGAATCCAAGGACTAACATCAAAGATTTCAAGGGAGGAAATGAAGCCAGGTTGAAAGAAGAAGGGGAGAAGGCGGGAGATGGGGGCGGGGGTGAAAGGGGTGGCCTTACAGAAGACGTCTCCTGCCACCTACAGATACCCAGGCGTTATGGGACTTTTCCCTGGGCCTCCAGAGAAGGGAGGACTGGAACTCGGCCCTACCAGAAATCAGACCAGACAAGAACCAGAATTCGAGTTCTCTGCCAAGAGGAGGTGATCAGTCTCCAATCCTCAGTTCAGGCTGAGGGCCCTTCGGCCAGATTCCTGCATCCAGGACTGGGGGACTAGAAAAACAGGGAAGGATAGGAAGGGTTAAAGAGAGGAAAGAGAGAGGGAAGGGGAGAGAGGTCAATCAAGTCTCTTGTTCCTTACCTGTTGGGGCACTCTAGCCAGTTGTCCACATCAGGAGGAGACCAGGGACGAAAGGGTCCCAGTTGCGGCCACTGGGTCTGGTCCGTTGGCAGGCAAGCTGGCCCCTGAGTACCTGAGTGGTCAGGATGTCAGTCTCAGCGAAGAAGAGTCCCCACCAGAGCTGCCATTTGTTGCAGGAAGGAGGACACCTTCCAGGGTCCGAAACTGGGCTCTTGTCTAACACTCGGAAATGAATTGTCTGAGGAGACACATGTGCTGCCAAAGCAAGAGATTTTATTGGGAAAGGGCACCCGGGTGGAGAGCAGTAGGGTAAGGGAACCCAGGAGAACTGCTCTTACTCCTTGGAAGGAAAGTTATGACCAACCTAGATAGCATATTGAAAAGCAGAGATATTACTTTGACAACAAAGGTCCGTCTAGTCAAGGTTATGGTTTTTCCAGTGGTCGTGTATGGATGTGAGAGTTGGACTGTGAAGAAAGCTGAGCGCTGAAGAATTGATGCTTTTGAACTGTGGTGTTAGAGAAGACTCTTGAGAGTCCCCTGGACTGCAAGGAGATCCAGCCAGTCCATCCTAAAGGAGATCAGTCCTGGGTGTTCGTTGGAAGGACTGATGCTAAAGCTGAAACTCCAATACTTTGGCCACCTCATGCGAAGAGTTGACTCATTGGAAAAGACTCTGATGCTGGGAGGGATTGGAGGCAGGAGGAGAAGGGGACGACAGAGGATGAGATGGCTGAATGGCATCACTGACTCGATGGAAATGAGTTTGAGTAAACTCAGGGAGTTGGTGATGGACAGGGAGGCCTGGTGTGCTGTGATTCATGGGGTCACAAACAGTTGGACATGACTGAGCTACTGAACTGAACTGAACTGAACTGAATACCACAACTAGAAGCTTGAAGGAGAGAACAGTTGCAGCTGAGACTCTCATGCATCTTTCTGAGAAGTCATAGACCCAGGGGGCATGAAGGGGTGAGGCCTTGGAGGACCACGCCCTCACTCTTTTGATGTCTTGATGGAACATCTTGTTTCCCCAGGCAGGATGTATTTGTATGCTTTACTCTCTGACTCTGGTTATGTGGAGAACACCCATCTTCCTTTGGGGTGCTGACCCTCGCCCTCCCCGTGTAGCTCTGTGTGTTGGCAGTGGGGCTGGACATTGGTCCTGGGAGCTTATGCAGCTGCTGGCCTGGGGACAGCTGTGACTCAAGTGGGGGCTGTTACAGCCCTCCCCTGGCCTTCCCCTAAGGGTCCTGCAGAAGGATCTCGCTTCCTCTGAGGTGGCTAAATTGGAGGGATATCCATCTTGTCCCCTCCCTGCCTAACCCCCACCCCCCGGGAGATAAGTGCATCTGCTGAAAGATACTAAAGTCAGCACACAGAAGAAGGATAAGAAGGAGAGAGCAAGAAATAGAGAAAAATAGTGGGAAACTTGGGACAAGCCTGGAGTATCGGGATCCACCTCGGTCTTCCTTGCTTGGACATCCCCTTGGCGGCCTGTGCTAGTATGAGTTGGGTTTCTGCCCCCTCCCATCAACCCAAGACTCATTTCAACTTCCTGTCAAACATTTGTAAAACTTGATGTTCTAGGCCACAAAGAATATCAGATTCCCAAAGTGGAAACCATATGGGCCCCGTTCTCTGATCACGAGGTAATAAAACAGGAGACTAACCCAAAAGGGGGGCTGTCTAGAAAGAGTCTAAACAAACACATCCCAGAAGCAGACATCAGCATGTCAACAGGCACCTCCAAAGATGCTCCATGTCACAGCTCATTAGGGACACACACGTTAAAACTGCACCTCCGCCGAGCAAATACAATTCGGAGGACTGCCAATAGCAAGTTCTGGTGAGGGTGTGAAGAGACTGGAACCCAAACGCACTGCTGGTGGGAAGGCAAAATGGTTCAGCCCCTCTGGGGATCAGTTTGGCAGTTTCTTAAAAGCTACATAGACACTTACCATATGACCCGGAAATCCCCCTACGTATCTATCCAAGAGAATTGAAAACATATGTCCACATGAATCGCGTACCTGAAGGCTCATAGCAGCTTCATCCAAAATAGCCAAATGCCCATCAGCTGGTCAATGGATAAACAAGTTTTGGTAGGGTCATTCTAGGGGCGGCTGCTCAGCAACTAAAAGGAAAGGATTACTGATGAAAGAAACAACATGGACACATCTCAGCGTCTTCTGCTCAGTGAAAGAAGCCAGACGCAAAAGACTATGTGTATATATATATGCTTTCATTTCTATGAAATTCTAGAAAAGGCAAAATTTACAGACACAGGAAGCAGATCAGTGGCTGCCTGAGCCAGGGGTGGAAGTGGGGGTTGTCTGCAGAAGGCACTTTGGGAGTTTTTTTGGCAGAATACTCCCCAAACTGGACTGGGGATGTGGTCCTAGAGTCTTTCTTTGCTGTTCTAGGGATTTCCTCCTTCTCTCTCATGGGATGGCCATATGACAGAATGCCTGATGGTCATAAAAAGTGCTATAGAATTTTTTTTCTTGTCCTGGGCAGATAGACATAATAAGTTGTTTTTTTTTTTAAGCATTTTATAAAGCTATATACACAAAATGATTCCATGTTTGTTAACTAGGTCCAGAAAAGCCTGGAAATACATTTGTCTAATTCTTGCTTATTTTAAAAAATCATGTCTGCTCAAGGAATGTGTATGGCTTACATAATGAACACATAGAAAAAATATTGTGAGAAAGCTTGGGGACCCTTCACTCTGGTCTTTTCCTCTATCATCTTCTGTATCCTAAAACTTAATTATGGTGGTGGTGGCACAACTATATACATTTCCCCAAAAGGACAGAATAACTGTTTAAAATGGGTGTATTTTGGGACTTCCCTTGTGGTCCATTGGTTAAGACTACCTGCTTCCAGTGCAGGGGGCAAGGGTTAGATTCCTGGTCAGGGAACTAAGATCCCACATGCCCCGTGGTGTGGCCACAAAGTAAAAAATAAAATAAAATGGGTGTATTTTATTGTTTTTAAGCTATATCCCCCAAAGCAGAAACTAGTGAAACTGGAGAAATCTGAAAGGGTTTGTGGACTGTGCCAATGTCAATTTCCTGGTTGTGATATTGTGCTATAATTAAGCAAGATGCCAACTTAGAGAAAAGCTGGCAACTACCCAAAGCTGGAAGAGGCAATGAAAAGTCCTCCCCTAGAAACTTCAGAGGGGATGTGCCCCTGTCGACACCTTGATTTCAGACTTCTGGTGTCTGGAACTGTGAGAGGGTGAATTTCTGTGGTTTTAATTCATGTAGTTTGCCATACTTTGTTACAGCAGCCCTAGGAAACTCATCGAGAGGACTGTGAGGCCCTGATGGTAGTGACTGGAATCACTGTGGAGGGGTGGTGAGGCAATGAGAGGTGCCAGACTAATTGGTAATCTTTTAGGAAAAAAATGACACGGTTATACACTTTGTGTTGTTGTTCAGTAGCTAAGTCGCGTCCAGTTCTGCAGCCCCATGGACTGCAGCACGCCAGGCTTCCCTGTCCTTCATTATCTCCTGGAGTCTGCTCAAATTCATGTCCACTGAGTCAGTGATGGTATCTAACCATCTCATGCTCTGCTGCCCTCTGCTTTTGCCTTCAATCTTTCCCAGCATCAGGGTCTTTTCCCTGATGAGTTGGCTCTTCGCATCAGGTGGCCAAAGTATTTGAGTTACACTAAACTAAAAATGTATCAGATGGATAAAAGGTTAAATAAAAAAAAGTTAAGGCTATCACAGGTAGAAGAATTCTTGTGATTTCTTCTATCACAGAAGAAAATATAGAAAAGAGAAATTTGTTTACTCATGGGAAGTCTTTTCTAAGCATAATACAAAATCCATTTCCATTAAAGGAAAAAAGCTTGACTAGATTTAGACTTCTATGAACAAGAAAACACCAAGAACAAAGGAAAAAACAATGACACTCCAAGGATGCATTCTTGCCAAAAAGATTTAATCTGAATCTAGTGGAGCATCTGGATCCCATTCTCACTTTCAGAAAAGACAGGTAGCCTTGGAATAGGTAAAATACCCCTGCAAGGAAGCCATCAGACAAAACCAGGATGTGGTATACTCCACAAAAGCATTGACTTGGACTTGTTGAAAGGGCATGGCATTAAAATTAAAAAGCTGAATAACTATAAAGATGCATTAAAAAGCAAAGGCAGTGCTGAAGCTTTGTTGGTTTGAAAAGGAAACTTTGAGGATAGCTGGGAAAATTTGAACCTTGACTGACTGGTAGGTGACATGGATAATTTTTTTTTTCATTTTATCGGGTGTGATTACCATTTTCCAGCTAGGTAGGAGGTGGTTCTGGTTCTCAAGCGATGTATATTGAGGTATTTAGTGGCGAAAGGCCATCAACACCTACAGTTTCTTTTTGTATGAATCAGCAAAAACAAACTGACAAAGCAAATGTGGCAAAATGTGGAGAATTTAGTGAAGAGTACCCAGATATTCCCCTGGAGAAGGAAATGGCCACGCACTCCAGTGTTCTTACCTGGAGAATTCCATGGACAGAGGAGCCCGGCGGGCTATAGTCCTCGGGATCGAAAGAGACAGACATGACTTAGTGACCAAATACCACCACCCAGATATTCATGAGCTCTTCTTTCAGCTTTACTGTATGTTTGAAAAATGAAATAAATGGATGGTGGTGGTTTAGTCGCTAAGTCGAGTCTGACTCTTGGGACCCCATGGACTGTAGCCTGCCACACTCCTCTGTCCATGGGATTCTCCAGGCGAGAATACTGGAGTGAGTTGCCATTTCTTTCTCCATGGATGTTATTATCCATGCTTTATTCCTTATAGAAATAAAAGAGATACACACTACTGTGTATAAAATAAACAATAAGGACCTATTGTATAGCACAGGGAACTATATTCAGTATCTTGTAATAACTTATAATGGAAAAGAATCTGAAAAAGAAAGTATATATGTATATTTATGTATAACGTAATCACTTTGCTGTACACCTGAAACACTGTAAATCAAGTATACTTCAATTTAAAAAATAGAAATAAAAAAGAGATCCCAAGAGAAAAAATGCACAGAGACGTAAAGAGGCAATTTGCAGAAAAGAAATTAAGATGGTAAATACTTGGAAAGATGACCCCATCCCAGGAATAATCAAATAAATGCAAATTAAAGTATTTATTACAATATCTATTTTCACCCATCAGGTTGTCAACAATTAAAAAAATTGATACTACAGAAGCATTTAACAACTAATGGTGAAGACGTAGAGATATAAATCTGCTCAAGAGTGGGTCAACTTCATGTGGGCAGCCTTGGCCATCAGCAGAGACCCTGAAAGGAGGGGAGGAAATTTTGTTCCAGCAGCCCCATTCGAAAACCCAACACATTTTTCCTGATTATAAAAGTAAAACACATTCCACAGAAAATATATGAACACCGGACTTCCCTGGTGGTTCAGTGGCTAGGACTCCTTGCTCTCAATGCAGGGAGCCTGGTTCAATCCTTGGTCAGGGAGCTAGATCCCACATGCTGCAACTAATACCCGATGCAGCCAGATAAATAAATAAACCCACTGAATAAATGTTAAAGCTTTAAAAAATACATGCATAGTTAGGTAGGATAAAGATCACCCAGGAAAGGGCAACGTTCAGTTCAGTTCAGTCGCTCAGTCGTGTCCGACTCTTTGCGACCCCATGAATCGCAGCACGCCAGGCCTCCCTGTCCATCACCAACTCCCGGAGTTCACTCAGATTCACGTCCATCCAGTCAGTGATGCCATCCAGCCATCTCATCCTCTGTCGTCCCCTTCTCCTCCTGCCCCCAGTCTCCCTCCCAGCATCACAGTCTTTTCCAATGAGTCAACTCTTCGCATGAGGTGGCCAAAGTACTGGAGTTTCAGCTTTGGCATCATTCCTTCCAAAGAAATCCCAGGGCTGATCTCCTTCAGAATGGACTGGTTGGATCTCCTTGCAGTTCAAGGGACTCTCAAGAGTCTTCTCTAACACCACAGTTCAAAAGCATCAATTCTTCGGTGCTCAGCCTTCTTCACAGTCCAACTCTCACATCCATACATGACCACAGGAAAAACCATAGCCTTCTTAAATGGTTGTTTTTCCTTACTTTGTACATAGATGATATATGGCTTATGATCTTTAGCCTGTCTTCACTTAATGTTATACCATGAGCGTTTCTCCATAAAAACAAAGTTCTTTGCAAACATAACTTTACATCATTGCACAGTTATTGCAGGCTAATTGTCATTATTGATCACTTCCGTGCTAGGGACCGAGACAACACTTTACAG
This sequence comes from Redunca redunca, assembly GCA_006410935.1. Classification (NCBI taxonomy): domain Eukaryota; kingdom Metazoa; phylum Chordata; class Mammalia; order Artiodactyla; family Bovidae; genus Redunca; species Redunca redunca. The sequence continues at coordinate 1,268,806 of SJYQ01000192.1, read as the reverse complement.
AAGTGAGCTTGTTTAATCCTTGTCTCACACTAGTCCAAGAAGCAGGTATTAATAAAATAATTATTCCCACTTTAGCATCTTTAAATTTCCTGTTCTGGCTTGTAGCCCCTTCCTGCATCTTCCAGGTTAGCCTTGGAGCATTGTCTGCTGCTTCCACTGACCTCTGCTTCCCCCATCACATCTCCTCCTCTGACTCCCACACTCCTGCCGTCTTCTTTCACTTATAAGAACCTCTGTGATCACACGGGCCCATCGGATCATCTGGGACCATCTCCCATCTCAAGGCCCTTAACTTTATCTCATCTGCTCAATCACTTTTGCCTTGTAAGGCAGTGTATTCACAGCCTAGGGCTTTCAGATGTGGACATCTCTGGGGGCCATTATTCTACCCACCTCACTTGCCCACATGACATGATGTAAGTGATTGAGGCCAGGCTCCTCTTTGCTAACACCCTGTGATCTATTGGATCTCTGCATATTGTTGGCTGGTTAGATTATTTCCAGTTATTTTAACATTGAATAAATAATGCTGTGACAAGCATCCCTGAATAGAAAACATTTTTTAATTTGAATTATTTCTGTATAGTATGTTTTTTGGAGGGAATCTTAGGATCAAAGGGTACAATCATTTCTGTTGTTCTTGATACTGAGTGCTTTCCGAAAAGGCTGGCCACTGCCCACCACCAATAGCACCGTATCAGAGAATTCTAGCTCACACTTTTGTCTTAGAGCTGGAATAGCAAAAAGTGAATCCAGCTGGCACAAGTGCCTGGGCAGGGGACTTCTGCTTAGGGTAGGGGCTGAAAATTTCTGCTGTCAAGCGGAACCTGGCCCATAGATCTCCTTTATTTTGCTCGCACGATTTAAAAAATGTACATAATTCACCAAGATAAAGTTCACCATTTTAAAGTGTTCCTCTTTTTAGTCTATTCATAAGGCTGTACAATCAGTTTAGAGCACTCCCACCGTTCCCAAAAGAAACTCTGAGTCCATCAGCAATCAATCTCCCTTCTCCTCTCCCCCCCAGCCCCTGGCAACCACCAGTCTACCTTCTCTCTATGGAGTTGCCTATTCTAGAATTTCATATAGTTGGAATCGTACAGCATGTGGCCTTTTGTGTCTAGCTTCTTTCACTTGAGCGTTGTGTTTTCAAGGTTCATGTTTCATGTGTGTGTGTGTCACTGTTTCACCTCTGCTTATGGCTGTGAAGGTGGCTTTATTTGAAAAACTGGGTCTTTGAAAAAAGATGATTAAATCAAAGATCTTGAGATGAGGTCACCCTGGATTTCACCTGGGCCCTAAATCCTATGTCAAGTATCTTTCTATGAGGAGAAGGAGAGGGAGATTTGAGGCACAGACACAGAGAGAAGGCTGTATGCTGGCAGTGTAGAGACTGGAGTGATGAGTCTACGAGCCAGGGATCGCTAGTAAAGCCAGAAGCTGGACCAGGCAAGGACGGACTCTCTCTCTCTCAGCCTCCAGTAAAAAAACAACCTGCCGACCTTGGTTTCAGACTGCTGGCATCCAGAGCAATAGGTTTTTTGCTGTTTTAAGCCCTTCAGATTGTGGTAATTTGTTAACAGCAATCCTATGAAACTAACACGGCTTGTGTGAGAGCCTTCTAGTGCTAAACCCAGGAGAATCCGGCACAGAGAAGGGTTGGTCAGTCTGACACTGGAAATACCCGTCATGTGTCTAATTTTTTTTTAATTAAAAATAATCTTGCCATTTAAAAAAGAATGTTTGTTTAGATATTTTTGGCCGTGCCGGGTCTTTGTTTGCTGTGCAGGATTTTTCTCTGGTTGCAGAGGGTGGGGGCTACTCTCTAGTTGCGGTGGGTGGGTTCTCATTGTGGTGGCTTCTCTTGCGTGGAGCACAGGCTCCAGGGTGCGTGGGCTCAGTAGCTGTGGCCCCAGAACACAGGTTCATTAGTGGTGGCGCCCGGGTCCAGTTGCCCCGAAGCATGTGGGAGCCTCTTAGACCAGGGATCGAGTTCATGTCTCCTGCCTCTGTCAGGTGGGTTCTTTACCAGTGAGCCACCAGGGAAGCCCTGAAACTTTTTAAAATTTATTTTTTACTATGATGTATTCTTTCTTTGTTTTCATTTATTTATTGGCCACACCACGTAGCATGTGGGATCTTAGTTCCTCAACCAGGGATTGAACCCATGTCCCCAGCAGTGGAACCTGCGTCCCCTGCATTGGAAAGCAGATTCTTAACCACTGGACCACCAGGGAAGTCCTCCCACCGTGTTTTTTTAAACTCAAGTCAAAACACATGAGACAGCTCTGGCTCAGATGACATGTTGAGCTTCTCTTACTTAGATCAGGACCGGTCACTCTTCTACATCTCAGCTCCTCCTTCTGTCTGTCTCTCTGGTGTCCAGCTTTTGGTAGCATAGGTTGGCCATGGCTTCCAGGGAGTAGGAATGGGCAGGGGGAGCCTGTGGTCCCCTCAGCAGCCCTGCATGTCTTTGGGAGACATGGTTTGGGAGACCGCATCTCAGCTTCCCTCCTTTGAAAAAAGGAGATGTTTCTGGCCTGGGTTATATAGATGATCTGGCTTCCAGCTGAAAGATGCAGAGGATGACAAAGTGCCAAGTGGTCCTCACCTTCCCGGGGCTTGTTTCTGAGCAGAGAGACACTGGTGGTTTCACTTAGGAATGAAACAGCCAACATCTGGTGGCAGCCGGAGCCCAGAAGCCTTGTACTGGGAAGAGAGCTGAGCTTCCTTTTTCCTATTTCCTCCTGGATCACATCAGCAGACCCACTGATTATCTAACCAGTGAGACAGCCTGAGAGAAAGGAAGAGTTCTACACTTCCCACCACCCAGACCCGATTTTCCTGATCGTCCACACAAGTGCCCAGGGAGCTTCTCCCAGGCCCCTCTGGGACTGACTTTGCAGCTGTAAAGAACAGCCAGGAAAATGATTTTGGTCTTAAGACAGCTGGGGTCTCTCCTGGATTCATCCTGAGCTCTCCTGTCCTTCCAACTGTAGTGGATCGCCGGAAACCTCCTCCGACGTTCTGGAAGCCTCCCAGGAAACCCCCAGAGCCATTTTCCTCTGTCTTCAGCAATGCAGAGTTGTGTGGCTGAGGCCTGCCCCGGACGAGGCCTCTGGAAGAGCACAAGCAAGAATTCCTTTTGATCTCACAATTTCTCAAGTGCAAGTATTTAGAAATGACTCTTGCCCTGAAGCTGGTGGCCAAGTGCCAGGAGGGCAGGCTAGATGGAGGAGTGGGGCAGGCTGGGGAGCGGTGCAGATTCCTCCAAGGCCAGGCACAGAGGAGGGAACCAGTTTGCACGTCGCGGGGCGGGGAGGTGCAGGAGGCAGAGGCTGGAGGAGCTCTATTCTCTCAAGAGTCTGGTCTTCCATTTTCCTTTCATACTGTATTGTCCATATACATAAAAGTAATACATGCTCACTCTAAAGGAGATATTTCTATTTTGTGTCTTTAATACATACTTAAGAGATTTTAAAATGTGTTTTTATATATTTTCTATATATATGTGCAAGTAATACATGTTCATGGTAAAACTATATTTATGGCTTGTCTTCTTGAGTATTTTTAATATATTGTGGTTTTGTGCATGGAAAGTAGCATATGCTCACTAGTATGAGCTAGACTAGCAAAAATAACTTGTAAAATTGAGATATAACTTACATATCCTAAAGAGTACAGATCTTAAAGAAATTGCTCAGTATATTATCACATTATGTATGTATCTATGTACTTATCACCATGGCAGAGGCTCCCTTGGACCCCTCCAAAGAGGTCACCTCTATTCCAACTTCTAACACCACAGATTTAAAAAAAAAATTACTTATTTAGGCTGCTCTTCGCAGCATGAACTTAGTTCCTTAGGGATTGAACTTGTGCTCCCTGAAGTAGAAACTCAGAGTCTTTTAACTACTGGACCACCAGGGATTCCTTGTCTGGCTTATTTCACTCAGCACCAGCCTGCAAGATTCAGATAGTGAAAGTTGCCCAGTCGTGTCTGATTCTTTGTGACCCAGGCCAGAATACTGGAGTGAGTAGCTGTTCCCTTCTCCAGGGGATCTTCCCAACCTGGGGATAGAACCCAGGTCTCCTGCATTGCAGGTGGGTTCTTTACCAGCTGAGCCACAAGGGAAGCCCTACATTTTTATAGATGAAGCCAAATTGGTCTTCCAGAAACTTTCACCAACGTGCACCAACGTTAGGTGAGAATGCTTTAACTTTAAAATAGATGCCCCCTCCCACCCTCTGCCACCCGACAATGGCATCTCACTTTGCTTTGTGTTGCTTTAGTTGTGAAGCTAAGTGCCTTCTCTGGGATTCATTGACCATTGATACACTTGCGAAGATTCTTTTGTTAATTTATTTTTGATTGTGTTGGGTCTTCGTTGCTGTGCAGGCTGCAGCGGGCAGGCACTGCTCTCTAGTTGGGTGAAGCCTTCTCACCATGGTGGCTTCTCTTGTTGCAGAGCATGGGCTCAGTGGCTGTGGCTCCAGGGCTCTAGAGCACAGGCTTAGTAGTTGCGGTGCACCGGCTGTCACCCCATGGCATCTGGGATCTTCCTGTATCAGGGATTGAGCCTGTGTCTCCTGCCTTGGCAGGTGAATTCTTTACCACTGAACCGCTATGGAAGCCCGATATACTTCTTTTTTGAGGATTGTCTAAATATTTTATTAAAATCCTTTCTGTCATTCATCTTTTTAAAATTATATTTGTAAACACTCTTAGTATATTGCAGAAAGACCTTGTATTTGAAAGGCATGGAAAGGAAATAATTTTATATCTATAGCAAAACAGAGGAGGTTCCACTGATGTTAGTTTTTTCTTTTTGCTGCTCGGACTATGGATCAAACCTGTGCCCCCTGCTGTGGAAGCGCAGAGACCTAACCGCTGGACCACCAGGGAATTCCCTCTGGGGTTAGTTTTGAAACTCAGCTGTCCAACCACCCTCTTCTTTTGCTTGTATATTATACCTTGATCACACAGTATCAAAACGAGGAGTTTAAATTTGATTTTGGTAAGTGCTTTGGAATAAAATAAACCCAGAACTGGGAGGCACCATCGCTTCTCCATTTTGACAGCATGCTTTCCTTCTGAGCCTACAATGGGCCTCAGAATCCTTCCTAACACAAAGCTCCATGTAGCCCGTGGTGACTTGAGCTGGCATGAGTTGAAACCTCTGTGCTTCCGTGATGGAATGACTCCTGGAAGTTACCTGAATGTAGTGATGCCCAGTAGAGGTGGGATGGAGGAGTTATCGGGGTTTGTAGTGGTTTCATCAGGCTGAGGGCAGGACGATAGAGCTCCAGGCTGGGGCTGCAGGGATTCTGCCCAGAAGATCTTGCATGGCCACAGTAGGTTCTCACTGAACAGCTGATGAAATGTTGGTGATGAGGTCGTGTCTGGATTTTGCAGGTGAGGAGAGGGAGAAGGGGAGATTGGTGGCCCAGGGGGTTTCAAGATAAATGTAAAGGATCCAGTTTTGGAACAAGAGGTGCATTGACGGCGTTTGTCTTTGCTCATGCTTTTGCCCCCGCAGGTGAGTTCCCAGAACTGGAGGGAAGGAAGCCTTGGTGGCAGTGGGGGACAGCTCCTACTTCCCTTCTCCAAAGTCTTTGTTGTCCTTGTTCTAAGCTGGGCTGGCCGGGTCTCAGGTGTCAGAAGTGGACTTTTTAAGCGCCTCGTGTTTCAGGCTGGAGATCTTGGGAAAGAAAATGTACTTGGGCATTTTGCCTATTCCTTTTCCTGCACAGAGAAGCCTCCCCCATCTGCCTCCAGGTGGCTTTGCAATTTAAACTTGAAAATGCTGAAGCCTTTTCCCACAGCCACTTTGGGATGACTTCGTTACTTTCCACATCCTCCCAATTAGTTCTCTGGTTTCATGTATCCCTCAACATCCTTTCTCATTCCACTGCGAAATGAAATGTTTTTACGCAATCTGAGGGAAATGTTTTAACATCCATATCACCACAGGTAAGCCTGTCTGGGCTTCTTCATGGAGCTAAGTGGATGGTGTTAGGTACCTTGAATGTACCTCCTTACCAACCCACCCCTCTGAGTATGCATGCACATGCGTGCATGTGTACAGGCTCACACAATTCTCTGTATATACAATTCTTTTGTATCGTGTATACTACAGACATTGCACTGAAAAACCAAAACATCAAATGACATATGTTAAACCTACTTGGAGATGGGTGGTAAGCTGGGTGCCAGGGACCACCTGGGAGTCAGGGTTGTTGCTGTCAGGGAACTTTGCCCAGTTTCTGGACTGGCAGTCAGTGGGCTGCATTTGGCGCCCACATATGATGGGCGCATCTGTGCTTCGTTAGTCAGTCATGTCTGACTCTTTGCAACCCTGTAGATTGTACCCTGCCAAGCTCCTCTGTGCATGGCATTCTCCAGGCAAGAATACTGGAGTGGGTTGCCATTCCCTTCTCCAGGGGATCTTACAGCCCCAGGGATTGAACCAGGGTCTCCTGCTTTGCAGTCTGATACTTTACCATCTGAGCCACCAGGGGAAGCCCATACTGGTAGTATGAAACCTTTAACTTTACCGCTTGTCCTGTGATGTGTGGCCCATGCTTTGTCCAAGCTGGGTCTTTTCAAAAATTTAATACGTTTAGTAAGATGAACATAACATGAAACTTACCCTTTGAACCGTTTTCCCCCTTTTAACCATTTCTAAGTGGACGATTCTGTGGCATTAAGCACATTCACATCATTATGTGACCATCACCACCATCTGTCTCTGGAATGTTTTCATCTTCCCAAACTGAAACTGTGCCCATTAAACACTAATTCCCCATCCTTCTCCCCCAGCCCCTGGTACCCACCATCTACTGTGATCTGACTCCTGCAGGTCCCTCAAAGGAGCAAAATCAGAATATTTGTCCTTCTGTGACTGGCTGATTTCACTGAGCATCATGTCCTCAGGGTTCATCCACGTTGTAGTAGGTGTCAGTATTTCCTTCCTTTTTAGGGATAAATAATATTCTGTTGTATGGATACATCACATTGTGTTTATCCGTTCATCCATTGAGGGACACTTGGGTTGCCTCCACCCCTTGACTTTAGAGATAGTGCTGCTGTGATCATGGGGGTACAAATTGCAAACAGGACTTTTTAATATATGGAATTGTCAACATTTAATAATTGGGAAATTTCACCCTCAGAATATCTGCTGTCCAGTTCCTTGTGAAAAACAAGGCGATCTGGCCATACTGGCCTGCTGTCCTGAGTGTCAGGCACTGCAGAGGAGGTGGGAACAGCTCTTGATCCTGGGATGATATCATCCAGACACTGAGACCAGAGGTTGACTGCTCTCTGTTACTGGGCTTATGCTGTCGTTTTTCTCATAGTCGAGTTACGAAGAAAGCAAAATATTTCCATTACTTGTGTCTCTATCAAAAGTGGAAAATAAAAAGCAGCTGGAGAGGTCTCCGTGTTCTGAGGAAAGAGGACTATTCTTACTTATTGAACATACAGATGGGGTAGATCTGTAGGCAAAGAGCCCAGAGGATTCGTTTTGTGTTATGAAATAAGCTAGCCCCTTCACCCATTTCAGGTCCCTGTTGGGCATGCCAGCTGACCTCCGGCTGGGGTTTTAGGAGTGCTGGCTGAAACCAGCTGGTTTTAGGAGTGTATAGCTCTGTCCCTATTAATGGGTTGGTAATCCCTCTGGACGACCATACCCAGTCACCTCCAAGGCAAAGTTAGATGTATAAAGTAAGCAGGTCAAAAGACGTGTTCTAAGTCCTAACCCTCAGTACCGCTGAACGTGAGCTTTAATGGAAAAAGAGTGTTTGCAGATGTGATTAAGGATCTGGCGAGGAAAGGAGGTCATCCTGGATGAACTGAGTGGGCCCAAAGTCCGATGACAAGTGTCCTTATAAGAGACAAAAGAGGAGAGATGCGGACGGAAGGGAAGGTCACATGATGATGGAGGCAGAGACTGGAGTGAGTGGCCACAAGCCAAAAAAATGCTGGCAGAAGAAGCTGGAAGAGGCAAAGGAGCTGTCTGCCCCAGAGACTTCAGAGGCAGCCCTGCCGACACCTGGATGTCAGACGTTTGGCCTCGAGAATTGTGAGAGAATAAATGTGGGTTGTTTGAAACCAGTTCGCTATGCTTTGTTACAGCCACCACGGAAAACCCAGGTAGCTGGATTGTCTCTGTGGATGAAAGGAAGCTTACTGGTCAGTAACGTCAAGGTATAGTTGAAGGACTTCCCTGGTAGTCCAGTGGCTAAGACTCCATAGTCCAATGCAGGGGGCCAAGGTTCGATCCCTAGTCAGGGAACTAGATCTCATTGCTGCAATTAAGAGTTCAAATGCTGCAACTAGAACTAGTGGGAAGCTGCTATATAACACAGGGAGCCCAGCAGGTGCTCTATGATGACCTAGAGGGGGGAATGGGAGCAGGGAGAGAGGCTAAAGAGGGAGAGGAAATATATATATATATATATATATATATATAAAATTATGACTGATTTGAGTTGTTGTAGGGCAGAAACCAACACAATATTGTAAAGCACTTAACCTTCAATTTAAAAAAATTAGATTTTGCATGCCACAACGAAGATTGAAGATCCCGCATGCCGCACCTAAGACCCAGAGCAGCCAAATCAATAAAATAATTAATTAATTTAAAAAGATTCAGTTGAAGACACGAAACACAGAAATGTTTTTGGCTTCACACTGGCCTTTGTGGTCAGAATAGCAGGAGAGCCAGGGTCTGGTTGGTCTGTGTAACTTGGACTCCCTAAAGTGCCAAAACCACAGAGATCCCCATTTTAAAAAGAAGAAATTGGGCATGTAGATGTGATGATTTGCCCAGGGTCTCATACATAACTAGTGGCAAAACTCGAGGCAGAGCAGAACCAAAGAAAAAGTGAAAGGTGGGCAATGACTGATGCTTCTCATCCGGGCGAGTGGCGGCAGGACCCTCGCTTTGTGTTTTATCTTAAAAAGCAAGTATTAGGCCCAAATATTAAAAGCCTCGCTCTGCTCTTAGAACTTGTGGCTCCTTAGAAAGGATGAACATCCTTCCCTGTGCTTGTTTACCGGTGCTTTAAATTTCTTTGCAGACTTTATTTACCCACGTTTCATAGGAGAAAAACAAACCTCTTTTGAAAATGACATGAACAGAAAACGTCAGTTGTCTAATAAAGTCTGAAGAGTAGTCATAGTAAGAAATGAATGACCGGAGCCTTTCCCAGACAGATCCTCCCAGAGCGGAGGATGGAGGGATGAGCGTATTGGAAAGACGTGGCGTCCTTCCTATTGCCTAGGCTGGATGTTTATAAATTATGTGCTGCTGCCCCTGACCTGTTTCTTTAGCTGAAGTTTCCATGTAAAACATTGGATTTCCAGAGGGGTTTTCTCTGTGGTGTGGTTTGTTCAAAAAGGTTGGCTCTTGTATTTGTTCTCCAGAATGACTTTCTCCCCAGGAACTGCCGGTGAAAAGAACCACTTCCCCAATTAATTCCAGATGTGGAATACATCAACTTGCATCTTTTCAAAATATTCACAAGCTTTTAAAAAACGTAATTAACTTTTGTTGTTGTTGTTGTTGCGCCGGATCTTCGTTGCTGCACACCAGCTTTCTCTAGTTGCGGCGAGTGGGGGCTCCTCTTCACGGCGGCTTCTCATTGTGATGGCTTCTCTTGTTGGCGAGCACAGGCTCTAGGCACACAGGCTTCGGTAGCTGCAGCACGTGGTCTCTAAAGCGCGGAGTTCCCTGCATTGGCAGGCGAATTCTTATCCGCTGTACCACCAGGGAAGACCAAGCTGCATTTTTTTTATTAAGACTGTGGGAGTATTTAAGTCGTACTCTGTTTAAAAAAACAAAAGCAATCTGATGATGGCTTGAATCTGATGATTGAAAAACGTCATTTTCCATGTTGAACCACCAGGCATCAATTCACTTGGGGGGATTTGGCTGACACCCTACAGCTGGAACCCAGAACAGCAGGAATTCCCAGGGGCTCCTTGGAGCATCCTTATGCATTGTCCCTGAGCTTCTTTCACAGAGGAACCAGAGCTCCAGCCAGGTTCCGGTGGGAGCTGGGTAGACTTCTTCCAAGTGGGGATACCCCAAGCTGTTCTTCCTGGCTCCCCCGTGGGTGCCTGCAGCAGCATTTATTAGCCAAGCAGGACACTGGGACAGTGGGAAGCCAGCTAAGCAGACTGGATCCTCTGTTTAGACTTCATGGCCTGGAATATGAACAATGTGCAGACTCCATGCTTTTTTTTCTTTTTTGGTGGAGCCCCAGAATCACTTTGTTTCCCAAAATACATACAGCGTAAAACATATCATTTTAACTAAGTATATAAATCAGTGACATTTAATGCATTCACAGTGTTGTGTATCCATCACCACTGTTTAGTTCCCAAACATTTTCATCACCCCAAGAGGGAACTGGCACTCATGAAACAGTCACCCCTCCCCATTTCTCCTTCCCCTCAGTCCCTGGCAACCACAAACTCCTTTCTGTCTCCAAGAATGTGCCTCTTCTGGACGTTTCATATAAATGGAATCAGGTAGCACGTGGCCTTTTGTGTCTGGCTTCTTTTACTTAGCATGTTTCCAAGGCTCACCTGTGTTGCCACGTGTGTCAGAGCCTCCTTCGTGTGGCTCAATACCATTTCACCGTAAGGCTACATCGAATTTCATTTATGTTCTTCCGTTGATGGATATGTGAACTGTTTCCACCTTTTGAAGACTGTCAAGAATGCTGCTCTGAACATTTGTGTACAAGTGTTTGTTCGAACATTTGTTTTCAATTCTTTGGGTGTATATACCCAGGGGTGGAATTGCTTTGGTAATTCTGTATTTAACTTCTTGAAGACCCAGTAAACTTCCACAGTGGCTGCACCGTTTTGCATTCCTACCAGCAATATATGAGGGTTCCAACTTTTCCACATCCTTACTAACATTTCTTTTCTTTTGTTTTTAATTACAGTCATCCTACGGGGAGATGTGGTGTCTTGGTGTGGCTTTGATTTGAATTCTATGATGCTGGTGATGTTGAGTGTCTCTCCTGCTCCTCAGTCATTTGCCGAGGCTCCCTGGCACTTTACCAACACTGTGCAACAGTAGGCAAATCTATCCAGAAGGGAGTTGAACTGGGCGAATGGCCGTTGAGCTACTTTGTCCACATAACTCCTGACAGAACTTGGAAAAGTCATGCCCCTGTGGCACCTTTTTATTAGGTTGATATCTGTTCTTCATTGTGAGGTTTGTTAAGGTTGCAAAGGGTGTGATTTCCTGGGTATTGTCAATTTTGACTCAGAAATAAAATGGTTCCTCACTCTAGAGAAGCAGAACCTGACATTTTGTCTTATTTCCAAGATCATTGAGCAAGTCATGATTCTCTGCCAAAAACCAACCAACCCAGAAAGCAACTTCGCACCTTAAGGTAAAAATCACAGTATCCAAATGATCACGTCTTGCCTATTTCTTGTGAACCTCGACTCTATTCCATAACAACAAGATTTTTAGCCCTGACCTTTGCTCTTCCTGTCATGTGTCCTGACATTTAGAATTAGCAGTATCACATGAGAAAGCAGTTGTTGGCCCACTCAGGACAGACACATATAAATTTGGTGACCTTGGTTTTCTTGTGATTTTTTTCCCCCTTTTCAATACTTGATGGCTCTTTGGATTTGGTGAGCCGGTACTTCTGAAGTCTGCCTTTTCTTTACTCTTTGCAAGAAAACTTTCTTTTTCTAAATGCATCTGCCGCTGGATTCCTTGGGCGATTCTTTTAAATATATCAAATGAAATGTAATTTAGGTAGCAGTGTGGCATCATGATACCAAAGATGTGGGCAAATTCTCCTTGATTGTTTTCTCCACTTTTCACTTCTTCCACTGAATTTTATTTTAATAAAAGCATTTTTTATGTTTGACAGTAACTCAAACATAGGTCTCGTCAACAAAAACATGTCCATAATTTAAATTTAAAATATTTTATTTCCTGTGACTCTAAGACTCTCAGTATTAAACATTACTCTAGGTTGAGTGATTTATACAATTAATCGACTCCTCAAACCAACCAAAATATATTAAAATTGTGGTTTATATTTATTATATATATATATATAAATTAGTTGCTGGACTGCATCTCTTAATGAGACGAACGGGGCTGTATGTTTTCAAATGGTTCATGTGTTGTTGGATGAATATTACTTATCATCTCAGACGCGGTTCAGAATCAATTCCATCCCTGTTTTTCATTTTTATTGGTCTAGACCATGAGAAAACTTGTTCATATAAAATTTATACATGGTAATGGGATAGTTTTGTTTTTGAACTTCTTGGAGATTTAAGCCAAAAGTCACAGTGATTTATCTTCAAAAACATAACAAAACAAAAATGACCAGATTAAATACTCCTCCCGATGTTAAAGACTCCCGGCCTTAGCGACTTGCTGTCTTGGCAGTGGGGTTAGGCGAGTGGTCTGGGTCTCTCTCCTGCCGGGAGATTCACCATCTTCTTCTCCTCTTGCCTTGTGGGATGGAAGGAAGGACAACCTCCGGAGGTGTGATGGGGTGAGGAGGCGGCGTCCACGTACTGGTGGTGGTCGGGGACCCCCAGGCTCAGCCTCTGGCACGCTCTCCCTGGAAACGCGCCCCCGGGCAGCCAGCCTCAGACCCGCCCGCTGCGCTTTGGCCATTAGGAGATGCCGGGGCCAGGGCGCTCCGGCCGCGATAAAGAGCAGGGGGGTCCGGGGTCGCCGCGCAGATCGTCCCACCTGGGGTGCGCGACCCAGGGTGCTGCTCTGCCCCTGAAGTGATCCTTCAAGGTCGAACTGCAGAGTCAAGGAACCCGCTGCCCACCGATCACAAAGGGGAGGGGCTCACCAGCTTGCTGCGCGTGCGCGGGCAAGGGTGCTACCCCGCCGCGGGCTGTACATGCGGGCGGCGGGGGTAGGGGGCGCCTGTTCGGAACGCGTATCTGATGTCCGGGTCCCGAGCGAGTGTGGGATGTGTGTGTGGGATGTGTGTGTGTGTGTGTGTGTGTGTGCGCGCGCGTGAATGTTGTACGTGTATTTATGCGTATGTGGCTGGGATGTGGAGTAAGACGGTGTTTTGTATGAGGTGCACGCAGTGTGCTCAACACGTATGGAATGCGTCTGCGTGTGTGTGGCGTGTTTTGTGTGTGTGTGTGTAGAGGGTGGGATATGTTACATGCGGCGTGCGGGTGAGGTGAGTGTGGAGCGTCGCAGTTGCTTGTCATAGTGTACAGCGAGCATTTGCAGCGCTCCGGGTTCGCTTCCCATCTGGTTTGGACTGCGCTTCCGGCTTGGGGCTCAGCGGACCTCTGCCTGCCGCGCACAGGACCACCAGCTTGGGCTGGACCGAGTGCGGCAGGTAACCATGGAAACAGATGCTCTCACGGTGGAGGTGGGCGGGTGGTGGGTGGGGGAGGCATCTGATGAGGCGCCCATGCTGGGTACTGGACACGCTGCCTCCTCGGTTGCCTGGGGGGCCCGGGGTCCTCACTCGGACGCTCAGCAGGCCTGGGGCGGGGCCCGAAGGATTCCTGCTGTCTCACCTCCCAGCAAGGAAGCCCTTGCTGCTTCCAGGTGTGAAGGCGCAGCAAGTCTTTGGCGCCTCGGATCCTGCTCAGGGGAGACGAACCCCCGCGTTCTAAAGGTGGCCGGGAGCCTCACAAGCAGTTATCGGGTTTTATGACCCGCAGGTGCTCTTGCTGGGTCCCAGGACAAATGAAAAACCTGGGAGGGGCTGAAGGGAGGCCCGGTGTTTGGCGCAGCTTCTCTTCAGTGGAGAGGGGAGCAGCTCACAGGTTCTGGAAAGCAGACTTCACTCCCATCCAGCAGAGCCTTTGTGGGAAAAGACTGGCCAGGCCTACTAGCCTTGATGTACCTGTACTCCCCTCCCACCTCTGTTCAGAGCCAGCCGGTGGGCGATGCCACCTCAGTTCTTATCCTGTGTAACGGGAGGAGGTTGGTCTAGGTCACTTTTCTTTCATTCATTCATAACCTTTATCTAGTGCAAAGATGCTCAAGTGTAGCACCAGGGCCAGCAGCAGCAGAATCACCTGGAAACTAGCGAGAAATGTAAATTCTCAGGCCACTTCCAGACCTGCCAATGTGAGAAGCACTGATCCGCGGTGACCCTTGTGCTAAACACGGGGCTACATGACCCCTCCCATCATGGGGTTCTAAAACAAACCTAGTGAGAAAAGTTCTAGCTCTTTTTCCTGACCTTCCTGTGTTTTGCTTGGGGATCCATCTAAAACTAGATGAAGCATAAATGCTTCTTGGCCACATCCCCAAGGCTGGTCTGAGAAGGAGCGCGGCTACTTCAGAGAAGTTGGAGTAACAGGAGGTTCGGAATTCCTCTCAACTTCAGAAGCTGCACGGGAAAGACTTCAAGGGGTGTTGAGGAGCCTAAGAGCGCCGCCTCCTGGTGACAGCGTGCAGGACTGACTCTAAAGAATGGGGCTTCTTGACAAAGGGGGCTTTCAGTGTCCCAATCATACACCCAGCCAGGCATGAACAACCCGGTCATTACTCGGGAACGTTCATCCATTTCTGCCAGCAGCTGGACTGGCCGAATTCAACAAAGGCTCTGAGAAAACAGGAAGTTGTGTGTGGCTGATATGTAAGAGAGTCCCCAGTCATGCCCCCGTGGCTCCAGAATGCAGTGCATGGGTTTGTTTCAGCTGGGGTTTTCTCCAGACCTTTTTAGTCAGGCTAATAGTAAAATGAACTTTGTACAGAGAACTGCAACATTAGTTTTCCGTGGAGTCCTGAACTCCTCTGGTAGGTAGAGAAGGGTGCAGGGCATGGTGGAAATCCAGTGTACTTTTGTGGAGGGGTCAGGGGGCAGTCTTTGGACACTGGCCTTGGGGAGGCTGAGTGCTGCCCTCCAGAAATGTCCTGCCACGCTTGGGAAGGGAGGGGAGGGGCATGGTTATCCTGACTCTGGAAAACCTCCTTTATTATTTTTGTCTTGTTGTGTCTACCAGTCAACATTTTTCTTTAAATCAACTCACTCTTTTTCACTTAAGTTACTTTTAAAAGGAAAAAACTTAGAAAATAACAGACACAAATGGAAAATCAGTAGCATTCACCCAAGCTGAAGGTGATCGTAAAAACAAATATAAGGCAAATAACAGGGTTGTAGCACTCCACCCTGACACGGTTGCCCACCAGAGTTCTGAGCCTGGGTCTTCTCTCTATGCTACAGAGGGAGGTGTTTAAGCGTTATTATCAGCAAGCAGAAACTTTCTGTTAGAGAAACAAGAAGGTTTGGAGATGAAAAGGGAGGCAGTGTGACTTTCTCACTCTGTGATACTCTGTCTCTTTATATAACTCCTAAAACGTAACACGTGGGCCTTCTGTGGGCCAGGCCCTGTTTTAAAGAGTTTGCAAATACTAATTTCATCATTGAGACCACCTCATTAGACAGGTGCTGCTATTGGTTCTGATTTTACAGATGAGGAAACTGAGGCTCAGAGGTGAGAACATGTCCAGGGCTGCAGAATGTTGAGTTAGTGAGTGTCAGAGTTCGGGAGCTGTTTGAACCCATCATCTGCTCAGGGTGGTGTCCCCCACCCCCCAGCCCACCCCCAGCTGCACAAATGGGAGTCAGCCCACTGCTCACAGCCTGTCTCAGCTCCCATGTTCCTGATGCAAGAAGTTTATTCAGTGTTAGTCAACTGCCGGGACTTTTTTGGGGTGCTCTGGGGATGACAGACATCTGCGGTAGCAGAATACTTAATGTGGGCCAGGGCAGATTATTTTTCTCTCTTTTCTCTCACTTTTCCTTTTCTGTTTGAAAAAGCCAATCAAGAGTGATTCTTAGAGTATCTGTTGGCTCGCCCTAGAAAGTAGGCTAGCCTGACCGTGGTCGTTGTGGGCTATTGGTGAAAGGTTGGGTGTCTCTTGGAGATGGGGGTCATGGCGGTTACGCTGGCATCTCTGAGCACTCACTGTTCCATGCACATGGATGCGAAGGGATGCCCCACCCACCGGTTCCCTCCAGCCTGATTTGGGCCTGTCCAGATTCGGAAGCTGGTGTGGGCAGTCAGGAGGGCCTGGGTATCCCAGTAGGGCTGCACATGGTGGGGGTGGGGCAGTCCTTCCAGGACAACTATAGGATGCAGGGTCAGGGAGCCACAGGGCCTTTCCGGTCAGGCAGGACTCCAGCCCCAGGCTGGTGGTTAGGCAGCCGTGGAGGGCAGGTTGGGATGGATCCTGCAGATGGAGATGGGGCTCAAACTGCAGGTAGAATCAAGAGGCCTGGGCAAGGGAGAAGAGGGATTCATAGACAAGGAATAGGCAGATCCTGACAAAGCCGTCCTTCAGAGAATGTGTCTCTCATTGTTACAGCTGGATTTATATGCAAGAGCTGAATTTGACAACTTTAGCATCTGCCATAGTAGGGTTTTTATTATCCCTGTGACTACTATCTAAGAACCACCTGCCTCGGTGCTTCACCCTGGGGTAACCTCAGAGACGTGGACACCTCCTTATTATCCCATTTTTCCAGATGAGGAAACTGAGGCTGGGGGAGGTGAACTACTCCCCTTAGGCCATGGGGATGAACTGGAGCAGTACTTGGTCTGAGTCCAAAGTCCATGCTCTTGAAAGCTGTTGTGAGTGCACAGTCCTTGAAGTGGCTCAGTATTGACAGTGTCCAAGGCACTGGACATTGGCCCTCTGCCCCTGGCCTGGCCACCCAGGTCCCCTCTGAAGCCAGTCAATGCTCACCTTTTCTTGAAACTTCTCCAAGGTTATGTCTTATGCGTAGACTTACAACACACACACACCCCTCCCCTCCCCGACAATTGCCTTCTACCATTTGCAGCATTTTCTTTTTAACTGAGCAATGTGGCATAGAGTTCTGGTTTCCTATCAGTTCACATCCCCCCTTTGCTTTTTAATGGGGAGTCCACCCTTTACCAGCTTTTGCTGGCAGTCCAACCAGGGCCCGTTCCCAACAAGAATGGGTAGGTTCCCCTGTGTTTGTCAGCCTCCTAAGAAAATAGTTTATTATACCCTGGATCCAAGTGGGAAGGCTGTAAGAAACCAGCAGGCTTTAGAATAAAAAGTTGCACCCACATTGGTCACCATGTTTTGGCAACAGCCAGTGGGATCCTTTATTCCCATCCGTGCTTTCTGCCTGGTGGTGTACTCCTGGTGGCCTGGGTGCAGGACCTGGTCGGCTCAGATGGAGATGGCCCCTGCGCCAGAGGTGTGTGGACTCAGGGCTAGGGGCTCCAGGGCAGAGCCTCCTCATCGCCCACTGGAGCTGGAGTTTGGGGTCTGAGTGTTTGAGGCTTCAGTCCTACTGCAACCACCAGCAGGCCTGCTGCACCTTCCCAAGTGGGCACTCGGGTACCTCCCTCCCCATCACCGTTTACTCAGTGGCCCCTCCCCCATCCATGCCCCGCTTTCTGTCCCCTGCTGTCATGGGGCTGGTTCTGCTGTGAGAGGAGGGGAGGAGGCTGAAAGGGGGGTTGAAGGAGAGGGAGGGGGAGGGAAGGAATGGGGGCATCTTGGGATTCTGGGGGCCGTGGGCCAGTGAACCAGATTATACCCCCAGAGATCTAAACCTGGGCAGGGGTCAGATTGCCAGCATCATCATGGCCAAGCCTGGGCCAGGGCTGTGGGGACACGGAGGCATGTAGGCCTGGCCCTATGTCTTCTGAGGAGAGAGGCCCATCCGTATCCAGTAGATCATCACAGCAGGGGTAGGCTCAGACCCTGTTTGCAGCTTCTGGAGGCTTCTTGGAAGAGGTGGGCCTGGAAGGACATGTGTGTGTTGGGTTGGGAAGAAGGGATGGGGCAGGGAAGGTGGAGGAGATGGAGCAGGTGAAAGAGATGAAGATGGAGGAGATGAAGCAGACAGGCCTGGAGGGAGGAGTAGAGGGAATTTGGGTGGGGACAGACAGTGCACGGAGGCACCCGTGTCAAGCGGAGACTGAGGAGGGCGCCTGTGGGAATTCCTGACCCTCAGCTGGACCTGGGAGGGCACAGGGTGGGTGCAGGTAGGGGCCTGGGGGTGCAGAATGACTCCAGCTTCTTCACAACTCCACCTCCTGGGTCTCTGACCTTGAGCAGGGGGTGTTATGCGACCTCAACCAGGAGAGTTGCAGCCACCAGCAGTCCCGTCACCAAGGGAGGCCAGCCACTTGGCAGGAGGGCAGACCCTAAGGAAAATCAAAGGATTAGTGAAGGAGAGAAATGGGAGCATGTCCCTCACCCTGACTAATGGCAGGCGAAGTGTCCCCAGGCCACCCCCACAAGCTCCCTGGTTTCATCACACACTACCCCACCCGCACCCACCCTCTCCCCCGGCCTTGTTCACTTGCCCCAGCTGCACTGGCCTCCTGGCTTGTGTTCTGTGTGACCCTTCACAGCCCCTGCCCAGTGAGGCCTGCCCATCCCCAGGCAGGTGCCCCCAAGAGCTGCCACCTTGTCAGCTCCTGGGTGACCTTTGCTCCTGAGATGGGTCAGGGTTGGGGCAAGGATATGTGTTGGGGAGGCTGACAGATGAAGACTCCAGGAAGGAGTCCTCACGTGGCCATGGAGCCTGGAGGTGCCCTGTGCAGTGGGCAAACTGCCAGCTCCTCGGGCCCTCAGCCTCCCCAGGTTAAACAAGGCTGCTCACGCCCACCGGCTCTCCTGCATATGCAGCCGAGGTGCACAAAGTGCGGTGTCAGGTGCCATGGGGATGTCAGGGACTCCAGATGTTCCCAGGAGCCAGGGACAGGAAGGAGCAGGCGACACCAACTGGCTGGCGGGGCACCCTGGTTGTGGCTCTGCAGGCCCCCATCCCCTGCAGCTGCCTGGAGGCACACCTGAGGGGGTCGTGGTGGTCTCCCGGAGAATAGGCAGTAGGGTGCTGAGGAGCCCATCGTTGGCTTCTGGCACGATGCCCAGCAGTTTGCACATGAGCTCGTACACGTGGACGCTCTCGAAGGGCTCCACCTCCAGGCCCTTCTTAAAGCTGGGGCCCACGGCCCGGAAGATGGTCTTCATGTCCATGACCTCATTGTCGAAGCCATGCTCCCCGTTGTTGAACTGCACATTCACTCTCTGCCAGGAGGGAGGGTCCTGAGTGAGTTTGCGCTGACCCTCCCAGCCCACCCCACACTCTCCAGGAGCACCACCTGCCGGGCCCTGGGTTGCAGAGGACTGCTGGAGGGAGTTCAAATGCCGGGGTGGGGGGGGGGTGGGAAAAATTCTGAGCCTCCGTGTCTCTGAATTCTCAGCCCCAAAGATCAGTGGCCCAAAGAAGGAGCCTCAGCGAAGACCGACAGACATGAATGGAGACCCACGTAAAGGGGGCGGAGCTTCTGGGCTTCTTTCCATGGCTGGGTGCCCACACGTCAGTACTTCTTCCCTAGAATCCTGCCCCTGCTCTGCATATTGCTTCCCTCTCAGCCTCCCTGAGCTCTCTCACCTCTTCTCACTTTACCCTATACACGCGCATGCACACACAAACACATGTATGCATGCACACCCATGCACACAGGTACGCAATGCATGTACACACCCCAATTCCTGTCGCATGGTGTGGGTGTGTCCCTTTGGAGGCTGACACGCCTCAAGTTGGGGTCTGACTAGAAACAGGGGGGTGCTTTCTACAGAACCAGAGAGAGACTCAGCAGGGCAGAGACGTGCCTGCACCCTGGAACTCACCCCGTGGATGACGTAACCTGGGTCACTGAACATAAGCAGAGGGGTGACCCGGGAGTGATTGGCGTAGTGGAGGGATTTGGGGAAGAACTCCTTCTTGTAGACGTGGAGTCTGGGGTGGGCGTCCTTAAGGGCCTCATACACCTTCTCCAGCATTCCTTCCTTGGGGAGCAGCATCCCATTTGGTCCGTAGTCTAGGAGCTCGAACTCAATGTCCTTGAAGCTGAAGTTGGAGAACTTGTGGAACTCCACCAGGTCGCTGGCTGTCTTGTTGACGGTGGTCATGCCGTGGTCGGACACAATGAGCAGGTCGAGGCTGCTCTCCAGGCCGCTCTTCCTGATGCTGTCCCGGAGGTAGCCCACGGTCCTGTCCACCTGCATCACCATCTCCTTCCTCTCCTGGGACTCAGGGCCGTACCTGTGGCCTGTGGAGTCCGGCTCTCCGAAGTAGAGGGTGACCAGGTCCAGGCCCTCATCTGTGAACCACTTCATCACCGTGTCGATGTTGGCCCTCCACTCCGCCTCGTCCTTGTGGTTGTATAGGATGCCTTCCTTCCGGCTCAGTGTCACGGCCTCACCTTGGTAGGTGACATTCCCGCCAGGGTAGAAGAAGGAACCGGTCTTCAGGCCCTATGGGGGGAAGGTGGCATCAGGGCCGTGGGCCTCCTCCCACTTGTCCCCTGCTGAAACATCTGCCCAGACCACCTGCCCCCAGACTGCACGCTCACCCATCCCTGCTCCTGCCTGCAGCCACGGGCCTTCATATTTTCTGAAGGACCTTTCATAGCTCTTATCTTATGTTATTAGGGCTGATACTGATTTTATAGAGGCCAGTAGACTCAGCACTAATCAGATAGTGGATATAAAAGTGTCCCCAGATATGATGTGTCCTCATCGTCACTGTGGCCATAGGTCACGGCGCTGCTCTGTGAGCTGTCCCTTCTGACCTGCAGCCCGGCCTCTCCTGCCATGCATCCATTGGACCCTCCATTGCCTTCCCTTCTAGCCTTCAACCCGGCCATCCGTCTGTCTTTCCATAAACCAATTGCAGTTTTGTTTACAGATCCACCTGTCCTTGCTACCATCTGTCCACTGCCTCAGGTCATCATATCCACCTTGAGATGTCAGTTTTCGGCTACGCTTTCTGCAAGCAAGCCTGGTGTGTGGTAGCTCCTTCTGAAGTGAGGGGACTCAGATGTGAGTTGGACGCCCTGCCTGTGAAGTTTATTCTGGGCTCGCCTTGAAGTCATCCATTTGAGTTTGTTGTCAGGAAGCCCAGAGCATTGCAAGAGGCTGGGGTTCTGGGCTTTTCACTGGGATGACCCACCTCTTACTCTTATCTTTCACCCTTTAGAATTTGACTGCCAGGCCCTGAGAGGGGAACCAGGGTGAAGCTATTTCATTGTTCCCTGCCTGTTAGTGGAGTGACATTATTTTCCCTGTGGCCCCCTTCTCACCAGTACCGAAGCCCACTTTTGATGCCGCAGTCCCTCTGGGTCCCAGGGAGGACAGGGCAGCCTGTGCAGCCACTGGTGGGTCCTCCTGGGCACCTGGCTCCCATGTCCCATGGGGCCCCACCCAGCACCTCTCCTAGGCTGGGAGCATTGAACTCTCGGGTCCCGCTGTGGATGTCCCGTGGTCGTGCCATGGACACGGCCTGCTTGGCCAGGTCCCCCTCCCGCCTCCTCCATCTGTCCGAGCGGGGTGGGCGCAGCATTACCTGCCTCTGGGCGGTGATCCAGATGGGCAGGCTGCCGTTGTCCCACCATCTCTGGATGCCCAGTGTGGTATGGTAGGGCCACTTCACCTTGCTGCTTGTGTTGTAGAACATGTTGTGAACCACCCCATGGTTCTCGACGTATTTGCCTGTGGGATGGCAGAGAGGGGTGGTGGGAGGGAGGGCACAGCCAGGGCAGGGGGCGGGGAAGCCGGACTGGGCCGCCACAGCCACGTACCCCGGCCCAGAGATTCCGCTTCCACTTAGAGCAGCTTATCCTGCCGCTGAACTCTCACAAAGGCGTAAATACACACGTTCCGGGATATCGTTTGCAGCCTCGTTGGTTTTAGCAAAAGATTGGGAGCAACCTGGCTGGCTATGTGGAGAGAACTAGTTAAATCAATTATGGCCCAACCATGAAATAGAATCTTAGGCAGGAAGATAAATGAACCAAGAGAAGGTGTCTTTTTTAACTTATTTTTTTCAGGATTTCCCTGGTGGTCCAATAGTTAAGATTCCGCCTCGCAATTCAGGGGACGTGGGTTTGATCCTTGGTCGGGGAACTAAGATGCCACATGCCGCAGAGCAGCTAAGCCCATGCACCGTAGCTACTGAGCCCTCGAGCCATGGCTAGAGAATCTGCGTTCTGTGAGGAGAGATCCCACATGACGCAACAAAGACCCGGTGTATGAAAACTAAGGCTTGATACAGCCAAATAAATAAATAAATAAACTTAAAAAAACCACAAAACCCCCAAAAGCACTATGCTCTGTTGGAAGCCTTGTGCGCTGTTGGTAGGAATGTGAAATGGTGCAGCTGCTATGAAAACCAGTGTGGTGGTTCCTCAAAAATTAAAAAAAAAATTTTTCATGGAAATGCCTCCACGTGAGTTCAGAAAGTAAAAAAAGAGGGGTGTTGAAGAGTCCATCTCCTTCCTTCATATTCCCCATTGTCATGTGGTAAGTAAGGAGGTGACATGCAAAAGGGAGCACCAGGGGCCTCTGCTTGCGTGTGGAAGGGGCCTTGGTCGTGAAAATGCTGGTGTGAGAATAAGCTATCTGTACGCGTGACATGCCTTAAAGTCCTGCTTCCCTGGCAGCTCAGATGGTAAAAAAGATCTGCTTGCAATGCAGGAAACCCTGGTTCATCCCCTGGGTTGGGAAGATCCCCTGGAGAAGGGAATGACAACCCACTCCAGTATTCTTGCCTAGAGAATTCCATGGACAGACCATGCGGTCGCAAAGAGTCAGACACAACTGAGTGACTAACACTTTCACTTTCAAAGTCATGTTCACCCAGAGCCTCTGAATGTGACCTTGTTTGGAAATAAAGTCTTTGCAGATGTCATTAGTTTTGTTAAGATGGCGGCATCCTGGGGACTTCCCTGGTGGCAGGGTGGTAAAGAATCCGCCTGCTAATGCAGGGGAAAGGGAAAGTTAAAGTCGCTCAGTCATGTCCGACTCTTTGTGACCCCATGGACTATACAGTCCATGGAATTCTCCAGGCCGTAATACTTGAGTGGGTAGCCTTTCCCTTCTCCAGGGGATCTTCCCAACCCAGGGATCTAACCCATATCTCCCACATGGTAGGCGGATTCTTTTCCAGCTGAGCCACAAGGGAAGCCCAAGAATGTTGGAGTGTGTTAGCCTATCTCTTCTCCAGGGGAATCTTCCCTACCAAGGAATCAAACCAGGGTCTCCTGCATTGCAGGCGGATTCTTTACCAACTGAGCTACTGGGGAAGCCCTCCAATGCAGGGGACATGGGTTCAATCCCTGGTCTGGGAAGATCCCACATGCTGTGGAGCAACTAAGCCTGTGTGCCGCCACTACTCCGGAGCCTGTGAGCCACGGTTACTGAGCCTGGATGCTGCCACTACTGAAGCCTGGGCGCCTAGAGCCTGTGCTCTGCAGCAAGAAAAGCCCCCACAGTGAGAAGCTCACAGCACTGAGTGAGGAGTAGCCCCTACTCACTGCAACCAGAGAAAGCCCACGTGCAGCAATGAAGACCCAGTGCAGTAAAAAAATAAATAAAATTATGTATATAAAAAAGATGAGGGCATTCCCCAGCAGGTGGGCCCTAAATCCAGTGACTGGTGTCCTTAACAAGGAGAGGAGAGATGCACAGCGGGGAGATGGCCGTGTGACAGGGGCCAGGGACTGGAGAGCTGCGGCCACAAGTCCAGGATCGCTTGGGTCCCCAGAAGCTGGGACAGGTGGGAAGGATCCTCCCTTCCAGCCTCTGGAGGGAGTGTGGCTCTGTGACACCCGGATTTTAGGCTTCCGGCCTAAATAGAGCAATGGTGGGTTCGAGGGTGGCTGGGAGCAAGCAGTGGAAAGAGCAGGAGCCTCAGGCTCAACTCTCCTGCCTTTCTGAATCCTGGCCACACACCTCCACCAGAAGCCCTCCTGGGATGCCACCCTGGTGTGGTCCCCACTTACGATGAGACCTCCTTTTTATCTGCCTCTATCACTTGCCCCCAACAGTAAGGGTTCCTGACATCCCCTTTGGCCGGGTCATGTCTGCCCAGTGAGAGTGTCCCCTCCTTGGCCTCACCGTTGCCCTTGCACTGTGTGCCCCCTGGGTCGAGGCTCCATGCCCGCACTGTGGTTCACTTTGTGGGTTCCCTGGTTTCTCAGCTGCTCCCCAGTGACCCCAAGTCCCATCTGAGGCCAACACTCACCAGTGACCAGAGTGAAGTGGCAGGGGCTCGTCAAGGTGATGAAGGCTGGGGTCATGTAGCGAGCTTTCACCCCGTCCAGTG
Organism: Redunca redunca; assembly: GCA_006410935.1. Lineage (NCBI taxonomy): Eukaryota > Metazoa > Chordata > Mammalia > Artiodactyla > Bovidae > Redunca > Redunca redunca. The sequence continues at coordinate 1,244,644 of SJYQ01000192.1, read as the reverse complement.
CCATGGCGTCCAGATTGGGGGTGTCCACGTCCTGGTCATAGTTCCAGCGGAAACCGTCGAAGGATACCAGGAGCAGCTTGTTCCGGGAGGCCTGCTGGTGGACGGGCGCCCCTGATGCTGGAGCCAGGAGGGTGGCCAGGGCCACAGCGAGGAGGACAGCTGGGGCTCCCATGATGGGTTTGCCAGAGATGCAAGTGCCGAGGGAATTTTTCTGCTGAAGAGCAGAGCAAAGTCCCAGGGTCACTGAGCAGCTCTTATCCTGTGCATCTTTGAACTGAGACCATGCAGGAGCCTCAGAGAACGGCTCCTGGCTGCTGTGTCCACACCGCCCTGGGCCTGGCCCTCGGGCGCATCTACCTTTATTGACAGCGGATCTCGCTGCCCCTCCCGTTTCGTGCACAAGTGTCTTTCCAGGGAGGATGGCGACCATTCTGGAAGGTGTGGTGAGCAGAATCGACTCACTCCATCTGGAAAGCCCCTGTCCCCAACCCCAGCTCTCATAGCGACTCTGGGTCCCTGTGCCTGGCTCACTCTGTCCCAGAGCACCCGGATGGGACCCCTTCCTCCAGACTATAATTTGGGGAGGCCTTTGGACCAGGGCTGTGGGTTCAGGGTTCAGGAGGCTTGCCTTGTCTATGGTGCCTAGGGGAGCACCTCTTCCCCTTCCTGCCCATGCTAAGGGGGCTTCTGCAGTGGGGCAGGCAGAGCTCTAACCTGGATTAGTGCCTGCTGTGCCCTCCTTCTCAGGCCTCAAGGAGCACCAGAGGGTACAGGCATGGGCAACCTCACTGTTGGATTTCATCAGCAAGATGGTAAGCAGTGTGGCCTCCCTTGTTACGCTGTGCTCATGGAGAGGGCGGTGTCGGGAGGGACCACTGATTTCGTCGTGCAGTTTTCTGTCTCTCTCACTCACTTTCTCTCCATCTGTCTCTTTGTCTCTGTCTCTCTTTCTCACTCCCTATGGAACATGTTCCGCCAGCCAGGTCCTATTCCAAGTCCTGCGGACACGGCCGTGAAGGAGACAGACGGTGCTCTTGGCTTCTTTCAGTTTGGTTGGGGACACGCAAAATAAACCAACAAGTGAAGCAGTAGAATAGTGGGAGTCAGCAGAAAGAAAGAAAGCAGGGAAGTAAGACAGAGCGTCTGTCTGGCAGGTGGTCAGCCAGGGCCTGGTAAGAGGATGACTGTGAGGGAGTGATCCTGGGGGTCGTCAGTCTGGGGACTGGATTGGGGGCAGGTGGGAGGGCGGCATACTGTGGCTGCAGTACGGAGGCTGGCATTCTTGTGCAGCGCAGGCGGGAAATGCCATGGGGTGGTTCTAAGCATGCGAGTGACATACACTGATCTAGCATTAAAAACAAGAAACTTCACTCAGGGCTCTCCATTTGCAGGACTGGACAAAGGTTGGGGTTGGGGGGCGGCGCTCTACAGGGAGGGGACTGCTGGTGTCCAAACCAGGATGCGGGCTGGGAGTGACAGGTGTGGGTGGTTTGGAGGTTCTCCTGGAAGGATTTGCTTCCAGACTGCATGCTGGGGAGACGGAAAGGGAGTAATCGAGGGAGACGTCCAGGCTTCCTGCCTGGAAAGCTGGGGTGATAGTGTCTTGCAGCTATCCCATAGGGTGGTCAGAGGTCAAAGGGCAGGTCGAGGGCAGAGCATTCTATCTTGGCCACGTCTACCTGAGGGGAGGTGTCAAATAGTTGGTATGTCCTGAGTTAAATTGTCTTCAGCAGCTGAACTGCTGAGGGCGGTTCCACCTAGGACTCTGCTTGGCTGGCGAGAGGGACTATTGTCAGGCAATCCCCAGGGTCTCAGAGCCACCCACAGCCTCCTCTGTGGTGAGGCAGTGGGGCCCCAGGGTACAGATTCTTGGGCCCTTTCCCCCATCTGAGGGGCCACACCCTGGAGGGGTCCACACACAGCGCCGCCCCTCATGAGCCTCTCAGAGGGTGGAGTCTGAGAGATGGAGATGGTCCCCTGCATGGACTTCTACAACCAGGATATGTAGGGACTGCCCTGTGCCGGCTTTGTGCAGGGCTGGGGTAGAGACGGCAGGCTTTCCTTTACTGAGCTCCACCCATGGACCTGTGTGAGGAGCTGCCAAATGTACCACGGAGGAAGTGTGGGTGTCTTAGGAGAGGGCAGTGGGGACCACATTCATTCTAGTGCTGGAGTGGGGACCTGAAAGACCCTCTGAGGATTCAACATTTCACGCTGTGCTGTGCTGAGTTGCTCAGTCGTGTCCCACTCTTTGGGACCCCATGGACTATAGCCCACCAGGCTTCTCTGTACATGGGGATTCCCCAGGTAAGAATACCAGAGTGGGTTGCCATTTCCTTTTCCAGGGGATCTTCCTGACCCAGGGATGGAACCCAGGTCTCCTGCATTGGAGGAGGATTCCTTACCATCTGAGCCACCAGGGAAGCCCATGACTGCTAGAGTGGGTAGCCTATCCCTTCTCCAGGGGATCTTTCCAACCCAGGAGTGCAGGGTCTCCTGCACTGCAGGCGGATTCTTTACCAGCTGAGCTACCAGGGAAGGCTGCACAGATCTATAGGATGGGTTTAGCTGGGAGATTGAAGAAGGAAATGGCAACCCACTCCAGTATTCTTGCTTAGAGAATTCCATGGACAGAGGACCCTGGTGGGCTGCTGTCCATGGGGTCGCACAGAGTCGGACATGACTGAAGTGACTTAGCAGCAGCTGGGAGATTTGTGGGCAGGAAAACCTTCCAGGCAATGACAGTGATGAGGTGGAAGAGGGGACTGACCAGGCTTGAGGCTGGAAGGCAGGCCTGGGGGACTCTGGATTTTATGTTAGTTATTCTAATGTTTGTTCTCCTGATATCTTCTCATGTGTATTATTCTTCCTTTCGTCTATAATAAAATGTCTGCCAAGGATAAAGACTACATTTCCCAGCATGCCCTGCAGTGCAGTTTGGCCATGTGAGCATGTCCTGGCCAATGGGTTGAAAGAAAAAATATTATGCGATAGCCCTCAGTCTCCTCCCAGCACCAGGTTTGCCCCTCTTTGGATTCTTCCTCCCTCTGGTGCCTCAAGCTCAGAGGCTGCCCGGAGAACTGATGATAAAGGGCACTCTGAGAGAGGTTACACAGAAGGAGCCTGGTCCCCCAAGGCATCCTGGGCAGTGTGGCCAGCCCGCCTTGAATGGCTCAGCCCCTGGGGAACCCTCGCAAGGGAGAGTTACACACACTCTCTGCTTCCATTTCCGTTATTTGGGTTTTCTGTCACTCTCAGCAGGACCTAATCCGAGGAGATAATAGGATAATGGCCCTGGGAGGCACTGCTGGGCTTTACGCAGGTGGAGTGACATGATATGCTGGCTGCTGCATGAGGGGTGAGAGGTGGGAGGTGAGTAAGAGGCTGATGCAGTGGTCCAGGGGTGAGGCCGGGGCCAGGGGCAGAGGGGCACAGACCTGGGGTACGAAGGGGGTAGGTGGGTGTGGGGAGGGAGGGGTCCTGTTCTCTTCTCACTCTGCGCTTCCTCCTGCTGGTCCCCATCAGGGATGTGGGAATTCCCTCTCCTGCCCACCCTCTCCTGCCTGGCTTTCTGGCCTGAAGGTGGCATGAAAGGTCTGCTTCCTGCTCTCAGCCAGACTTGGGGTAGTTCCTCTCCTTCTTTTGACTCTACCTCACTCACATTTTGTCACAGAGAGCTCCTTAGCTCACCCCGTTAGTTTCCTTTTTATTCCCTGGTCTCCTAGAGCTTATCAGCAGAAAGAGAGTATGTTGACTGTAGCTAACAGTTATAAGGTATCTCTGCAGACTAAGCCCTGGGCTTCATCCATGATCTTGTTCAAGCTTTGCAGCAGTTCTTGGAGGTAGGAGTTAGTAATAGCCTCACTTTATGCTTGAGGATACTGAAACAGAGAGGTTTAAGGTCACTGAGCAAGTGGAAGAGCTGAGACTTGAGCCCAGGTGGTGTTTTGCCTGCAGAATCCCCCTTGGAAAACTACTAGATCCCAGTGACTTACCAGCCGCTTGGGATCTTCTCGTCAGGCTTTGGGGCTATTGATTTTTTTCTTTAAAGAATAGTGCAGCTGTGAGTATCTTGGTATCACTGATGTTTCCCTTTTCTTTCCCATTCACATTGTTTCCTTTGGGGACAGTCCTTAGTGAGGGGTTATCAGACAAAGGATGTAGAGGCTGCTTGGTTCTTATAATCAAACTGCCATCAGGATACTGGTGGATAGATGCTAGTACCGCCTCTGGGCCACTGTTTCCATTGGATTTTATTTTTTGTTCCTTTTGGGTGACTTAGCAGGTGTGTAATGATGTCTTAACGTATTAAGCCAGGAAGGCTGGGAATTTCATTTCACGATTTCTTATCTTGAGATCTCCACGTACAGATGCTTCATTTCTGACCGTTGATCCTGTGGTCAAAGTGATCGCTGCGTCTTAGGGCTTTATTCTCTGTTTAATTTGCAGTGTATCTTTTGGGGAAGATATACTTCTGGATTCTATTTTCCATAGACTTCCATCATTTATATTAATATTTGTCACTTGTAACTTTCCCTACCCTCTTGCGTGCTGGTCATTCTTCAGGTAGACTCAGAGCTCCCTGTAGGCAGGAGTTGCCATATTGTTCTTTGCTGGTGTGATGCCAGCCCAGAGTATGCAGTCAATGTATATTTGTTGAATACGAATAAATACATTTAAAGGGAAAACTTATGCAAGTATCTACCATACTTTCTGGTTAGGCAAAACCTTTTAAAGAATAAGCTTCTGTTTTGATAATTTAGACTTATGGAAGAATTGCAAAGATGGTAGAGAGTTCCCATATACACCACGCCCAGTTCAGTTCAGTTCAGTTCAGTCGCTCAGTCGTGTTTGACTCTTTGTGACCCCATGAATCGCACCATGCCCAGTTTCCCCTATTATTAACATGTTACATTATGTGGTATTTTTGCGCAGTTAATGAGCCAATATAGATTAAGTCATTTTTAACTCAAGTTCATATTCTGTTCAGATTTCATCAGCGTCTGACCCAGTGTCCTTTCCCTGCTCCAGCATCCCACTTTGCAGAGTTATCACACCTCCTTACATTTCTCTTGGGTGTTTCAGTTTCTCATAGTTTCCTTGTTTTTTATGACATTGACAGATTTTAAGGAGTGCTGGTCAAACCTTTTGTAGAATGTCACTCAACTGGAGTGATATGATGTTTTCCTCTTGATTAGACTGGGGTTGTGGGTTCTTGGGAAGAAAAGCACGGAGATAAAGCATCTTCTCGTTATATCATGTCAAGGGTACATACTGTCCACATGACTCATCGCTGTGGATGTTGACCTTGACCAACAAGGTCTGGCCGACAGAGGGTCAGTCAGGTTTCTCCACCATGAGTTACTGTCTCCTGCCCTTGTTTTTCATATTCAACTTTCAGGAAGGAAAGTCATTATGTGCCACCCGCACTTAAGGAGGGAGGGTCATGCTTCACCTCCTTGGGAGAATCTGCTTACATTTGTCTGTTCTTCCTCTTTGTTTATCCAGTCATCTCTTCCCGTCTGGACCCATGGATATTTATTTTATACTTTGAATTATAATTCAACGCTACTTGATTTATTGCATTGCTCAAATCACTCCAGCATTGGCCGCAGGGAGCTCTTGCAGTTGCCTCTTGCATCCCTCTGACTTGCCCCATCATTTGTTTCCATGAGCACTCCCTTGCTTTCTGGAGCACAAGATCTCCTGGGTCATCTTGGACATGTCCTACCTCAGTCCTAGAATCTCAAGCCCTGGTTCCTTGAGAGGCTGGAGTATGATATTAGATCTGGGTGGTGGGTGTGTACCCTGCTGCTGGGGTGCTGATAAAGCATTTTAAAAGTCACCATCTCAGCTGTTCTTGAAGCCAAGGGCTCCCCAGCTGAGTCTGGTGCATGTGCAGCTTTGAGAGACAGGGCTGATGTCTCCTCTGGGCGCAGCATTTATGGGCAAACCAGGATGCATGGTGGAGAGAGGTCCTGAAGGGCCCCTATTTGAGGACACAGAAGGAAGCGTGAGGGGGGTTATGGGCTGTTTTTCTTGTTTAGGGCATCGTTGGTGCCCCACAGGGCCTCACCCAGAGGCCTCGTTGGCCTAGGGACCAGGTAGATTTGACACGTTCAGGTGGCCATGTGCAACACTCAGGTACCCTGGCCAGCTGAGTGGCACGTGGGGCTCAGGTTAGGACAAGCCAGCCTGCCCAGCTGTGTTTGGTTTTCTGCTGGGGAGAGGGACATACCAGGCATTGTCCTCATAATCTCATTTATGACCTGGTATGAGTAAATTACGTTGCAGTTCTTTCTGTCTCCCCCTGTTAGGCTGTGAGTGACTCTTTATCCCCGCCTTCTGGCACACAGCAGGCATTGTGTCATTCCTGATGCCTGTTTGAAAGAGTCTGTGGGTGACGTTAGCAGGTCAGGACCGCTGCTGTGGCCTTCTGCCCCCGACCGGTCTCCTTGCTTTTCTTTTGTCTCCTAAAAATGGGAACCTCTGTCTCTCTGGCCACTGTGCCCCCCGGGCTGTGCTGCCTGCCAGGGAGCCCCAGATGCCCTGGTGGGGAGTGGGTATGGAAGCAGGGCCCCTCCTCCAGCCGGGGGCTGTCCTCTTTGTTGGAGAAGCCTTGAGGTCAGGGGTCCACCTGTCAGATTTCTACAGTGATGAGTGCAAAGTTGGGTCTGGCTGGGTCTCTCTCAGCTGCCAGTTCGTGCCCTTTCCTGGGGGGTGTGGTGTTGCTGGCATACTGTTTACTTCTGGGGATGCCAAATGAAGAGCAGCGTGGTTATACAGTTTAGCTGGAGCAGAGGGTTGCCATCAGGAGGGCCCCGGACAAAGAAGAATTTGATTTGGGGACACAGTGATGAGTCTTCCCAAACAGAGCCCAGGACGCAGGCCCTTGTATCTTGGGAGGGCGTCCACATGAACTCCTGGCTTGGGGGCTGGAATGGGTGCCTCATCCTTGTGTCCCTGGGTGGGGTGGGGCACTAAGCCATCGAGCCTGGGACAAGTGCCTGGGAGGCAGTGGGAAGCCACCAGGAGCCACACAGACAGGACTGAGCTCCTCTGGCGTGCCCCCAGGAGGGGTCACAATCTTTACGACCTTGGTGGTGTTCCTTAAGGGGGAGACCCCTGCCCAAGGATGGCCATTCCTTCTCAAAGGGCTGCTTCGGTCCAGCAGTGCTGCGAGGAGGAGGAGCAGAGAGAACTGGCTTCCTCCTCTCTCTGTCTCCACCACTGGCCCCCTCCAGTGTCCCCTGCCCGCTGAGGCCGGGACCTGCCTGCTGATGACTGTTCTGATTACTGGGGCCTGACTCGACCTTCCCGACTGGGATTTTATTAGCGTAACAACGATCCTCTTTATCAATTGCTGTTGCCTTTTATGACTTCTCAGGGCCTTTATCTCAGCGGCTACCTTGCCTCCTGGCTAAATGAGGATTAATATTTTAACAGGATTATGTGCTGTGGGTTAGCAGTGCTCTCGGGGGACGCTGGGCGCTCCCCCTGAGATCGCCTCTCTCCTCCTCGTGGGCCTCCTTCCTGGTGTGCAGGGGAGGTCTCCCCAGAGATGGGGTCAATTGTTTCAGAGTCTGGGATGGGATGGAAGGGTGGGTGGGAGGGTTGGGGACCTGAACTCTGGGTGGGGGACAGTTTGTCTGAAGAGTAGGTTAGTCCTAGGGTAGGGACAGTCCTGGAGGGCAGGTGTCTGTAGAGAC